>CM056050.1:249966501-250420399 GCA_029574335.1 Rana kukunoris | reverse complement strand
GCCCCCCCATTAGGGGGTACAGGGATACAACCGCCGGGGTCCCCAGGGGCCCCCCAGGGGCCCGGATGGGAACCACCCTAAAAACAAAAAAAACCTTTTTTTTTTAGTTTTAATTTTTTTAAGGGCTTGCCGTAGGTCCCCAGGGGCCCGGAGGCCACTAAGGGGCCCCAGATGCAAGCCCTTTTTTTTTAAATAAAATATATATATTTAAAAAAATAAATATATTTTTTAATATATTTGTTTTTTGTTTTTTTATGAAAGGCCCCAGAGGTCCCCAGGGCCCCGGAAGGCAACCCCCTTGTTTTTGTAATTTTTTTGAAAAATGTTATATTAAAAAAAAAATATATATATGTATTATTCTCTCTTTTTTATTTTTATTTTATAAAGAGCACAGAGGTCCCCAGGGCCCCGGATGGCTACCCCCCTTTTTTATATATATTTTTCTTTATTTCTTATTTCTGTCCAAATTTTTGTAAAGGGCCCCCCCGCTCCTCAATTTGCGGCACCACACCCCCCCCCCTCCCCGCTTCTCAATTTCCTGCGGCAGCACCTCCCCCCCCCCCCCCCCCGGTTCTCTGCTCCAGGGGGCCCATGCCTGAAGCTGTGTAAGGGCCCCAAAATTCTGATGGCGGCCCGTACACCTGTAAGGGCCCGGGGGTCCGGAGGTGCCCAGATGCCTGGAGGCCCCCCAGCGCCCCAGATGGTAACCCCCCTCTTTTTTTTTTTGGTATATATATTTGGTTAGTTGGTTTTTGTAGGATTTTTTATTAAAGGGCCAATTTTTGGAATTTAATATTTTTTAGCAGTCTGGAGGTCCCCCAGGGGCCCAGAGGCCCCCAGGGCCCGTGGCAACCCCCCATATTTTTTGTTATTAAAGGGCCAATGTTTTTGTTTTAGGGGTCTGGAGGTCCCATGGCCCGAGATCCCCAGGGCTCCAGATGACAACCCCCCACCTTTAAAAAAAAAAAAAAAAAAAAAAATTAATATTTTTTGGTTATTTTTTAACATATTTATATATATAATATAATTATGAAAGCTCCCAGAGGGCCCCAGATGACACCTTTTTGCTTCTAAAAATGTTATAAACATTTTCCCCAGGTTTGTTACTTTTTACTTTAATTTCTTTTTTAAAAGTGTATTTTGTGCGTGAAGTCGAGAGAGAGGAGCTGGACTTGCAATCGCCATCCTTCTCCATGCCCCCGTGGGGTGGAGGGGGGCCTCCCACTCACCCCACCTGCTACACTTGGGAGCCCGATGGGACAGAGGGACTCCCCCTATGAGGGAGTGTAGCCCACCCAGCCAGCCCTGTAGGTCCTTCGCCTCCCTTTATTTTAGGAGACCTCATGGCCAAAGTGCGTGCAAGTGTGGTGTTTTTTGTGGGGGGGGGGGGGGTGGGCGTACTAAGCACAGGCGTACCTTGCATAGCACACCCATCCGGAGCCGGGCTGACACCACCAAACTCAATTCACATGTAGCCGAGACCGGGATCCGAACCCTTGGCTGCAGAGGTGAACGGCTTGTCAGCGCAGTGCCATTCACGTTGAGCCACCACAGCTCACAGCAGCTCCACCCATGTTATTTTTTTTTAGATTTTTGGTAGTTATTTTTTATTAAAGGGCCCAGAGCTCCCAAGGCAACCCCTTTTTTTATTATTTTATATATGTAGATATATATATATAGATATTGTAATTTATTTTTCATTAAAGAGCCCAGAAGGTTTATTTTTATAAAGGGCCCAGTGGTCCCCAGGGCCCCGGATGGCTACCACCCTTTTTAATATATATTTTTCTATATGTATTTTTTTAGTAAAGGAACCCCCCCGCTTATCAAATTGCGGCAGCCCCCCCCCTCTTTCTTATATCAGGCGGCACCCCCCCCCCCCCTATTCTCTGCTCCAGGGGGCCCATGCCTGAAGCTGTGTAAGGGGCCCCATAATTCCTGATGGCGGCCCTAATTGCCCCCCCCCCCATGGTACGAATTTCAAGGAATTTTTTCACTTTTATTGTTGCACTTTAACCACTTCCATACCGCGCCTATTCTGGCATTCTTCTCTCTTCATGTAACAATTATATTTTCTTCCTTGAAACTTACTCAGGACCCCCAAACATTATATATATTTTATTAACAAACACCCTAGGGAATAAAGTGGCGGCCATTTTTTCGGACACATTTCCAACAGTATTTGTGCCAAAAATTTGCAAACGTTTTTTTTTTTGTTTTGGCTTTCAAAAAAAAACCTGTTTCATGAATGACAAAATAAGAAAGCAGTAAAGCTAGCCCAATTTTTAGGGATAAGGTAAAAGATGATGTTACACCGAGTAAATAGATACCTAACTTGTCACGCTTTCATATTGCGCACACTCATGGAATGGCGCTAAACTTCGTTATTAAAAATCTCCATAGGCAACGCTTGACTTTTTTTTCTCAGGTTACCACTTTTGAGTTACAGAGGAGGTCTAGTGCTAAAATTATTGCTCTCGCTCTAACGCACGCTATGATACCCACATGTGGGGTTTGAAGGATGTTTACATATGTGGTGGGACTTGCATGCGTGTTCGCTTCTGAGTGCGAGCTACTAGGGACAGGAGCATTTAAATTCCTTTTTTATTTTATTTTTTAACTTAATATTTTCATTTTTGCACTTGTTTGTCCCTTTTTTTGTATTATTTTTCTCTTTTCTTCCTATTACAAGGAATGTAAACATCCCTTGTAATAGGACTAGTGTGTGACAGGTCCTCTTTATAGAGAAAGGCGGGGTCAATTAGACCCCACATCTGTCCTCCAGGCTGGAAAGCATGGAATTGGTAAAAAAAAAAAAACATCTCATGCTTTCAGCTGCGATCATGTTCGTTCAGCACAGTAGTGTAGTGTGTAGCATGTTCACCTAGCAGCAAAAGGGTTGCTGGTTCGAATCCCGCCCGTGACACTATCTGCCTGGAGTTTGCATGTTCTCCCTGTGCGGGTTTCCTCCCACAATCTAAAAACATGCTGTAAATTGGATCCTGTCTAAATAAGCCCTAATATGCAGTAGGATATTTAGGTTTTGTGCTTCCCTAGGCCTGACCAAATTTTGGCACCCCCCTAATAGAAAAATGACCCACCCTTCCTGTCAAGGCCACACCCTGTTTTTTTTATGACCCACCCAGGAATTTTCAGGGGACACACACAAGTTCTGTGGGGGGGGGGGGCACAGGAACCCTTAATTTGCCTAGTTTTTCGATCACTTCCTGTTTGGCTATGGGGCAGGAAGTGAAGGCCAATCTCCCCAAACGGACAGGGATAATAAAAAAACTGACAGAGCTTCTAACCCCCCCCCCCCCCAACTCTATCCAAAATGAAAAGAAATCCAAAATAAACAGTGATGATTATTGTTTCCAGTTTAACCCCAAATTTCATATCATTTTTATTGAGAGGCTTAAGAAAATATAACCATGCCAATAGGCCAGGATCCAGCGTTGCTAATATGTATGAATGTGTGTTAGGGACCCCCACAAACACCACCCAATGTTAAATCAACTATTTTCTTGTTTGTTTTGGGGATGCCTGCACCCCTGATAGGGAAAAGACACCTCACAAATGTTGTCACTTTCTACTTAATTCATTCACTTCCTGCCACACAGCCAAACAGGAAGTGAGGGAAACACCTGAGTAATGTTTTGTTGGGGACACACAGATCAATATAAAATAGTTTCCCATTTTGGAAATGGCATTTTGCTGTGTACACCCCCAAATTAGTAGGAATCTTGGACTTTGGGGTCCATTTACTAAAGGCAAATCCACTTTGCACTACAAGTGGACAAGCAAGGAAGAAAACTCAAAACTTTTGGCGGGATTGGAAGTAAAAACCATCAGTGCTTCCTTCTGATTTTCATTGCCTACGCTTCTACTGCAGAGCGGCTTTGCCTTTACTAAACCCCAAAATAACTAATCATTTGGGGTGTACACTGCAGTGCAATTTGCTTAATGGTGACACTAGTTAGATTGACCTGTGTCCCGAAGAAAAGACCATTGGTAGGGTTTTAACCTCACTTCCTGTTCAGCTGTGTGACAGGAAGTGAAGCCAATTTTAGGAAAAGGGACACAAAGCCCAACCTAAAAACACTAGCAGGGGTTCTAACACTCAATTGGCTTCCCTCAAACAACCCACAATTAGAATAGGATTGTCTTGTGCTTTCAAGCACAGCGCTGTAAATCAGCACTTCACCTTCCACCAATACAACACACCACCCCCCCCCCACCCCCCCATCCAACAGGCCCTGTTTGCAGCTTTTCCTACATCTTGCACATGTGCTTTAAAAAGTCAGTCTGGACATCAGTTCTAGGAAACAATACTTACCGCTTTGTCCTTCCTTTTCTGGTGACTAAACATTTCATGCATACACACCAGGAAAGAGCTTAGAGACAAATCACACTTGATGGTTTTAGGCCCAAACTAGTTCAGCTGCAGCGGTTGAAATCCATAGCAGGAAAAAAATATCACAAAACAAACTTCAAAATTTGAAAGTAATTTTATTGGTCCACAAAACAAGGAAAGCAAAACAAAAAATTACAAATAAACACACCAAAAAATATATAAAAACACCTAAAAACAAAAAAGACCAACGTTTATTTCACAGTCATTGGAAAATAAATCATGCTTTTGAAATAACAGGATAGACCCACAGGATTAAAACATTAGTCATTAACATCTTGAGAAACATTTAGCAAAATTATGTAGCAGAGAAAACATCAAAAAATACAAAACTTGCTCCAAAACATCTCTGTTTCACTCCGCCATTACTTCCAGCCAGCAAATCTGCCCCCTCTGAGGGGCAGCTGACACGTGCAGTATCCACGCTTTTTATAACATGTGTGCTAATGAACCAATTGGAAACACATGAAGAAATGTCAGCCTCTAGTTTGTGTGCACTTGTAACTGCTTACACCTGTTAAGGATGTCCTTAAATTACTAAGCCAAAAAAAAGCTTTCTGAGCATGCTCAGAAAGATGCAAGTCATTTTCAGGATGAAACTTCCAACTTCTTTTTCTAACTGTTCGAGCATGCCAGTTCACTCGAAATGCAGTACCAGAATCAAATCTGCAATGGCGGATGAAAGCATTAGAGGTGTTAAATTTTTTTTTGGTCCCCATGAAGTGATGCTTTACAAGCTGAACGGGAGGTCTTATAGAATTTTTACGTAACAAACCTAAATAGTAATAATTTAAAAGCCCCTGTCCCTAGTAGCTCGCAGTCAGAAGCGAACAAGCAGCATTTTTATTGTTTCCGGTTACCAGTTTAGATTTACAGATGAGGTCTAGTGCTATAAATATTCCTCTTGCTGTTACGCACGCTATGATACCTCACATGTGTGGTTTGAAGAATGTTTCCATATATGGGGCGGGCCTTAAATGTGTAAGCCCCGCCCACATATTGAACCCCCGTTCAAACCCCACATGTGAGGTATCATAGCGTACGTTAGAGCGAGAGCAATACTTTTAGCACTAGACCTCCTCTGTAAATCTAAACTGGTAACCTGAAACACATAAAAAAGCGTTGCCTATGGGTATTTTCAAGTACTGAATTTTGGCGCCATTCCATGAGTGTGTGCAATATTAAAGTGTAACATGTTGGGTATCTATTTACTCGGTGTAACATCATCTTTCACATTATGGCCATAAATTGGGCTAACTTTAGTGTATTCTTAATTTGTAACCACTTGAGCCCCAGAGCATATTACTGGTCACTGACGGGGCCATTTTTTGCATTTCAACACTGCGTCATTTTGACTGACAATTGCGTGGTTGTGCGACGTGGCCCCCAAAAAAATTTGGCGTCCCCATCCTCCCCCCCCCCCCCCCTAAAAATTTTTTATTTTTTTTTTGTTGGTGGTATTTGATCACCTCTGCGTTTTTTCTTATTTTTGCTTGACCCAAAAATATAGCGACAATTTGGTAACTAAAAAAACATCTTTTTTACTGTTTGCTATAATAAATCTCCCCAAAATATATTCAAAAAATGTTTGCCCTCAGTTTAGGCCGATAAGTATTCTTGGACATCTTTTTGGTTGCAAAAAATCAAATAAGCGTTTGATTGGTTTGGGCAAAAGTTCTAAGTAGGGGTTGGTCTTATGGGTTTTTTTGGAATCATTTTTTGTTTTACTAGTAATGGTGGCTATCATTGTTTTTTCTGTCTAATGCGACATTGTGGCGGACACATTTTTGTGAGATTTGGCATTTTTGTAGCGAGCAATGGTATAGAAATGCATTGCTTACTATAAAAATGACACTGGCAGGGAAGGGGTTAACACTAGGGGCGCGGAAGGGGTTGAATATGTTACCTGGGTGTGTTCTAACTGTAAAGGGGGTGGGACTGTGTAGGGGAAATGACAGATCGCTGTTCATACATTGTAGGGACAGACGAGCAGGCATTCCCCCCCCCCCCTGACAGGACGGGGATAATGGGGAACTCCACCCCAAATTATAAAAAAAAACGGCGTGGGGGTCCCCCTTCAGGTGCACAACAGGCTCTTAGATTTGATCTGGAACATAAGGGGTTAAACCCACGCCAAAAACGGCGTGGGGTTCCCCCTCAGATCCAGACCAAACCCTTCTCCCAGGCACGCAGTCTGGCCGGACAGGAATGGGGGTGGGGACGAGCGAGCGCCCCCCCCCCTCCTGAGCCGTACCAGACCACATGCCCTCGACATGGGGGAGTGTGTGCTGTGGGGGAGGGGGGCACTGCCCCCCCACCCCAAAGCACTCTTGTCCCCATGTCGATCGGGACAAGAGCCTCTTCCCGACAACCCTGGCCGTTGGTTGTCGGGGTATGCGGGCGGGGGCTTATCAGAATCTGAGAGCCCCCTATATTAAGGGGGCCCCCAGATTCTGGCCACCCACCCTATGTGAATGAGTATGGGGTACATCGTACCCCTACCCATTCACCGGGTGGAAAAGTGTAAACACCAAAAAAAACACACAGAAAAAAATAATTTATTAGTCAGCTCCGGGGGTCTTCTGCCGGGACCCCCCACCACCAGCCCATTGGGCCCCGGGCTTCGCCGTCTTCTGCCGGGGGGGACACCCACCGATGATCTCCGCCATGTCCAGCCAGGCCCCCACCCCAAAATAAGCTCTTTCACATCCGGGGGGGCCGGCCGAAAAAAGCAGAGAACAACGGGGGCGGAGCCCCTCGGTCTTCCAGACGTTTTCTGCCGGGGGGGCTCCAGCCCCGCACCGGTCTTCGCCGCCGCCTTCCGCCGGGGGGGGACACCCACCGATGCTCTCGGCCATGTTCGGCCAGGCCCCCTACCCCAAATCAAGCTCTTTTACATCCGGGGGGGGCCGGCGGAAATGGCGGAGAACAACGGGGGCGAAACCCCTCCTCGGTCTCAGTGCAGCTCCACCCACTGGCAGTAGTTCCGGCTCCTCCCACAGAGCTCATTCTGCTTCCTGCTGGAGAGGAGAGAAGACCTGTCTTCCAGAGCTCCTGTGTTCCAGCCTACCAGGACCAGCCTCCAGCCCCCAGCCCCCTGCCCCGGAAGAGGGGTGGGATGGCCTCCCTCAGCCCCGGAGGTGGACCGGCTTCCGGCCTCCGGAGGAGTCAACAGCACCTGCCCTCCAGCCAGACCACCGCCACCACCATCAGCAGGGAGGACCGTCTCTTCCTGGAGACCCAGGTGGGTCTCTCAGACTGGACAGCCCCTCAGCCAGGTGAGAATGAAGCAAGAACCAGGAGGAGGCGGGATAAAATCAAATCCCTGCTGGTGAGGATATCTCAGGCCTGCGTGGAAAAGATGACTACTCTCGCAGGCCTGAGGGAAAAGAGGGACAGGTGCTCCAGTAATAAAAGATCTGAATTCAAGGGGGCCATCACCACCCTAGGACTAGAAGTAAAAGAAATATGGGAATACCTGGGGGGCTTTTGCCAACGTGGGGCTGGAGAGGCGAACTTCCTAGAGGAGCTCCGGAAGACCCTCCAGCAGGCCAACCGGGAAGGGAGCCAGGCAGCAAGGAGGAGCGGGCGGTCTAAGAAGGGGTCCCAACCCCCAAACAGCCAGGAGAGTCAGGGGAGCCTGGGTGCAGTGGGGGGGGGGCGAGTGCCGGTGGTGCAGGGCCCAGTATGGCCATAAAACCTGGGGAGGGTTCCCGGGAGCCGATCCCTCGGTCCGTGGAAGGGACTGGGGGGTTGGCGAAGTCCGGGAGTCCAGTGATCCAGGAGGTCGCCGGGCCCAGGTGCCGCCGGCGGTACCCCCCCCCATCTTCAGGTCAGCATACCCAGGCTCCCCCAGGATGGTCGCACTGCCACAGCTGAAGCCCCCGCCATGTGTCGGCTTCCATGACCCCTCAGCTTGCAGAGGAGCGGGAGGATCTGGCCATGGAAAGGCCAGGGACTGCTCCTGCGGCTGCTATGTCATCGGGAGAGAGGCAGACACATGGTGGAGGCATTGTGCTGCGGTCATCTGGAGGGAAACAGCTTGTGTGCAGTGTGGCCAAGATGGCGCCGGCTGTTGGGGGTGGAGTAGACCGGGACCCGGAAGTGACCGCCCCAAGAACCGGAAGTGCCCCAGCCGAACCGGAAGTGCCCCAGCGGAACCGGAAGTGCCCCAGCCGAACCCGAAGTGACCAGACGAAACCGGAAGTGACCATACCGAAACCGGAAGTGCCCGTCCCGCGACCGGAAGTGCCCCCCCGCGAGTTTGCGGTGGTCGGTGGGGGCTCAGGGGACCTGGGGGATGAGAGGCCGGGGGTACAGGGGTGCCCAGCCCCGGACGCTGCAGCAGGCACCTCCAGGCACCCCCGGCAGGAGATGGACAGAGACGTTGAGGACGGTAAATTGGACGGTAAGCTGCCACCCCCCCAGGTCCCCATGGACACTGCCACAGGCCCCGAGGGGCTCCCTGCAGCACAGGCGGGGTGGGGGGAAAGTCAGGTGGGACCCCTCCCAGTGGACTGTATAGCATACGATTATATCCGGCAGTTGGAGGGGTCCCCAGGGGGGCTCCCCCCCAGTACAGGTGGAGTCCCAAGGGGCTGGTGTGGTCGCGGAGGGGTCTGGGTGGGGGAGTTTTGGTGGGGGTGGTACCCCCCTCTGCTGTGGTCCCGGGGGGGGGGAGAGCCTGTAGTCAGGCCAAAGGTGGTGGGTCAGGGTGGTCAGGGTATATCAGCGGGGGTGGGTGCAACACCACCGCGCAGGGATGGGGGCCCCCCCGTCCCCCCCCACTTCTGGGGGTGCTGAGGGGGGTGCCCCACTTCCGGAGAACATCTTTCGGGGGTCTCCGGAGGCCAACTTATTGTCTGCCCTAAAGGGGGGTCGCTCTTTCGCCCAGGTGTTGGGCTCTCGTGCCCCTCTGGACCACCTGTACAGCCGGTTTGGCGCCCAGAATTTCCGCGCCCCCCCTGCTGACCAGGAGAGGACGCAGGGGTCGGCGTGGACGAGGGGTACAGGTGGTCCAGAGAGGAGGCGTAGGAATGTTGTCCAGCTTCGGTACGAGGGTCCGGACCCCTGCCCCGCTCGAGGTGAGGTGGTGGGCCTGGTACTCTCCTTGGGTTTTGGGGTGGATGACCTTTTTGCTGTCATCCATCCCACCAACACACGGGAGTTTGATATAAGTTTTGTCACTCCCGTGTGTATGGAACGCTTTATCACACCGGCTTTGGGTTGGTGAGGGGGCGTTGACCCTTGGAAGAGGTACAGGCTCATTCCCATCTCCAGGCAGGAGGAGGTTAAGAACATCACCATCCTGGTGAGGAATGAGTCGCTCCCTCCGGAGGACATTGCCACCTGGCTCGGGAGGTACGGGCAGTTGCAGACCCCCCTGAGGAAGAACCTTGATGAGCGCGGGGTCTGGACCGGGGCTTGGTTGACCAGGATCCGGCTCAAGAGGGAGGGCAACAGTGTTGCCCACCTCCCTGGCAGCGCCTTTCTAGGCAGAGACCGGATCCTGGCGTTCTACCCGGGACAGCCCCGTCGTTGCTTCAAGTGCGGCAGCCCGACCCACATGAGCTCGGACTGCACGGTGGTCAGATGTGGCCGGTGCCACGAGTTTGGCCACCAGTCCGAGTCATGTGGGAAGATATGCTGCAACTTGTGTGGTGAGATGGGGCACCCATTTAGCAGGTGTCCCAAAGCATATCGGGGTTCTTCCTCAGGGGGGGGACCTCCCGGGCCGGGAGCGGCCGAAGCCCCCCCGGCGAGTGATGGCCGGGGGGGTGGGGATCCTGGAGCCCCTAGTACTACTCCGGAGGGACCAACAGGCCCATTGCCTCAAAGAAGGCGGAGCAGGCGTGGGCGTGGGGCTCCCCCCCCGGGGGACACGGGCTCGGTTGGCCAGGAGGCTCCCGATCCTCCGGAGGGCGGAGCCGGTGGGGAGGAGTCGGGGAGGCCTGGGGGTCCCGGGCCTGAGGGTCCGGGGCCAGGGCCTTCCTCTCCTAATGTTGCAGGGCCGATCCCCATCCCCCTTCCCTTTCCCCCTCCTCACCATTGCCCCTCCCCTCCACTGGCCCTCCATCTGTTTCCCCATGCCCTCCTCCCCTCATCTTCCCCTCCTCGTACCCCCCCCCCCCCTCGCCCCCCCCCCTCCCCAGTCCCGTCCCCCCCCTTCCCCTTCTTCTTCCCGTCCAGCTAAGTCTGGTCCCCCCCCTGTCCTCTCCCCTGTCTCTGGCCCCCCCTCCTGCCTCTTCCATTCCCCCCCCTTCTGGACCCAGAGTCTCCTCTGGCCCTGTGGCCATGGAGATGGAAGCTGCTCGAGCCTCATCCAAGAGGGAAATCTCGAGCAGCGGGTCCGAGGAGGGGGGTGGTGTAGTCATCTCGGAGAGGTGGCAGGAGTGGGAGCAGGTGAGACGCAAAAAGAAGAAGGGGAAGGCTGCCAGATCTGGGGGCGGGAAGTCCCCAGTGAAGGGTGGGGTTCCCCCAGGGGCACGAAGTGGGGTGTCCCTGGGGAACCCGTTTGGTATCTTCTCCTCCTCCTCGGGCTCAGAGGAGGAGGAAGTGTAGATATGTAAATATGTTTTTGTGTTTTGTAGTATGAAGGAGAACATGACCACTTTCAATCATTCTGATGGCGGTACCCTCTCCAATACGGCTTGCGACCATTAATGTCGCAAGTATTCGTTCTGCGGAGCTCGTTTTATGGCCTTCGATTTTCTCAGCCGTGTTGAAGCTGACATTTTGTTTTTGCAGGAGACCTGGCTGGCATCTGTGGCAGAGATGCATCTAGCAAAGAGGGAGTGGAGATGTGGGCCCTCCCTCTGGTCTCTTGCGGCCGAGCCCTGCAGTGGGGTTGCGGTCCTTTTTAAGACTGGTCCGGTGGCTTGCCGGCGAGTGATTGAAGTGGAGATCGGTAGATGTCTGGTGGTGGACGCTGTCGTGAGGGGGCAATTCCTCCGGCTCATAAATTTTTATGGGCCTCAAACTAGGAGGGAGAGGAGGAGCCTCCTTACGGCGGTTAAGCCTTATCTTTTTACGTCCCAGCAGGTGATTTTTGGTGGCGATTTCAATATGATCACTAGGCCCAAAGACCGGCAGGTGCCGCCAACCCTCTGGGATATGATAGTATTTTTTTGAATAACGTAGTGAGGGAGGCCAGGTTGGTGGATGTGCACGTTCGTCACCTCCCCAACCTCACTGGTTTCACATTTTCCCGAGGTAGTAGTAAGAGTAGATTAGATAGGTTTTTTTAAAGGAGGACTCTGTCTGCTCGGCTCCTGAGCTGCAGTCGGTAGAGTTCTCCGATCACTGTATGGTATCTGTGGCCCTGAATGTCGCTGACACTCCTCAGAAAGGGAGGGGTTTGTGGCGCCTGAATGGGTCGCTACTGGAGGATCCTGAGGTTAGGGAAGCCTATGAGGTTTTCTTCCTGGGCCAGACCTCGCTCCTTGAGGGCAACTGCTCCCGCCTTGAGTGGTGGGAAGTAGTTAAAAAGAGGTCTGGCGACTTTTTCCGGGAAATCTCTGGGTACAGGGCAGCTTCCAAGTACCAGGCTTACCAGAGACTACGCAGGCAGCTTGACCGCCTGGTGTCCTCTGGGGGCTCTCAGGAACAGATATCCGGTCTGAAGGCGCAGATGAAGGAGTGTCAGTACGACCGTCTCGCCTCCCTGGTTTTTGAGAGGGATTATGGGAAGTTTATCTCTCCTGATCCCTACAGGAGCTGTGGTGAGGTGGCGAGGTCGAAGGTCGTACATGGCCTGAAGGATGCCTCAGGATCTCTGGTCCGGTCCAGATCGGGGATCCTGGGTGTCGTCAGAGACCACTTTTCGGACCTCCTGAAGAAGCGGCCTCTAGACATGGAGAAAGTCAGGGAATTCCTTGATGAGACCCCGCTGGAAGTGGGGTCTGACCTTCCTGACTCTCTGACAGAAGAGATCTCGGTAGCTGAAGTTGAGCAGGCTATTAGCTCTTTAGCTTCTAAAAAGTCACCTGGGCCCGATGGGCTCACGGCCGAGTTCTACAAAACCTTTAAGAGCCTCTTGGCTCCTCATCTGAGGGACGTGTTTAGTGAATGTTTGGCCTATGGCCTGCTGCTCTCCCTCAATGAGAAGGTCAGCTCTGATCCTACTGTCAAAGGGGAAAGATCCGTCTGTGGTGGAGAATTGGCGTCCGATCGCCCTTCTTACCACAGATAGGAAGATACTGGCAAAGATCTTGTTTACACGTCTGTCTGCTTTGGCGGGCAGGATGCTGTCTCCCTCTCAGCACTGCACAATTCCTGGCCGGGGCACTTTTAGTGCCGTCCTGAGCGTCCGGGAGGCTGTGGAAAGGTGCAGGGCTGATGGCAGCGAGCGCTATCTGCTTGCATTGGATCAGGCTAAGGCGTTTGATCGGGTGAACCACGAGTACCTTTGGCTGCTTCTGAGGAGATACGGTCTGCCTGATCAATTCGTTGATTGGCTGCAGGTATTGTATAGGGGAGCTGAGAGCTTCCCTCTTGTCAACGGTTGGGTGGGCCGGGCCTTTGCCGTGGACTCTGGCGTCCGGCAGGGGTGCCCGCTGAGCCCCCTCCTGTACATCTTTGCGGTCGACCCCTTCGTAAGGAGGCTAGACTGCGGGCGTCTGGGGGGGGTTCCGGTGGGACCTGTCGGGGGTCCGGTTTCGGCGGTGAGGGTTGTGGCCTATGCGGACGACGTCTCGGTGGTGGTATCTGGTCGTGAGGAGGCCCATTATGTGGGAGTCCCAGATCGGGTGCTACTCTGAGGCGTCAGGCTCGCTGGTCAATTGGGACAAGAGTGAAGTTTTCTGGTTGGGGAAGGAGGGGGAGCAGTTCCCCCTTCCGGACGTGTTCCCCACGCCCGTACCAGAGATTCGAGTTCTTGGCATTCATTTCGGCCCGGGTGATTATCCCAAGCTAAACTGGGAGCGCAGGCTGGTGAGTGCCACTCGGAAGGTGAAGGCCTGAAAGGTTGGAAACTTTCCCTGAGGGAAAGGGTAAGCTTGGTCAAGACGTACTTATTGCCTGAGTTTCCTCTTTGTAAGCTATGTGTGTCTTTTGCCAGCATCTCTCTATGCTCGGGTCTATGGTCTGTTCTTCCTGCTGTTGTGGGGAAGCAGACTGAACCTGATCAAGAGGGAGGTCACATACCGCCAGCGACGGCAAGGTGGGTTGGACATGGTCAACCCGGTGGTGTTCTTTGTCACCATCTTTGTTAAATACAATTTGCAGTCCATATTTGTGGACGAGCCTTCCTGGTGGGAGTGTTCATGCAAGGACTGGCTCTTGCTGTTCTTGAGGCAGTGGGGGGAGGGGGGGAGGCCCGGCGATCTGAGGAGATCGCATGGGTATCTCCCTTCCTATGTCCCCCTGGCATTAAAGGTACTGAGGCAGTGGCGGATAATTTGAAATTTTCCTAGCTTGTGACGGAAAATATTAGTTATATGAAGACAGGAGGCGAGTATCTTATGCATTATCTCTCTTTACTAATGCTCATAGCAGAAATACAGTGAAACGTTAAAGTAACTTAAAACTTAAAGAACTACAACTCCCAGCAGTCCCTGGGCCCAGTTAGCCCCTCCCCGATTATAGACTGTATATAAGGGACTGCCTGTGGTAGAATAGTCCTCTTTCTTGATGCTAAGCGTTGCAACCAGGAGCAGGAACTCCACCCGGACATCTCCGTCGTCGCCTGGAACTCCTCGGCCGGTATGTGACATCCGAGTCTGGGGAACCAACAGGGAACATGGCCAAACACGGGCCAACTTCATCCCAACGGGGACTGTAGAAACTTCAAACGTCCGTAACCGGCTGATCAGCCGTCTTCAGAACCATGATTGCAGTGTTCAGTATCCTGAAAGAAACAAGAATCGTAATAGGGTTGGGAAGGAGGGGAGATACTCGCCTCCTGTCTTCATATAACTAATATTTTCCGTCACAAGCTAGGAAAATTTCAAATTATATATCAGACAGGAGGCTCATATCTTATGCAAGTTCAAAGCTAACCAATCAGTGTTAACGTACATACAATGCAGATAAAGATCACAAGACTGACATGGATATGTGGTCCTCCGGTCTGAAATAAAACTGGCGGAAGGTTGTCTCTCGGAAGACCAATCAGCCGCCAGAAGCAAGTCAGAAAGAGAGCCTCCAGAGGAGACGATTTTTGTGGCCATAGCGCCCCTTGAAGAGTGAGCTCCGAACAGGGAGGTATCTATGCCCGCCATCTCCATGGCGGAACGTACCCATCGCGCTAGGGTGGCGGAAGAGACTGGATGATGAGGTTTTACGTACGAGACTAGGAGCTGAGGAAAATTCGGGAACGGAGGGTAGTAGTCCGCGCCTCGTATGCCTGTAGGCAGCGTACAACGCAAAGTTGGGGATGTGTGGGAAAAAACGGATAAAAAAACCGAGTGAATACCCGTTTTGGTCCTACGGACCACCGAAAAGTTGACCCCTTGAGGTGAGAATTGTCGTCTAGAAATGTCCAGCGCTCTCACGTCTGAGACGCGCTTGATGGAAACTAGACAAAGAAGTACAGTCAGTTTGTAAGACAACAGTTTTAGGGGAGGGCGTTGTTGTCCTCCCATGATGCAAAAATGCCGAGTAACTTGGAGACGTCCCAGGTTGTCTGATATCTAGGCCTAGGGGGGCGATTGAATCTAATCCCCCGCAGTAGCCTACATACCAGTGGGTGTTTCCCACAGGTAGGGAGTCTATAGGGTCATGATACGCCGAGATAGCCGAACGGTAAATATTGATGGAACTGTACGATTTGCCAGATTCGAAGGAATCTGCCAAATAGTTCACCACTATTGACACAGGGGCATGTGTGGGATCAACCTGCCGTTGATCACACCAACGCACCCAGAGGCGCCAGGCGTATCGGTAAGCTGATCTAGTCCCGGGGCCCAGGCCACGGCGAGGAGATCCTTAGCTGCTCTTGAAAGGTTGCTATCCGTGTTCGGGACCCCGAAATCAACCATGCCAGAAGGTGGAGATTGCCTTCCGTGATTAGAGGATGAAGACCCCTGGTCGGGTTGGTCAGTAGGTGTGGGAAGTGGGGAATCAGCCTGGGGTAATCCACGGCCATTCCCAGAAGGAGAGGGAACCAAGGTTGCGTCGGCCACCAGGGTGTGACTAGCACGACTGTCGCTTGTTGATTCGTCACCTGGAGGAGAACTCTGGAAATCATTTGGAAGGGGGGAAATGCATAGTGCGTTCCTCCCGGCCAAATGAGGCGGAAAGCGTCCACCGCGGATGCTTCCGGATCTGGTCTCCAGCTGAAGAAGCGGGGTAACTGATGGTTGAGGCGGGAGGCGAAGAGGTCCACGGATAAAGGGCCCAGAGAGCCGTTGTAATCGAAGGAATACTGAACGATCCAGTCGCCAGTCGCTGGAGTCTGCAAGATGGCGTGAATTCCAGTCTGCCACTGTGTTGGAGACCCCCGGGATATACTCCGCGATAGGGACAATGTTGCGTGTTAGGCAAAAGTGCCAGAATTCCTTTGCAAGGTCTGCTAGGATCCTGGATCTGGTGCCTCCCAAGCGGTTGACATACTGAACCGCTGCCACATTGTCCATGCGGAGCAACACACAACAATTGAATGTGTGTGGTAAGAAGCTCTTGACTGCAAAGTAAGCCGCCAGAAGTTCCAAGGCATTGATGTGAAGCTCTGCTTCGGAGGTGGACCATGTCCCACCTGTGGAAGCCTCCCCGCAGCGAGCGCCCCCAACCGTGGCGACTCGCATCCGACTCTATGATGATGTCGGGACCGGAATTGAAAATGGTCTTGCCGTTCCATTCGACGGCGTGTCGAAGCCACCAATGTAGTTCCTCTACGGCTTCTGGACAGAGTGAATCTCGTCCGCGTACCTGAGTCCCTGACGCAAATGCATAATCTTGAGCCTCTGAAGGGCCCTGTAGTGAAGAGGTGCCGGGAAGATAGCCTGGATGGAGGCCGCTAGGAGCCCCACTAAGCGGGCCAGAACTCTTAAGGACAAGGAACCCTTGCGGAGAGCCGCTCTTATTTCCTTGCGTATCAGGGCCAACTTGGTCTTTGGGAGACGGAGGACACATAGATTGGTGTCTACCAGGAAGCCTAGGAACTCCATCTCCTGGGTCGGGACCAGAACCGACTTTTCTAAGTTGATCAAGAAACCTAGATTCTGTAACAATGAGACCGTCCATGACATGTGAAGGCGGCTAGGTTTTTGGAATGGGCCATGATGAGGAGGTCGTCTAGATAGATGATCAGACGTACCCCTCTGCTCCGTAATGATGCCACCACTGGTTTCATCAGTTTGGTGAAACACCACCATGGCGCTGACGACAGACGAAATGGGAGGCAGGTAAATTGCCACATTCGATCCCTCCATAGGAAGCGGAGCAGGTGTTGCGACTCTGGGTGGATCGGGACGGTGAGATAGGCGTCCTTCAGGTCTACCTTCACCAACCAGTCTCCCGGTTGCAAGAGGTCTCGGAGGAAGTGAATACCCTCCATCTTGAAATGTCTGTAGCAGACGTGTTGATTTAGGTCCCTGAGGTTTATCACGGGACGGAAACCCCCCCCTTTCTTCTTCACCAGGAAGAGATTGCTTGAGAACCCCGGGGACGAATCTTTGACTTCTAAAATTGCATGCTTGGATCTGAGTTCCGTCATTTCGTTGTCTATGAGAACAACGTTTTGGTATGCAAATTTGATAGGAGGGGGAATGATGTTTAAGACCGGTGATGATAGAGCTCTATTTGAAAACCCCTGACTGTCTGCAGTATCCACGGGTCTGCCGTAATCGCAGACCAGGCGTGGGTAAAATACGTCAGGCGTCCCCCCCACTGGAATGTGTGGTCGTGGAGTGCAAGGTATACTCACCGGTAGGAGGACGGGAACGGGGGTAGCCGCGTCCGCCGCGTCCGCGGCCAGGGTCTGCCTCGGGGTGGAAAAAACGGTGCCGGTTGCGCCACCGGGGCGGAATAGGGAGGAGGAGCCTGTTGATAATGGTATTGGGTAGATCTACCTTGCGGCCTATAGGAGGACACGCGGCCCGGCAGATCGGCCTCTACCTCTGCCGGCCCTGGGAAAAACCCTATTCGCCCCTGACCTTTTTAAAGAGGACTGGGCCTTGTCAAGTCCTGTGAATAGACCTACAAATCTATTTATGTCTTTCATGAGATTGTCCCCAAATAACATGCCAGTCGCTGTAGGACCGGGCTCGGTTTCGGCCAGGTGGGAGAGTTGGGGTCCAGCCGCATTAGTATGGAGCGGCGTCTCTCCACCGAGCAAGAGGTGTTGGCGGTGCCTGCTAGGCAGATAGCCCTCTGGGCCCACCCACGCAATTGGACTAAGTCCACCGGTTGGCCTGATGCGGCCGCCTGTTCGGACAAATTAAGGATCTTTGTCAGGGGGCCCATCAGATCCAAGATGCGGTCTTGGATTAACCTGAAGGAACGTTCAATCCCTTTTTGGGGAGCTTGCCCGACTTCGTCAGATATTTGGCCAGGATGGGGTCTATTTCTGGTGTAACCACCACCTTATTGGGGATGAAGGGTCTAGGGCATTCAGATCGCAATTTATTGCGGGCCGAGCTATCCAAAGATTTTCTGGCCCAGAGTTCCACGTATTGGGAGACGTGAGGAAGAGGGGACCACTCGCTCGCCTGATCTCGGATGGGAGATGGCGTCAGGGTGGAAAAATGGTTCACCCAGTGTGTCAAGGACCACTTCACCCTGCGTGGCAGGGGTGGCGTTGGAGACAAACGCCGTATCCCCAGCACCTTTATAACTGGTATCGGTCTCATAGCCGTCAGACTCATTATCCTCCGGAATATCCGGTGATTCCTCGTCGGAGGAGTCAATGTAGGAGTCAGGTTTTGTCCTTCTAGAGGATCTATGCCTCTTACCCGCTAACTCCCTGAGGCCCAGGGTCGTTCGTTCGGAGTCTGGTAGGTGCTGGGGTTGGCAGACCGAGGGAGGAACTGCCTGCAACATATTGTTTACTTCCCCTGTCGGGGAGTCGGGTGCCGCCAATGTGTGTTTCTTTTTATGTGAAACTTTCCCCTTTTTGCTTGGTGGTTCATCACTCTGGGGTTGGGGGGGCGGACACATTAGGTATTGTGAACTGTGGACCTGCAGGGGGGATGGCTGATGCTAGAGCCGTTTGGACTGACCTGTTAATCAGGTCCTGTATTTGTTTGGCCGTCATGAACTGGCCAGGTCTAGAGAGAAACTCTCCCCTCTAGGGGGGTAGCCAAGGGTTCCTCAGACATGGTATGGGATTGTGGCAGTGGTACCAGAGGGTATTGTGGAGATGAGAACCCCCCGGTTGGAATAAATTCCTCTATGGTGAGGTAACTAGGCTAGGATTGAGGTCCGAGCGCTTCCCCCTCTGTAATTATGCCCCTATGTGTCGGAGAAAAAACCTGAGGGAGATGTAGAACAGGGCTCCTCTCCTTGCACTGTCCGCCCGTACTGGCAGCGGTGAGGAGGGAGGCCCGAGATCTCCTGTGCTCTTGGGCGAAGTCTCGCGAGACTACTCATCCAGAGCGTTGATTGGTGGATAACGAACGAGATCCGAAGAGTTCCGCCCCCCGAGCGCGCGCGCAAAGTTGTGATGGCGGAGAAGGAGATGGCGGCGCCCGTGTAGCGGCGCCCGACGAGAACGGGGGGAGGGGGGGGGAGAGTCTAGGAGGCTAACATGCACCCGGGATCTGAGGTGTACTATGAGGTGTGCGGCGCGGGCGACAAGCGTCCGCAACCGCGGAAGAAGGACAAATAGGGAAATGTGTCACTAAAATAAAATAAAATAAAGAAGATAAATAAAGGAAATGTCGCTAAGTAACAGCGGGGAGATAACAGGGAGGGGGAGTCCCCCCTATTCCCGCCTATGTCACGCAAGTTTACTGTACAAACAAAATAGCAGGAGTAAATTTACTTATCTGAAATGCTGCCATGAGCAGAAAGAAAGAGGACTATTCTACCACAGGCAGTCCCTTATATACAGTCTATAATCGGGGAGGGGCTAACTGGGCCCAGGGACTGCTGGGAGTTGTAGTTCTTTAAGTTTTAAGTTACTTTAACGTTTCACTGTATTTCTGCTATGAGCATTAGTAAAGAGAGATAATGCATAAGATATGAGCCTCCTGTCTGATATATAACTGCCCTGGAGGTGGGCTCTTTGGGTCGGCGGGAGCTGTACCTGAGGGTCATGGCCTCGGACATTTTGAAGCCCCTGTCTTTGAGGGACTGCCCTGAGAGGGTCCTCACGGAGGGGCTAGCCCTCTTGAATTCTTCTAGAATTCCAAGTAAGTTTTGGGATCTCGCATGGAGGTCGTTCCATGGACGACTCTATGTCCGTGCGAATCTCAAATACAGGAACCTGGGGGACAGGGACTGCCCCCGTCAGGAATGTGGTGGGACATTGGAGACCATGGACCATTTTCTGGTCCAATGTCCCTTCAACATGGAGGTTCTTACGAAGGTAGGGGGTGCCATTGGCTACCCCCGCCTTCCGGCCCTGACCTATGCTGAGCGAGTGTATGGTGATTTTGGGGTCCGCAGGGGATTTGAGTTATCGTCACTTTATTTAGTCAGCCTAGTTGTGCTTTATTACACTTGGCACGCTCGGTGTTTGGTGTCCACTAGGGACAAAATCCTGCCTGTGCATGAGGTGGTGGGCGGTATCTTTCGGGAGTTGGTGAAGGTGCGGGATCTGGAAAGGAGCAGGGTCGGGCCTGAGAGGTGTGCCCATTTATGGAGGGGGTTCCTCTTCCAGCCCCCTTAGGTCACGGCTCTGCCCCTCTCCATGGGTAGGGGCATCTATCCTTTTTCACCCCCTTAGATTTTGTTTATGGTATTTTTTTTTAAATAAGGCTACAGACATGTCTGACTATCATGTTCTTGCTCATACGTGGGTTGTAGGTATTTGTTGTTGTGATGGTGGGGTGTGTTGTGGGTTGGCGATGATCTGGACAGTAGTGGTTTCTATGGACTTTAATATCTCCCTACTGTACCAGTGAGCCGTTTTAAGTGGTTTTTTTTGGCAATGATCTGGGCAAGCTTTTCTGATGGACTATAAAGACTTTCTCTTGTACCAGTGAGCCTGTTGTAAATACCTGTTCTGGTGCTATTTTTTTTTTTTTTTCTTTATAGTTATTTCTTGGTGGGTGGAGGTCGGTGATTTGATGGTTTGTGTTTTGTTGTTTGTTTTTGTGTTATTTGGTTTATTTAGTTATTTTGTTTATTTTATATATTTGTTAACCTTTTGGTCGTAGTTTTATAAATAAAAAATTACCCCTCCTCGGTCTCAGTGCAGCTCCACCCACTGGCAGTAGTTCCGGCTCCTCCCACAGTGCTCATTCTGCATCCTGCTGGAGAGGAGAGAAGACCTGTCTTCCAGAGCTCCTGTGTTCCAGCCTACCAGGACCAGCCTCCAGCCCCCAGCCCCCTGCCCCGGAAGAGGGGTGGGATGGCCTCCCTCAGCCCCGGAGGTGGACCGGCTTCCGGCCTCCGGAGGAGTCAACAGCACCTGCCCTCCAGCCAGACCACCGCCACCACCATCAGCAGGGAGGACCGTCTCTTCCTGGAGACCCAGGAGGGTCTCTCAGACTGGACAGCCCCTCAGCCAGGTGAGAATGAGGCAAGAACCAGGAAGAGGCGGGATAAAATCAAATCCCTGCTGGTGAGGATATCTCAGGCCTGCGTGGAAAAGATGACTACTCTCGCAGGCCTGAGGGAAAAGAGGGACAGGTGCTCCAGTAATAAGAGATCTGAATTCAAGGGGGCCATCACCACCCTAGGACTAGAAGTAAAAGTAATATGGGAATACCTGGGGGGCTTTTGCCAACGTGGGGCTGGAGAGGTGAACTTCCTAGAGGAGCTCCGGAGGACCCTCCAGCAGGCCAACCGGGAAGGGAGCCAGGCAGCGAGGAGGAGCGGGCGGTCTAAGAAGGGGTCCCAACCCCCCAAACAGCCAGGAGAGTCAGGGGAGCCTGGGTGCAGTGGGGGGGGGGCGAGTGCCGGTGGTGCAGGGCCCAGTATGGCCATAAAACCTGGGGAGGGTTCCCGGGAGCCGATCCCTCGGTCCGTGGAAGGGACTGGGGGGTTGGCGAAGTCCGGGGAGTCCAGTGATCCAGGAGGTCGCCGGGCCCAGGTGCCGCCGGTGGTACCCCCCCGCCATCTTCAGGTCAGCATACCCAGGCTCCCCCAGGATGGTCGCACTGCCACAGCTGAAGCCCGCCATGTGTCGGCTTCCATGACCCCTCAGCTTGCAGTGGAGCGGGAGGATCTGGCCATGGAAAGGCCAGGGACTGCTCCTGCGGCTGCTATGTCATCGGGGAGAGAGGCAGACACATGGTGGAGGCATTGTGCTGCGGTCATCTGGAGGTAAACAGCTTGTGTGCAGTGTGGCCAAGATGGCGCCGGCTGTTGGGGGTGGAGTAGACCGGGACCCGGAAGTGACCGCCCAAGAACCGGAAGTGCCCCAGCCGGAACCGGAAGTGCCCCAGCCGGAACCGGAAGTGACCAGACCGGAACCGGAAGTGACCGGACCGAAACCGGAAGTGCCCGTCCCGCGACCGGAAGTGCCCCCCCGCGAGTTTGCGGTGGTCGGTGGGGGCTCAGGGGACCTGGGGGATGAGAGGCCGGGGGTGCAGGGGTGCCCAGCCCCGGACGCTGCAGCAGGCACCTCCAGGCACCCCCGGCAGGAGATGGACAGAGACGGTGAGGACGGTAAATTGGACGGTAAGCTGCCACCCCCCCAGGTCCCCATGGACACTGCCACAGGCCCCGAGGGGCTCCCTGCAGCACAGGCGGGGTGGGGGGAAAGTCAGGTGGGACCCCTCCCAGTGGACTGTATAGCATATGATTATATCCGGCAGTTGGAGGGGTCCCAGGGGGGCTCCCCCCCAGTACAGGTGGAGTCCCAAGGGGCTGGTGTGGTCGCGGAGGGGTCTGGGTGGGGGAGTTTGGTGGGGGTGGTACCCCCCTCTGCTGTGGTCCCGGGGGGGGGGGGAGCCTGTAGTCAGGCCAAAGGTGGTGGGTCAGGGTGGTCAGGGTATATCAGCGGGGGTGGGTGCAACACCACCGGCAGGGATGGGGGCCCCCCCGTCCCCCCCCCACTTCTGGGGGTGCTGAGGGGGGTGCCCCACTTCCGGAGAACATCTTTCGGGGGTCTCCGGAGGCCAACTTATTGTCTGCCCTAAGGGGGGGTCGCTCTTTCGCCCAGGTGTTTGGGCTCTCGTGCCCCTCTGGACCACCTGTACAGCCGGTTTGGCGCCCAGAATTTCCGCGCCCCCCCTGCTGACCAGGAGAGGACGCAGGGGTCGGCGTGGACGAGGGGTACAGGTGGTCCAGAGAGGAGGCGTAGGAATGTTGTCCAGCTTCGGTACGAGGGTCCGGACCCCTGCCCCGCTCGAGGTGAGGTGGTGGGCCTGGTACTCTCCTTGGGTTTTGGGGTGGATGACCTTTTTGCTGTCATCCATCCCACCAACACACGGGAGTTTTGATATAAGTTTTGTCACTCCCGTGTGTATGGAACGCTTTATCACCGGCTTTGGGTTGGTGAGGGGCGTTGACCCTTGGAAGAGGTACAGGCTCATTCCCATCTCCAGGCAGGAGGAGGTTAAGAACATCACCATCCTGGTGAGGAATGAGTCGCTCCCTCCGGAGGACATTGCCACCTGGCTCGGGAGGTACGGGCAGTTGCAGACCCCCCTGAGGAAGAACCTTGATGAGCGCGGGGTCTGGACCGGGGCTTGGTTGACCAGGATCCGGCTCAAGAGGGAGGGCAACAGTGTTGCCCACCTCCCTGGCAGCACCTTTCTAGGCAGAGACCGGATCCTGGCGTTCTACCCGGGACAGCCCCGTCGTTGCTTCAAGTGCGGCAGCCCGACCCACATGAGCTCGGACTGCACGGTGGTCAGATGTGGCCGGTGCCACGAGTTTGGCCACCAGTCCGAGTCATGTGGGAAGATATGCTGCAACTTGTGTGGTGAGATGGGGCACCCATTTAGCAGGTGTCCCAAAGCATATCGGGGTTCTTCCTCAGGGGGGGGACCTCCCGGGCCGGGAGCGGCCGAAGCCCCCCCGGCGAGTGATGGCCGGGGGGGTGGGGATCCTGGAGCCCCTAGTACTACTCCGGAGGGACCAACAGGCCCATTGCCTCAAAGAAGGCGGAGCAGGCGTGGGCGTGGGGCTCCCCCCCGGGGGACACGGGCTCGGTTGGCCAGGAGGCTCCCGATCCTCCGGAGGGCGGAGCCGGTGGGGAGGAGTCGGGGAGGCCTGGGGGTCCCGGGCCTGAGGGTCCGGGGCCAGGGCCTTCCTCTCCTAATGTTGCAGGGCCGATCCCCATCCCCCTTCCCTTTCCCCCTCCTCACCATTGCCCCTCCCCTCCACCTGGCCCTCCATCTGTTTCCCCATGCCCTCCTCCCTCATCTTCCCCTCCTCGTACCCCCCCCCCTCGTCCCCCCCCTCCCAAGTCCCGTCCCCCCCCTTCCCCTTCTTCTTCCCGTCCAGCTAAGTCTGGTCCCCCCCCTGTCCTCTCCCCTGTCTCTGGCCCCCCTCCTGCCTCTTCCATTCCCCCCCCCTTCTGGACCCAGAGTCTCCTCTGGCCCTGTGGCCATGGAGATGGAAGCTGCTCGAGCCTCATCCAAGAGGGAAATCTCGAGCAGCGGGTCCGAGGAGGGGGGTGGTGTAGTCATCTCGGAGAGGTGGCAGGAGTGGGAGCAGGTGAGACGCAAAAAGAAGAAGGGGAAGGCTGCCAGATCTGGGGGCGGGAAGTCCCCAGTGAAGGGTGGGGTTCCCCCAGGGGCACGAAGTGGGGTGTCCCTGGGGAACCCGTTTGGTATCTTCTCCTCCTCCTCGGGCTCAGAGGAGGAGGAAGTGTAGATATGTAAATATGTTTTTGTGTTTGTAGTATGAAGGAGAACATGACCACTTTCAATCATTCTGATGGCGGTACCCTCTCCAATACGGCTTGCGACCATTAATGTCGCAAGTATTCGTTCTGCGGGAGCTCGTTTTATGGCCTTCGATTTTCTCAGCCGTGTTGAAGCTGACATTTTGTTTTTGCAGGAGACCTGGCTGGCATCTGTGGCAGAGATGCATCTAGCAAAGAGGGAGTGGAGATGTGGGCCCTCCCTCTGGTCTCTTGCGGCCGAGCCCTGCAGTGGGGTTGCGGTCCTTTTTAAGACTGGTCCGGTGGCTTGCCGGCGAGTGATTGAAGTGGAGATCGGTAGATGTCTGGTGGTGGACGCTGTCGTGAGGGGGCAATTCCTCCGGCTCATAAATTTTTATGGGCCTCAAACTAGGAGGGAGAGGAGGAGCCTCCTTACGGCGGTTAAGCCTTATCTTTTTACGTCCCAGCAGGTGATTTTTGGTGGCGATTTAAATCGCCCTTCTTACCACAGATAGGAAGATACTGGCAAAGATCTTGTTTACACGTCTGTCTGCTTTGGCGGGCAGGATGCTGTCTCCCTCTCAGCACTGCACAATTCCTGGCCGGGGCACTTTTAGTGCCGTCCTGAGCGTCCGGGAGGCTGTGGAAAGGTGCAGGGCTGATGGCAGCGAGCGGTATCTGCTTGCATTGGATCAGGCTAAGGCGTTTGATCGGGTGAACCACGAGTACCTTTGGCTGCTTCTGAGGAGATACGGTCTGCCTGATCAATTCGTTGATTGGCTGCAGGTATTGTATAGGGGAGCTGAGAGCTTCCCTCTTGTCAACGGTTGGGTGGGCCGGGCCTTTGCCGTGGACTCTGGCGTCCGGCAGGGGTGCCCGCTGAGCCCCTCCTGTACATCTTTGCGGTCGACCCCTTCGTAAGGAGGCTAGACTGCGGGCGTCTGGGGGGGGTTTCCGGTGGGACCTGTCGGGGGTCCGGTTTCGGCGGTGAGGGTTGTGGCCTATGCGGACGACGTCTCGGTGGTGGTATCTGGTCGTGAGGAGGCCCATTATGTGGAGTCCCAGATCGGGTGCTACTCTGAGGCGTCAGGCTCGCTGGTCAATTGGGACAAGAGTGAAGTTTTCTGGTTGGGGAAGGAGGGGGAGCAGTTCCCCCTTCCGGACGTGTTCCCCACGCCCGTACCAGAGATTCGAGTTCTTGGCATTCATTTCGGCCCGGGTGATTATCCCAAGCTAAACTGGGAGCGCAGGCTGGTGAGTGCCACTCGGAAGGTGAAGGCCTGGAAAGGTTGGAAACTTTCCCTGAGGGAAAGGGTAAGCTTGGTCAAGACGTACTTATTGCCTGAGTTTCTCTTTGTAAGCTATGTGTGTCTTTTGCCAGCATCTCTCTATGCTCGGGTCTATGGTCTGTTCTTCCTGCTGTTGTGGGGAAGCAGACTGAACCTGATCAAGAGGGAGGTCACATACCGCCAGCGACGGCAAGGTGGGTTGGACATGGTCAACCCGGTGGTGTTCTTTGTCACCATCTTTGTTAAATACAATTTGCAGTCCATATTTGTGGACGAGCCTTCCTGGTGGGAGTGTTCATGCAAGGACTGGCTCTTGCTGTTCTTGAGGCAGTGGGGGGAGGGGGGGAGGCCCGGCGATCTGAGGAGATCGCATGGGTATCTCCCTTCCTATGTCCCCCTGGCATTAAAGGTACTGAGGCAGTGGCGGATAACTGCCCTGGAGGTGGGCTCTTTGGGTCGGCGGGAGCTGTACCTGAGGGTCATGGCCTCGGACATTTTGAAGCCCCTGTCTTTGAGGGACTGCCCTGAGAGGGTCCTCACGGAGGGGCTAGCCCTCTTGAATTCTTCTAGAATTCCAAGTAAGTTTTGGGATCTCGCATGGAGGTCGTTCCATGGACGACTCTATGTCCGTGCGAATCTCAAATACAGGAACCTGGGGGACAGGGACTGCCCCCGTCAGGAATGTGGTGGGACATTGGAGACCATGGACCATTTTCTGGTCCAATGTCCCTTCAACATGGAGGTTCTTACGAAGGTAGGGGGTGCCATTGGCTACCCCCGCCTTCCGGCCCTGACCTATGCTGAGCGAGTGTATGGTGATTTTGGGGTCCGCAGGGGATTTGAGTTATCGTCACTTTATTTAGTCAGCCTAGTTGTGCTTTATTACACTTGGCACGCTCGGTGTTTGGTGTCCACTAGGGACAAAATCCTGCCTGTGCATGAGGTGGTGGGCGGTATCTTTCGGGAGTTGGTGAAGGTGCGGGATCTGGAAAGGAGCAGGGTCGGGCCTGAGAGGTGTGCCCATTTATGGAGGGGGTTCCTCTTCCAGCCCCCTTAGGTCACGGCTCTGCCCCTCTCCATGGGTAGGGGCATCTATCCTTTTTCACCCCCTTAGATTTTGTTTATGGTATTTTTTTTGAAATAAGGCTACAGACATGTCTGACTATCATGTTCTTGCTCATACGTGGGTTGCAGGTATTCGTTGTTGTGATGGTGGGGTGTGTTGTGGGTTGGCGATGATCTGGACAGTAGTGGTTTCTATGGACTTTAATATCTCCCTACTGTACCAGTGAGCCGTTTTAAGTGTTTTTTTTTTTTTTTTTGGCAATGATCTGGGCAAGCTTTTCTGATGGACTATAAAGACTTTCTCTTGTACCAGTGAGCCTGTTGTAAATACCTGTTCTGGTGCTATTTTTTTTTTTTTTTCTTTATAGTTATTTCTTGGTGGGTGGAGGTCGGTGATTTGATGGTTTGTGTTTTGTTGTTTGTTTTTGTGTTATTTGGTTTATTTAGTTATTTTGTTTATTTTATATATTTGTTAACCTTTTGGTCGTAGTTTTATAAATAAAAAATTACCCCTCCTCGGTCTTCGCCTTCCGCCGGGGGGGTACACCTACCCCCCCCCGGTCTTCGCCGCCGTCTTCCGCCGGAGGGCGCCACTCTCCGGGCTTCTCGACGTTGTCTTCCGCCGCGGGGGCCAGGCCTTCTTCTTTGCCGCCCCCTTCGAATTTTTCGGCCTGGACGGGGGTCGCACATCCCATCCAGGACTTGGACGTGGCGGGCTTCTCGTCGCCGTCTTCTGCCGCTGCCCCCTTCACCACGAAGCTCCGTGCTTGTTTGATGAGGGCAGCGGGCTTCCGTCGTCTTCTCCGGGGCGAGGGTCGTACATCCCACCCCGGATTTCGTCGCCGGGTTCTGCCTGGCTCCTACTAGGGGCCAGGGCTTCTTTTGCCGTCTTCCGCCGGAGGGCGCCACTCTCCGGGCTTCTCGACGTTGTCTTCCGCCGCGGGGGCCAGGCCTTCTTCTTTGCCGCCCCCCTCGATTTTTTCGGCCTGGATGGGGGTCGCACATCCCATCCAGGACTTGGACGTGGCGGGCTTCTCGTCGCCGTCTTCTGCCGCTGCCCCCTTCACCACGAAGCTCCGTGCTTGTTTGATGAGGGCAGCGGGCTTCCGTCGTCTTCTCCGGGGCGAGGGTCGTACATCCCACCCCGGATTTCGTCGCCGTCTTCTGCCGCTGCCCCCTTCACCACGAAGCTCCGTGCTTGTTTGATGAGGGCAGCGGGCTTCCGTCGCAGTCTTCCGCCGCGGGGTGACACTCGCGGGCTTCTTCTTCCATTCGATGTTGACACGGCGAGGTCCGGCGCTGAAATGCCTTCTGAGCGGCGGGCAAGGACTTATATTGGCATTGGGCGTGGGCGTGGTTATGCCAACATGTGACCTTAACCCATGTGACAGTGATGTAGTACGTGTAGCGTACTTTGCAAGGGCACGGGGATCGGGTCCCAAAAGTCACTTTCCCTTTCAAATCGGCCCGCCACACAAGTTGAAACACATGTCACTACACTTCCCCTGCATCACCCCCCTCCCTCCCCTCATAAACTCCCGCCCGAATCCCCGATGTTTACATTACTAAATGCCGCACGCCAGCTCTGTACTGGCGTGCTGTGCGCCCTCTTCTGGGCGCATTAGGCACTTTAGTAAATGAGGAAACACGCTGCACTGGCAGCGTGTTTCTTTTGTAAATGTCAAAAACAGGTTTACACCTGCTTGTGCACCATGAGTCTTGGCGCACAGGCTTGGTAAATCAGCCCAATAGTTTCCTGCTAAGAACTTGTCAGACTGCCCAGATATTTTCTTTGACAGCTGAAAGTCTCTCCACGTGTTACTGTATATGAAAGAATCAGCAAACTCTGCATTGGAGATGTCAGGGGGGTTGAATCAAGATCACAATTTTTTAACGATTAATTGTGCAGCTCTAGCACCGTACTGTATTTGCGCAGCAATTTTTCAAAAAAATTTTTAGGAAATAAACCGTTTAAATTAATTTAAAAAAAAAAACACTAAAGTTGGCACGATTTTTTTTGGTATCCTAAGCGATGCTTTAAAAAAATTTTAGGTTACATGTTTAGAGTTACAGAGGAGGTCTAGTGCTAGAATTATTGCTCTCGCTCTAACGATCGCGACGTATGTAACCTGTGTGTATCTGGCTCTGATACTAGCCAGTGCCTACCCAGCCACTGACTGGTATCTCTCCCCAGCCTTTCCCTACACACCCTCTCACCTGCTGACCTGTAGATGGAGTAATCACTTCTGCAGTGTTATTGTGTTCTGCCAGTGAGTATAATGATCAGTGTTGCTATCTATAGCTGGCAGCACTGATTGTTTTGGGAAAAACAGGCTGGTTGTACTCAAGTCGATTAATAGATTGACTTGTGTAAAACCAGCTAGCCCATACATAGATCGACTATGGCTGGTCTCTGCATAATTGGTGTAATTTCAATCCATGTACTGTATGTACCTCTTAACCACTACGCAGTCCCTAAACACCCTTCCACTCCTGTACATACTGCCCACTGTCATACCCTCCTCCACACTCCTCTCCTGTACATTGTGCCTTTTGCCGTACCCTTTGCACTCTTCTCCTGTACATAGTGCCCAATGTTAGACCCTCCACATTCCTCTCCCTCACCTGCACATACTTCCCACTTATATACCATCCGTACTCCTCCCCTATGTCGCTTACCTGCAAAACAGTTCTTTAAAATGATACTGAATACCCTCAATGTTACCAGCTTTAGAATGGACACACTTGACTTTTGTTAGTTCAACTAAAGGAAATCCAGCTACCCCAGCTATACAGCTACCCCAGCCTGCTGTATACCACCCCAGCCTGCCCTGTGCCACCCCAGCCTGCTGTATACCACCCCAGCCTGTCCTGTGCCACCCCAGCGTGCCCCAAAACACCCCAGCCTGCTGTATACCACCCCAGTCTGCCCTGTGCCACCCCAGCCTGCTGTGTACCACCCCAGCCTGCCCTGTGCTACCCCAGCCTGCTGTATACCACCCCAGCCTGCCCTGTGCCATACCAGCCTGCCCCATACCACCCCAGCCTGTCCTGTGCCACCCCAGCCTGCTGTATACCACCCCAGCCTGTCCTGTGCCACCCCAGCCTGCTCCATACCACCCAGCCTGCTGTGTACCACCCCAGCCTGCCCAGTGCCATACCAGCCTGCCCCATACCACCCCAGCCTGCCCCATACCACCCCAGTCTGCCCTGTGCCACCCCAGCCTGCTGTATACCACCCCAGCCTGCCCTGTGTCACCCCAACCTGCCCTATACCACCCAGCCTGCCCTGTGCCACCCCATATTGCCCTATTCCACCCCAACCTGTCTTATACCACCCCAACCTGTCTTATACCACCCCAACCTGCCCTTTCCCACCCTCATTTTCCTGTACTACCCTAACTTGCCCAATACCACCCAACCTGCCCTATGCCACCCTAACTTGCCCTATAACACCCAACCTGCCCCATACTACCTTAACCTGCCCTGTACCACCTTAACCTGCCATATACCACACCAACCTGTCACTATACCACCCTATTCTACCCTAACCTGCCACTATACAGCCCTATACTATCATTTACAGGGGCTGGTTTGGAGTGCGCCCCGTGACTGTGCACTTCCTGCATGGTGCTAGGCAGCCTAGACGGGGGGTGACACCATGTTTTACCGCACCAGGTGACACCAACCCTAGTGACGCCACTGGTGACTACACCTATATTTGAATACCCCGGCACCCTTTTGATGCCCGGAGCTCGGTGGACGAATACACTTATCGTGTTCTACTAGGTGACGTAGCCACCCTATGCATATATATATATATATACATATAACTTCCTTACCTTACGATTTTTATTTTCCCAATTTTGCATTTGAATTTCTATTTATGTTTCATATTTTTCAAAATTAAAGTTTTTAGATTGTACTAATATTGTATATATTGTTTCAGATTATACGACTGTTTACATTTTTCTCCCCCTCAAAAAATCCTTTTTGTCTCGTCCTGAAGAAGCCCAACGGTGAAACGCGTAGGCGACTTCAAAGGATTTGTTCCAGTACTTAAATCTATAATCCATATGGTTATATTCCACCTATGTCAAGTATATTTTTCTATATATTGTAAAATTGTAATTTTTATTTTTGTATTAAAATATATATTTTTTAACATACTTCCGCACTGCCTCAAACTCCGCCATTCTTTCACTTAGTGATTTGATATCTTTTTCCTATATGTATTATATTTGGATGTGGCTAATGTGAGTGCCTTTCCTGTGTATCTTGTCCCATGTGTTTTCATTCCTTCTTACCCCTCTTTCTTCCCCCCTCCCCCCCTCTGTTTCCCTCCCCTTTTTCCTTTTCTCTCCTGCCCTTTATTTCCCCCTTCCCTTCCAAACCCCTTCCCATTTTTTGATTCTATCTTGGATTGGAAGAATAGCAGCTTTTAACCACTTAAGGACTGGACCAATATGCTGCTAAATGCCCAGAGGCGTTTTTACAATTCGGCACTGCGTCGCTTTAACAGACAATTGCGCGGTCGTGCGTCATGGCTCCCAAACAAAATTTTCGTCCTTTTCTTACAAAAATAGAGCGACATTTTTAAAAAAAACATTTTTTACTTTTTGTTATAAGAAAAATCGAATAAACTAAATTTTAGTCAAACATTTAGGCCAAAATGTATTCAGCCACATGTCTTTAGTAAAAAAAAAAATCACAATAAAAAAAAACTAGCTACCTAGCGGCAACAGCGATCAGAAAAATTATTGCTTAGTGACACTGGCAATAGGGGGTGAAAGGGTTAACTAAGGCGGTGATCAAGGGGTTAAAACTTTATTAGGGGGGGTACGGGGCTAACCTGGTCCTAACACTAACTGCCTGTCACACTAACTGTCACACTGACACTAAATGCAGTGATCAGTAAATATATGATCACTACATTGAGTGACACTGTGACAGGGGGGTGATCGGGGGGGGTTAATGTGCCTACATGTCCTGGTGTCAGTGTAGTGTTGTGCAGACTCACTTGTGATGTCTTCTCTCCTCAGCGGCGGTTGAAAATACCGCCGAGAGGAGAAATTACATCACTTCCCCTTCCTGTGTTTACACAGGAAGAGGGCAGGGGAGGACGCACATTGGCTGGGAGCGATCCGGAGGGGGCGGACAAAAACGAACAGCCGCCCCCTCATCCCGGATCGCTCCTGAAGCCACGGGGACCGCCGCAAGTACCGGGGGGGATCCGATCGGACCCCCGACCCACGTCTAGGCAGGGACGTACATGTACGCCAATGTGCCTGTACGTGCCATTCTGCCGACGTATATGTACATGCGGCGGTCCTTAAGGGGTTAAAATGAAGACGTTACCAAAAATTCTATATTACTTCCGCTCCCTCCCAATCCCACTACGAACTAAATTTTTCACACAAATTAACTCGAAATTGAGCAACTTGGTCTGGTTGGGAAGGAAACCTAGAATTGCTTTGTCTACTATGTCACTGGTTAAAGCTAAAGGAGGTCTAAACCTCCCGGATTTACGCTTATATTACTACGCTTCACTCATTGATCAAATGAGATACTGGTTCAGATATTCAAATGATAAATTATGGTTGAACATTGAACGAGAAATATCTAAAGGGAACGACCTATTTTCCCTTTCCATGGCCTATTATGTCCTACACAAAATTAATACACCCAACTTCCTAACAATTAAAGCTACCCTGACAGCCTGGAAGTTTGCTCTAACAAAGTTACAGCCAACATGTAACCCAGTCCTTATGCCAATACCGCTAGGAGTAATCGATTACTGTAAAATAAGAATTACCACCACACCCTGGTCCAAACAGGGAATTAATTCTTTTGATCAGCTATCATCCGATAACATACATAAAATAACGAATAAGCTTGATGCCAAACCGTTCAATAAAAACTTTAATCCAGAGAGAGGTGTGGAACTCCCTATGGCGCTGTGGGAGTTCTTCACCTCCTATAAAATAAGTGGGAAGAGAGGCTTATCCCATATATATATAAACTACTTTCATCTTTCCCAGCTCAAACCAAAACTTTAAATATGATTAAATGGGAGAAAGATCTATCCCAAACCTTTACGTGGGAAGAGTGGCAAAAAGTCATCCATATTAACAGCTCCTCTTCTTCATGTGTAGAACATTGGGAGAACGCCCAGAAAATACTAAACCGCTGGTATTTAACCCCTTACAGACTATCCAAAATATTCCCTAGCTCTTCCCCCATATGCTGGAGATGTGAATCCCACACTGGCAATCTGTTACATACTCTTTGGGGTTGTAAAACCTTATCTAGCTTTTGGAATAATGTATCCTCCTTTATCGCGTCCTTCACTGGTAATCTAAAAATACTCACACCTGAATTGGCCCTACTATGTTTAAATCTAGATGTCTATCCTCCTCAATTTAGAACTGTAGTCGCCAACTTCCTTACAGCAGCGAGACTCACCATAACGAAATTATGGAAATCTACCTTAGCACCTAACTTATCTGATGTTATAAAGAGACTCAATACTCAGGCTCACTATGAGCTAATGTTAGCACATAAGAAAGGAACCATAAGTAAATTCATTAAAAATTGGAACGAATGGATTACACATCCTAGGGCCTCAAATTTCCTGAAGAATTCTAATAATTATTAATCGTGCTCCTGAACGACTACAGTTTTAAAACAGACCGGATGTAAAAGATAACTTCCTACTCACCTCCCTTACCCTCCTTCCTATATACCCCTTTATGTTGATTTTGATTTTACAAAATTAGATAATGACTCATAATCCCTTGTTTACAGCATGATCCCGTTGGGGTAAACAGGGATTGCTAGTTACTTGTTTAAGCATTTGACCATTATCCAACTGGGCTAAGGCCCTATGTTGTTATTGTTTAGTAATTTGATCATTTGAGGCCTACCCAGGTACGCTGTTGAACACAAAGTATGACTAAGAAACTGTTGTATTGTTATGATTTTTATTTGTGCTTTATTGTGTATCTTTGAAAAATACAATAAAAACATTTGGAAAGAAAAACTGCAGCTATGACAAAAGAATAATGGAACCAAATCTATTCTGACTTCTAAAGAGTCAATAAAGAAGATATATTCATCTTGCTTAAGGGTGTATTCACATGGGCATATGCACCCAGTTCTGATTAAATGTGAGAACCGCAACAGGGGTTCCTGGTGATTAGATGCAGGAGGCAGCCCCATTGAACGAAATTAGAGGCTGCCTGCTGCCGCAGTTATCCGTGGCCACTCGCATGTATTCACTCATGCAGCGATCACATGTAAGTGCATCCAGGGCTGATCACTCACATGTGATTGCTACATGATGCGAGTGGCCGCAATTAGCTGTGAAAGCCAGCAGTCTCCCATTGTTTTCAATAGGGCTGCCTCCTGCAGCTACTCGCCATAAACTCATGCTGGGGTTTTCACATATAATCATAATATGGTGATTTTGCAGGTGTGAATGGACCCTAACACACCTCTGTTACTATGTAAATTGTTTTAAACCAAGCCATGCCTATCCTCGACCCAGGGGCGGACTGACAACTCATGTTGCCCCCGGGCAATAGGAGATTATGGGGCCCCCAGGCAATAGGAGATTATGGGGCCCCCAGGCAATATAAGAAGATTATGGGGACACACACATACAGTATTCATACACAGTATACATACACACAGAATACACATACACACACTGAAAAGGTACTGTAGAGGTGGGGCAGCTATAATCTTAGGATTTTTTTTTAAAAACACAGATTTTTACATACTGTCCCTGGTTTTACTAAGGCTGGCATACCTGATGGGTCCCCCAGTGGCATGGAGCCCTCAGGCAGTGCCCGAGTGCCGAATGGTCAGTCGGCCCCTGCCTCCACCTATTACAGAACACAGTAGTAGCATGAGAATCCAGTAAGAGCTACTGGAGACCCAGCAAATCAATATCATGGAATTCCATGCAGACTAAGGCCTCGTACACACAATCAAATCTGTCTGCTGGAAACGGTCGGCCCGACCATCCCAGCAAACAGATTTGACCGTGTGTACGGGCAAGTCGACGGATTTGGCCACCGACAGATTTCAAAGCATGCTTTGAAATCTGTCGGCTGGGAACCCGTCCGCCCGACATGTCTGCTGGTTAGTATGCTAACCAGCAGACATGTCTTCTCGCACACGCGCCGAATGATTTCGACACATGCGCGGAAGTGTTTTACTTCCTGGTGCGGTGACGTGGTGGCGTCAAAGTCACCGCCACGTCACCGACACGTCAGTGCGCTGTCTGCTGGCGGGGATTTTGGTTTGCTCGTGTGTACACGCGAGCAAACCAAAATGCCAGCAGACAGATTTGTTCAAATCGGTCGGACAGACCGTTTTGAACAAATCGATTGCCTCGTGTGTACGAGGCCTAAGACTTTGAAGGATTGGAGGGGAGTTTGGCAGTGTAGCAAGAAAGTTAAATATGTACACTCTGCTTATAAAGATATAGCTTTGAAAAAAAAAATATATTTCACCAGGGTAACTTTACAAAGTGAACACTCTTTTCAAATAAATAAAAGGAGTTTTTTTTTTATTCAGTGGAAAATTGTCTTTATTCAACCTGACTTAAAATGTAACTAACATATTCTAAACCTTCCCTTCCTCTTGTCCAAAACAATAAATTCTAGATCTCAATGGTAAATTGTATTACACCTCTGTAAGACATGAAATTTAGAATATAAGCAATTACAATAACTTATTACATTCACACCATGTTCCCATTGCTTTCATTTTAATGGACACTTATAAATAACAGAGCAGGAAGAAAACATTAAGTGGTAGTCTTCCTCACAATTATACATATTTTATAAGTTTCTGTTGCTTGGCTGCATATCTAATACAACTTATACTGATCTATAGGCAATGTGTACTGGTAGCATAAAGCATATTAAATGATGGCTATTAAGCTTTATTGTCCAATTAGAGGACCCTTATTTACGATCCTTGGCTGAAAAGAAGAAACACGTCAGTCAGGTTCTTCTATATGACCAGTACTTCAGGGATCTGGGGAATTATGTTTGTATAGATAGAGAATCGAGAGTGAGCTTTAAAAGCCACCAATCACTGCATAAATCACCAATCACTTTCTCTTGACTAACATTTATTTTTGAATGTGAAATCAGGTACCTTGTTTGCTCTGTAATTCAGTTCAGTTAAAAAAACTGTTATAGAAGTATAGCTTTGTTTTTTGTTTTTTCTTTCTTTTTCTTTATTTGGTTTTGCATATAAAATAACAGAAACAACAAATAGAAAACAACCAAAGTGATTTCTCAACAAAATAAAGCATGGAGACATTGATGGATAGGAAAGTTTACTTTGAATATTAAAAATGAATTAAATGCAGTGTAGTTCCGCTTTAAAGGGGAAGTGATGTAGAAGAAATTATCTGTTTAGTTGTGGTGTGATAGCAGACATTTTTGTGAATTCTCTTCTAGGTGGATTAAAATATTTTGACACTTGGCTTGGTCCAGCTCTAAGATTACCATAGAAAGATTGTCATGGTCACTTGCAGGCACCAACACTTTGCTGAAACAAAAAAAAATTGCCACTGGTAATAGTACTCCTTCCTGGCACTGTCAGTATTGCTGGCTGACTTGATGCTTTTGCCCGTGTAGCGCTCACCCCCGAAGGAGCCGCTGAATTATCGGGTCTTCTGTCTCACCTCTGTGACACACCACAAACAATGAATCCACAGCACACCAGCACACCTTGTGCAGCTTTATAACAGATTTAATGACTGACTTAATGACTGACTGATAGGACAAAAGCCCTTAACGTCTCCCCACTCTAATATAATACAACTAATAACAGGATGAGATAATACGTTTAGATTGAATGCAATGAACAGTAATATATATATACACTTAGCAGTATATACCCCACCCTAAACTACTGGCCAGTAGTAATGTCCTAGGCTAGCCGACGTTGGGGCCCTGGCTGTATGGCAGATGTAGGAAATACACTTGTTGCAATGGCCAAAGGCCGCTCACCACTTCCAGTGTCTCTTTGGGAAAAGGAGGATGATGGTCTGCGAAAACGAATGTCCCTCTCTCCTCAGATCGACGTCTGTGAAATGGATGCAGTCTTTTAAAGCCTCCGGCAGGACATCTCAGATCGTCTAGGGTCGTCTGGGGAACCTGGCAATAATCTCCGTCAGCTCCGTTGGCTCCACTCACTCAGTTGTGCAGGCTGGGTTACTCCGGTGGCTGGATCGGCCCTGCGACCAGGCCTCAGTTTGATCGCTCAAACACAGTCTATCCCTGTTTCAGTAGACGAACATCAGTCTCTCCAAGCACTACTGAATAGAGCCTGTGTCTCAGTGGCAAACACACAGCTCTGACACAAGCCGTCTTAAATCACCCTCTGATGCAGATCTGTCTTCTCTGGATCCTGTCCCAGCTCAGGCTGCCCTGCAGATCCCACCCATCCATCTCCTGTTTCCTCTCTCACAGCCTGCTGGGAAATCCAGTCCTCCAGCTCCTGTCAGTAGGAATGTATCCATATATCTCTCTGTACTGAAGTCTGAACAATCTGTGCTCTCTGGCTCCACCTGCTGCAATATATATATATTTCCTCTTAGATGGCTGAAAATTACAACAGGGCTACATTCTCCCCTACTTAAAGTCTTTGGGGTCCCCCCCAAAGGGTAAACTGTATTTGTAAGTTCTACAGGCAATATATACAGTATAAAAGGCACATATAAAGTTTATACTAGACCACTTGAATACCTTTACTGCGCATAGATAGATGCAGTCTATGACAATGTATAGCAAGTGGGGTGGGCAGAGGAACACTCCACCAAGGTGTGCTGATGGCCTGGATTGGACACAAGTCCTTTGATACCTCTGTGGTTAGGGTGGACGCCTCGGGTGATCTGTCGTTTGGACCTTGATTCTAAAAACCCGGATGGGCCTTCATCTGCTGAGTCCTCTTCGACTTGCTGTGTTAGCTGAGGGAATTCAGTTTACTGTTCAACTGGCTGAACAGGGGCATCTTCTAGCACTGAGGTCTCCGGCAAGGGACTTTCCACTTGAGAGGGTACAGAATTATCCTCGTTTGCTTGAGGCACAAATTCAGGGGCATCTGGTCTCAAATTGCTCAAATCCTGCTCAGGAGTCATAATAGTTGGATGAACATCCATAGGTTCAGATGGCCACATCCAACTTGGACACAAATCTTCCTCATCACTGTCATCCTCACTTTCTCTTGTAGAAAGTGGCGGTTGGGACCGAGTAGCAGGTGCTTGCAGAAAGTGGATGGAATGGGTGAAGGAGACTCATCTCTATCTGGTACCCTCACAGCTTCATTCAGAGGTAGGAGATGATTCCGATGCCAATTCTTCAGTGGCCTGGTCTTTCCCTCTGGTCGAATCTGGTACACTGGCAGGCCAGGCAATTGTTTACAGACGATGTAGATCTGAGAACTCCATCTATCAGCTAGTTTGTGCCTGGCCGAAGCACCCAAATTTCTTAATAGAACTCGATCACCTGGCTGTAAATCCTGTACCCGAACCCTCAAGTCATAGTTCCGTTTGTTTCTTTGTTCTCTACTCCCAGATGTCAAACGGGCCTTCTCAAATGCAGAAGCCAGGTTTCTCCTCAGTCTATCCACATAACCCTGGTCAGAGGCAATAGATGTCTGGTCAAGGGAGAGGCCAAAAGCTAAATCTACTGGTAATCGGGCTTCTCTTCCAAACATGAGGCGGTACGGTGAGTATCCTGTAACATCACTTTCTTTGTTATTGTAAGCATGCACAATGGTAGAGATATGCCGACTCCAGTGCTGTTTCTCCTTGATCGACAGTGTTCCCAACATATTGAGTAGAGTCCGATTGAATCTCTCCGGTTGTGCATCACCCTGGGGGTGATAGGGGGAGGTTCTTGACTTCTGAATCCCCAATAGATCAAAGAGCTGCCTGATGAGTCAACTTTCAAAGTCTCTGCCTTGATCAGAATGGATCCTCTGAGGTAGACCATAATGAACAAAGAACTTTTCTACTAGGACTTTGGCTACAGTAGGAGCACGTTGATCTTTGGTTGGAAAAGCTTGAGCATAACAGGTAAAGTGGTCTGTCACCACTAGGATATTTCCCTGTCCACTAGTGTCAGGCTCTAAGCACAGGAAGTCAATACACACCAGGTCCATAGGCCCTTGACTATGTAGATGGCTCATTGGAGCAGTCCTAGAAGGTAAAGTTTTCCTCTGGATACATCTTAGACAGGAATGGCAGTAGCTTTCAACTTCGGATCTCATGCAGGGCCAATAGAATCTGTCTCGGACCAGTTTAAAAATTCTCTCTGCTCCTAAGTGACCATGGTCATCATGCAAAGCTTTCAGCACATTTTCTCTATGCTTCTCTGGGAGGAACAACTGCTGCTTTTCTTCTAAGTCATCCCGGACGAGCCCCCACGTGTAGCGCTCACCCCCGAAGGAGACGCTAAATTATCGGGTCTTCTGTCTCACCTCTGTGACACACCACAAACAATGAATCCACAGCACACCAGCACACCTTGTGAAGCTTTATAACAGATTTAATGACTGTGGGATAGGAAAAAAGCCCTTAACGTCTCCCCACTCTAATATAATACAACTAATAACAGGATGAGATAATACGTTTAGATTGAATGCAATGAACAGTAATATATATATACACTTAGCAGTATATACCCCACCCTAACCTACTGGCCAGTAGTACTGTCCTAGTCTAGCCGACGTTGGGGCCCTGGCTGTATGGCAGATGTAGGAAATACACTTGTTGCAATGGCCAAAGGCCGCTCACCACTTCCATTGTCTCTTTGGGAAAAGGAGGATGATGGTCTGTGAAAACGAATGTCCCTCTCTCCTCAGATCGACGTCTGTGAAATGGATGCTGTCTTTTAAAGCCACCGGCAGGACATCTCAGATCATCTAGGGTCGTCTGGGGAACCTGGCAATAATCTCCGTCAGCTCCGTTGGCTCCACTCACTCAGTTGTGCAGGCTGGGTTACTCCGGTGGCTGGATCGGCCCTGCGACCAGGCCTCGGTTTGATCGCTCAAACACAGTCTATCCCTGTTTCAGTAGACGAACATCAGTCTCTCCAAGCACTACTGAATAGAGCCTGTGTCTCAGTGGCAAACACACAGCTCTGACACAAGCCGTCTTAAATCACCCTCTGATGCAGATCTGTCTTCTCTGGATCCTGTCCCAGCTCAGGCTGCCCTGCAGATCCCACCCATCCATCTCCTGTTTCCTCTCTCACAGCCTGCTGGGAAATCCAGCCCTCCAGCTCCTCTCAGTAGGAATGTATCCATATATCTGCTCTGTACTGAAGTCTGAACAATCTGTGCTCTCTGGCTCCACCTGCTGCAATATATATATATTTCCTCTTAGATAGCTGAAAATCACAACAGAGGCAAATGGTGTTACCACACGGCTACTCTGAACAAACAGGAAATGACTGGAGGTGCTCTGTTCTATCACTATAATTTCCCAGGTGAAAGCAACGTCCACTGGCTCTCCACCAGTGCCCAGATAAAAATTTAAAAATACTTCAGTTACACACCATAAAAGCTATAGATGCGGTTATGGTGCATTACAATTTACATTTTGAAATACATTTTGGCAGCTGATAAGCGCATAAGCAGGCTAAAGCAGTCAGTGGGTGCCTTCCCATCTGGGTCCAGTCCACTTGCCCTGTGGATATAAATTAAGACAGTTCAGGGGAGTTTGTGTGACTCCACATGAAAGAATGTGCACATGTCAGTGATGAGAAGCTAGGAAGGAGCTTGATGAGGTCCTTGGAGATCAGCCGGCCCTGAAGGAGAAGGTTTTTGCGTTGTTAAAGCGGTATGCGCAGGAACACAAGGTGGACCGTCTGGCGTATACGGTCCCCATGATACTGCCCGAAGAGTCCCAGCACAGTCTGATTGACAGCATCAGCACCACTGGCAAACCTCCATCCACACACCCTGGAACACTGGACCTAAACTAGGACCACTACACCATCCCACAGAGAGGATAGAGGGACATCTACTGGAGACCCACTAAAGTGCTACATATTCTAAGGCTTTTTCCTTGCCTTATAAAGGTAAGCGCAATGTGAGCTCAATTTTTTTTTAAGAAATCACCTATTTATCAGCTGCAACACCACGGATGGAACTATTTATTTGATATATATTTATTCTCATATATATGCATTTGCACTTTGTTGCACAGTTTGCACTTTGTTTTATGACAGATCTTCAGTGTTATATGTATATGCGCTTATTTTAATCTATCACTATTGTTTTATCACATATCACAATCCAGATTGAGCAACATTTACATTCTTTCACTTTATTTATTTTGGTGGCGCAAGAGCCTTACAAATACCCCCCCAAAACAACTCCGAGCCGTGGACCCCCCCGCTCAACAACTTTGATCTGCAAACCCCCCGCTCAACAACTCCGATCCGCGGACCCCCCCCCCCCGCTCATCAACTATGATCTGTGGACCCCCTCGGCTCAACAACTTCGTTGGGAGGTATGCCTGATGTGCTCTGATTGTGCCCTGATGTACCCCATGTACCCTGGTATGCCATGTGCCCCAGGTACCCTGATGTGCTCTGATGTGCCATGTGCCCCATGTACCCTGATGTGCCTCATGTACCCTGATGTGTCCCTGATGTGCTGGGCTCTGTACATCAGGGTACCCTGTGCCCTGTACCCTGATGTGCCATGTGCCCTGTACTGATGTGCTGTGCCTGATGTGCTCTCATGTGCCCTGATATGCCCCATGTGCCCTGATGTGTGCCATGTACACTGATTTGCTGGGCTTTGTACCCTGATGTGCTGTTTCATGTGCCCTGTACCCTGATGTGCCATGTCCTGTACCCTGATGTGCCATGTGCCTTGTCCTCATATGTCCTGTCCTGATGTGCCGTGCTCTGTACCCTGATGTGGCCTGTTGTGCTGTACCCCTATGTGCTGTGCCCTGTACCCTGTTGTGCTCTGATGTGCTGTGCCCTGTACCCTGATGTGCTGTGCCCTGTACCCTGATGTGCGCTGTGCCCTGTGCCCTCATGTGCGCTGTGCCCTCATGTGCTCTGTGCCCTCGTGTGCGCTGTGCCCTGTACCCTGATGTGCTGTGCCCTGTGCCCTGATGTGCTGTGCCATGTGCCCTTATTTGCTGGGCTCTGTGCCTTGATGTGCTGTACCCTAATATGCTGTGCCCTGTACCCTGATGTGCTGTGCCCTGATGTGCTGTGCCCTAATTTGCTGGGCTGTGAGCCTTGATGTGCTGTGCCATGATGGTGAGTGGTCAGTGTGTAGTGTAGTGGTCTGTCGGCAGTGTAGTGGTCTGTCGGCAGTGTAGTTGTCTGTCGGCAGTGTAGTGGTCTGTCGGCAGTGTAGTGGTCTTTCGGCAGTGTGCAGTGTAGTGGTCCGTGTGTAGTGCAGTGGTCTGTGTGCTGTGGTCCGTGTGCAGTGGTCCGTGTGCAGTAGTCCGTTTACAGTGCAGTGGTCAGGGTTAATAATGTGTTTGCTGACACCAATACTAGGGTTTAATAATGTGTCCGCTGACACCAGTGCTGGGGGTTAATAATGCGTCTGCTGACACAGAGCTGGGGGTTAATAATACGTTTCGCTGACACCAGTACCGTTTTTGAAGTTTGAAAGTTTGCATGCGGCCCCCCATGGTATATGAAAACTTGTCTTGCGGCCCTCAGGTAATTTGAGTTTGAGACCCCTGTTCTAAAGACACCAGTGCTAGGGAAATGTCTATGAAGGACTTATGCTTTATCAATTCAGGTATGCTGGGCCAGAACTTTAGTTATAGTTAGGAGCAGGGAAGTATCATACCTTGCCTGTTGGATGTCTATTTTGCCAAGCAAAGTTTTGAACCATTGTCCATGCCTGGTCTGAAGTTATTAAAGAGGTGCATCATAAGTAACTGGCATACATATTGTCATCTAGTGTGTCTTAAAACATTGGGGTGTGAAGACCTCAGCGTTAAATGTAGTCATTTGAAGACATTAGTAATTGCCAAGTGTAAGGGAAGCGGAACATGCAGCCTGGCGATAGCGTGTACCTGTTATAGTTGTTCATGGCCTCTAGCCGCAAGGGAGATATTATCACTCTCCTTCCGCCAGTGATCTGTCTCCCATAGCAATGGGAGAGGATTACACTGCAGAGGTTCCTCATCCAGTATAGAGGTACAGAAGTTCGAGAGTCAAGTTGAGTGCACGTGTGGAGCCTGTGCAGAGTGCATGGCAGGGTCCACTCTGCTACTTGGGTGTAGTAATGGAAAATTCTGGATGGGTGGATGTGGATATTGGCTCAGCATGTCCCTCCAAAATGCAAGATACGGAAGGTGTACATTAACACATGAAACCGAGAGGTAACTGGAGAAGAGTTTCTGCGGACATGTCCGATTGTGTGTACGGCCTAGTGGACAGGTTTCATGCTTAGAAACTTGTCCGCTGGAAACCTGTCCGTCAGATATGTCCGCTGGTTAGTACGCCTAACCAGTGGACCGAAATCCCGCACATGCGTCAAATTGATTTGACGCATGCGTGGAAGCATTGAACTTCCTGGTTTGCGCACGTCGCCGCGTCACTGTCACCGCCACGTCACCGTCACGTCACCGAGTTCTCTGTCCGCGGGGATTTTGGTCTGATGGTGTGTACGCACATATCAGACCAAAATATCCCAGAAGACGGTCCGCGGACCGTTTTCATCGGACATGTCTCCTCGTGTGTACAGGGCCTTACAGTGTCAGTGTACATGGTATACATTCACCTCTAAATGTAGAGGTCTGCCTAAAGACTGAGTCTTCCCCCACGGCAAGCTCAGCCTGGTTCCTAAACATGGGCGAAGATGAAAAAGAGTGAAGGTACCCTAAGTGTGTATGTGTATGTAAAACTACCCTGTAACAGAGTGCCTAACGTAACCCAGAATAACCCACATGGGGCAGGCCTTACATGTAACCCAATACTTGGCACCCAACGAGTTAAGGGGGAAACATGGAGGACGTGACTAACAACAACACAGCCACCCCACCTGCCAACAAGCGTTCATGCCTCATGAAAGCGACACAACCCATTGTAATGATAATGATAGGCATTAAAGGGTGTTTATTAGGCTTTAAATTTGCTGCATGAATGCTCAATACATGGTATTGATGCGTATGTGAATGAGATTTCCTACTCCACATTTACACACATTTCCCCTGCAGGCATAAAGAAAAAAAAAAAGAATAGACCCCCCCCCCCCCCCCCCCAAAAAAAAATAAAAAAAAAACAGAGATACTGAAATCTGTGTTTCTGTATTGCCCTAGTATAGCAGTGATTTCTAGCAGTCTCAGGTAATATGTCCCTAGTCTCCAATAACTCCTAAATCATGTTCACAGTCTTTAACCACTTCCGGACTGCCAACCGCATATATACTGCGGCGGGGTGGCCTAGCTGCACGAAATCACGTACCTGTACGTGATTTTCTGCATGCGGTGTAGGGGGCTCAATCGCCCCACCGGAGCGCCGCTCTTGCTGTGATTGGACACAGTGGGTCAGGTGAAGGTACATGCTGAACATTCAGAGGACAGATGACACATGTATGTAAACATGGAAGACCACTGATCTCTCAGGGAGCAAAAGAGAAATCTTGTGTTTCAGCTAAGCTGAAACACTGATCTCTCGGATTTCTCTTGTCTTTAAGTGTATCTGTCCCCAACACAGTTATTAAGCACCTCCCAGGGACACACTTAACCCTTTGATTGCTCCTGAACCACAGTTCAAGTAATCTGGTTTATGATTTATATTACGCTTCTATAACACTTGGTGAAGGTTGCCGTGCAAGATAGCCTATAAGAAACACTACATAAATGGAAACATCCGGAATTGTGGTTTCTTCCCACCCAAATCTGGGCTTAGTCCCTCCACTCCCATTGCTTCCTCCTAAGGGTCCCTGGCTGTATTTTTTGCTTGTTTTATCTTAATGTTACATGCATGAGGTTTGCATGTTTTCCTTGTGCTTGCATGGGTTTCTTCTGGGTACTCTGGACACTCCAAAGACATACTGGTGGGTTAATTGCATCCTATCTATAGTATCTAAAGTGGCCATAGTATGTTTATGTATGCATGTGAGATGAGGACCTAAGACTGTAAGCTGACACACACCGGATCCTGTGAACCTTACAGTGTGCTCTACCGACCACTGGCTACTTACCTTGTATACTTACTGTGGGATTGCTACCAACAACCCACGTCAGCCATGTTTCAGTTTTGAACCATAAATATGGTTCGCAGGTCCTCATTTATCCCTTTTCCTACACAGCTATTTTAGGGATAGCTCCTAGTGCGGTTCCATTTTCCATCCACCCGTTTTTGAGAGGTTCCCTTCCTCCTTTTGCGGCTTGTAGCTCCAGGTGTCCATCTCTAGCTGTGCAGACCACCTCTCCTGACGAAGCAACTTTTGTTGCGAAACTAGTCGAGATTCAACGGGCATGACCCCACTCCTCTCACTGCGCCCCTCTGTGTAGGGCCCTTTAACATCTTGGTGACCTGTTTGGTTGGTCATGCACTGTGTCACGTTTTTAATGTTGTCTTTGTTTTTATAATCCAATAATGTGTGTTCAAATTGCCCATAATTATGTATAATAAACAAATGTAATAATTTTTTACCTCATTTCATACTTCCATTGTATTTTCTTGTATCCAGTACCGCTATAGTCCACTTGCCCACTCCCTCATTTCCAGGTTGCTCCTGGGCCATTTTGGGGTCCCAGGTACACTTGATCTATTTAAGACTGTAAGCTCTCTGAGAGCAGGGACTGATGGGAATGTACAATAAAGTGCTGTGTACATTGTAAGCACTCTATAAATACCTGTATTTGTGAAGTCAGGCATGTATGTTGGACTTAGAAGGCCTGGCTCACAGTCTCCACTCTAATTCATCCCAAAGGTGTTCTATTGGGTTGAGGTCAGGACTCTGTGCAGACCAATCAATTTCCCCCTCCACAAACTCACTCATCCATGTCTTTATGAACCTTGCTTTGTGCACTGGTCCAAATCATTTGGTGGAGGGGAGATTATGATGTGGGGTTGCTTTACAGGGGCTGGGGCTGGCCCCTTAGTTCCAATGAAGGGAACTCTAAAGGCATCAGCATACCAAGACATTTTGGGCAATTTCATGCTCCTAACTTTGTGGGAACATTTTCAGGATGACCCCTTCCTGTTCCAACATGACTGCGTACCAGTGCACAAAGCACAAGCGAGTTTGGGGTAGAGGAACTTGCCTGGCTTGCACAGAGTCCTGACCTCAACCTGGGAGAACACCTGTAACGGTCACCACCGTTTACGACCTTCCATCCAACCACGAAAAGCTTATCCGACACACTGCTACAATCCTACATACATGAACCATTCCATTTCCCATAATCAAGACGAGACTCTGCTCTGTACTTGTTTCCGAATGACTGAACACTTTATTGGTATCTTAGCTTGTTTATATATCTTAGTACAGCATGTTACAGTTAATCACAGGACAATGCAATCTCTACCCCCCTATTCACACACTATGGCTAATTCTCTAGCAGACATTTCGGCACCGATGTATTTAGCATGACTTAACTACTGCCTCAGAGAGAATGACATTCCTGTAGATAATGACATCAAAACAAAATACCGTCACACAATGATTTCCCTTCAAACCATATCTTTAGACAGACATACTGGGGCTGATTTACCAAGCCTGTGCGCCATGACTCATGGTGCACAAGCAGGAGTAAACCCGATTTTGAGATTTACAAAAGAGATACACTGCCAGTGCAGTGTATTTCTTCATTTACTAAACTGCCTAATGCGCCCAGGAGAGGGCGCACAGCACGCCAGTACAGAGCTGGCGTACGGCATTTAGTTTTGTAAACATCGGGGATTCGGGCGGGAGTTTATGAGGGGAGGGAGGGGGGTGATGCAGGGGAAGTGTAGTGACATGTGTTTGAACGTGTGTCGGGGCTTTCCGTGCGCCTCTTCAGTACGCCGGGAAATTCTTGGTAAATACCAAGCAGCGTAGCAACATTTGCACTGCCTGAAGCGACGCACGGGAATCTCCGAGCTGTTCTCAGGCTGCGCTGACACTGAAGGGGAACTCCCAGGGGTATAATAGGCTCTTCGGCTTGGTCCGGAACGTGAGGGGTTAACCCACGCCAAAAACGGTGTGGGGTTCCCCCCCAGATCCGTACCAAGCACTCATCCCAGGCATGCAGTGTGGCCGGACAGGAATGGGGGTGGGGACGAGCGAGCGCCCCCCCCCCCTCCTGAGCCGTACCAGACCACATGCCCTCGACATGAGGGAGTGTGCACTTTGGGGGAGGGGGGCACTGCCCCCCCACCCAAAGCACTCTTGTCCCCATGTCGATCGGGACAAGAGCCTCTTCCCGACAACCCTAGCCATTGGTTGTCGGGGTATGCGGGCGGGAGCCAATCAGAATCTGGGAGCCCCTATAATAAGGCGGCCCCCAGATTTCGGGCACCCACCCTATGTGAATGAGTATAGGGTACATCGTACCCCTACCCATTCACCTGGTGAAACTGTTTTCAACTTCGAGGGTCTTCCGCCGCCGCCCCCTTCTAATTTTTCTGCCTGGATGAGGGTCGCACATCCCATCCAGGACTTGGACGTGGCGGGCTTCTCGTCGCTGTCTTCCGCCGCCGCCCCCTTCACCACAAAGCTCCTGCTTATGGAGGGAAGGCAGCGGGCTTCCGACGTTTTCTACCGGGGTGAGGGTCGCACATCCCACCCTGGATTTCTAGACGTTTTCGCCGCCGCCCCCTTCACCACGAAGCTCCTGCCTATGGAGGGAGGGCAGCAGGCTTCGCCGGCTTCTGCCTGGCTCCTCCTGGGGCCAGGGCTTCTTTCGCCGTCTTCCGCCGGAGGGCGCCACTCTCCGGGCTTCTCGTCGCTGTCTTCCGCCGCGGGGCACCACCCGCGGGCTTTGTCGGCTTCTGCCTGGCTCCTCCGCGGGGGCCAGGCCTTCTCGTCGCTGTTTTGCCGCCCCCTTCGAATTTTTCTGCCTGGATGAGGGTCGCACATCCCATCCAGGACTTGGACGTGGCGGGCTTCTCGTCGCTGTCTTCCGCCGCCGCCCCCTTCACCACGAAGCTCCTGCTTATGGAGGGAGGGCAGCGGGCTTCCGACGTTTTCTACCGGGTTGAGGGTCGCACATCCCACCCCGGATTTCTAGACGTTTTCGCCGCCGCCCCCTTCACCACAAAGCTCCAGCTTATGGAGTGAGGGCAGCGGGCTTCGCTGGCTTCTGCCTGGCTCCTCCTGGGGCCAGGGCTTCTCGTCGCTGTCTTCCGCCGCGGGGTGACACTCGCGGGCTTCTTCTTCCATTCGATGTTGACACGGCGAGGTCCGGCGCTGAAATGCCGTCAGAGCGGCGGGCACCGACTTATATTGGCATAGGGCGTGGGCGTGGTTATGCCACCATGTGACCTTAACCCATGTGACAGTGATGTGATGTGACATCACTGTCACATGGGTTAAGGTCACATGGTGGCATAACCACGCCCACGCCCTATGCCAATATAAGTCCGTGCCCACCGCTCAGAAGGCATTTCAGCGCCGGACCTCGCCGTGTCAACATCGAATGGAAGAAGAAGCCCGCGAGTGTCACCCCGCGGTGGAAGACAGCGACGAGAAGCCCTGGCCCCAGGAGGAGCCAGGCAGAAGCCGGCGAAGCCCGCTGCCCTCCCTCCATAAGCAGGAGCTTCGTGGTGAAGGGGGCAGCGGCGAAATCGTCTAGAAATCCGGGGTGGGATGTGCGACCCTCACTCCGGTAGAAGACGTCAGAAGCCCGCTGCCCTCCCTCCATAAGCAGGAGCTTTGTGGTGAAGGGGGCAGTGGCGGAAGACAGCGACGAGAAGCCCGCCACATCCAAGTCCTGCATGGGATGTACGACCCTCGTCCAGGCAGAAAAAATCGAAGGGGGCGGCGGCGGAAGACAGCGACGAAAAGGCCTGGCCCCCACGGGTGGTGCCCCGCGGCGGAAGACAGCTACGAGAAGCCCGGAGAGTGGCGCCCTCCGGCGGAAGACGGCGAAAGAAGCCCTGGCCTCGGGAGGAGCCAGGCAGAAGCGGAGAAGCCCGAGGTGGGGCGACACCCCCGTTGTTCTCCGCTGTTTTCGGCCGGCCCCCCCGGATGTGAAAGAGCTTAATTTTGGGGTGGGGGCCCGGCCGAGCATGGCGGAGAGCATCGGTGGGTGTTTCCCCCCCCCGGCAGAAAACGGCTAGAAGACTGAGGAGTGGTGACGCCCCCGTTGATTTCCGCCATGTTCCGCCGGCCCCCCCGGATGTGAAAGAGCTTAATTTGGGGTGGTGGCCTGGCCGAACATGGCGGAGAGCATCGGTGGGTGTCTCTCTCCCCGGCGGAAGGCGGCGGCAAAGTCCGGGGGGGGTAGGTGTACCCCCCGGCGAAAGACAGCCATCAGCCCGCGGGAGGCAGGAGCCCCCGCGGGGAGGGGTTTCGCCCCCCGATGTTCTCCGCCATTTTCCGCCGCCCCCCCCAGATGTAAAAGAGCTTAATTTGGGGTGGGGGCCTGGCCGAACATGGCGGAGATCATCGGTGGGTGTCCCCCCCCCCCCGGCGGAAGGCGGCGGCGAAGACCGGTGCGGGGCTGGAGCCCCCCCGGCAGAAAACATCTAGAAGACCAAGGAGGGGCTCCACCCCCCGTTGTTCTCTGCTGTTTTCGGCCGCCCCCCCGGATGTAAAAGAGCTTATTTTGGGGTGGGGGCCTGGCTGAACATGGCGGAGAGCATCGGTGGGTGTCGTCCCCCCGGCAGAAAACGGCGAAGCCCGGGGCCCAATGGGCATGTGGTGGGGGGTCCCGGCAGAAGACCCCCAGAGCTGACTAATAAATTATTTTATTCTGTGTGGTTTATTTGTGTTGACACTTTTCCACCCGGTGAATGGGTAGGTGTACGATGTACCCCATACTCATTCACATAGGGTGGAGGGCCAGAATCTGGGGGCCCCCTTATTATAGGGGGCTCTCAGATTCTGATAAGCCCCCCGCCCGCTTACCCCGACAACCAACGGCCAGGGTTGTCGGGAAGAGGCTCTTGTCCCTATCGACATGGAGACAAGAGTGCTTTGGGGTGGGGGGGCAGTGCCCCCCTCCCCCAAAGCACACACTCCCCCATGTCGAGGGCATGTGGTCTGGTACGGCTCAGGAGGGGGGGGGGGGCGCTCGCTCGTCCCCACCCCCATTCCTGTCCAGCCAGACTGCGTGCCTGGGAGAAGGGTTTGGTCTGGATCTGAGGGGGAACCCCACGCCGTTTTTGGCGTGGGTTTAACCCCTTATGTTCCAGATCAAATCTAAGAGCCTGGTGTGCACCTGGAGGGGGACCCCCACTCCATTTTTTTTTTTATTTGGTGTGGAGTTCCCCTTTATCCCAGTCCTGTCAGGGGGGGGGAATGCCTGCTCGTCTGTCCATACAATGTATGAACAGTGATCTGTCATTTCCCCTAGACAGTCCCACCCCCTTTACAGTTAGAACACACCCAGGTAACATAATCAACCCCTTCCTCGCCCCTAGTGTTAACCCCTTCCCTGCCAGTGACATTTTTATAGTAAGCAATGCATTTGTATACCATTGCTCGCTAGAAAAATGCCAAAGCTCACTAAAATGTGTCCGCCACAATGTCGCAGTAGCCAGAAAAATCAATGATCGCCACCATTACTAGTAAAACAAAAATATATTCCTAAAAAACCCATAAGACCAACCCCTACTTATAACTTTTTCCAATCAAACGCTTATTGCGATTTTTTGGAACCAAAAATATGTCGAAGCTTACGTATCGGCCTAAACTGAGGGCAAAAATTTTTGGAATATATTTTGGGGGAGATTTATTATAGCAAACAGTAAAAAAGTTGTCTTTTTATTTACAAAATTGTTGCTATATTTTTGGTTCAAGCAAAAATAAGAAAAAAGCAGAGGTGATCAAATACCACCAAAAAAAACAAAAAAATAAAATTTTGTTGGGGGAAAAAAGAGGACGCCAAATTTGTTTGGGGGCCACGTCGCACAACCACGCAATTGTCAGTTAAAATGACGCAGTGTTGAAATGCAAAAACTGTCCCCGTCAGTGACCAGTAATATGGTCTGGGGCTCAAAAGGTGGTTACAAATTAAGAAAACACTAAAGTTAGCCCAATTTATGGCCATAATGTGAAAGATGATGTTACACCGAGTAAATAGATACCCATCACTTTAATATTGCACACACTCATGGAATGGGGCCAAACTTCAGTACTTGAAAATACCCATAGGCAACACTTTTTTATTTATTTTCAGGTTACCAGTTTAGATCTACAGAGGAGGGGCCTAAACCATCAAGTGTGATTTGTCTCTAAGCTCTTTCCTGGTGTGTATGCATGAAATGTTTAGTCACCAGAAAAGAAAGGACAAAGCGGTAAGTATTGTTTCCTAGAATTGATGTCCAGACTGACTTTTTAAAGCACATGTGCAAGATGTAGGAAAACCTGCAAACAGGGCCTGTTTGGAGGGGGGGGGGGGTGGGGTATTGGTGGAAATTTTTTGTTTATTCAGACACGACATTAGGTACCAAATTTACAAATAATGGGGAAACATCAAGAAAATCTCACACTGCTTACAAACATTTACATATACAAGATAATCATTTAAACAACTATAACACTCCTATAAAACCAACATTGAATTTACAAACCTTGAAAACACAGACTACTAACACGCAACCAATTCACCAGTGCTAACCTCTATCAGGTTGGGCAAACTTTTATCACCCTCCATTATCCGGCTCATTGCACTTTGGGTCACTATTGGTGCATACCCATAATTAAGGTCCATAAGAAACAAAAGAAAGAATAACAAAATACTATATATGGCATATTTTACGCGGATTAGCCAACTACCTGCGCAAGCCTATTGGCATCAACTGCAGAAACCTACAGCCTCTGCCCCATCTGGCCACTGCACCAGGTCATAGCTAGCCAAATCCATCAACAGACCACATATCTATACATCATAAACATCGAACAAAATCCCGCTATATTAACCGACTAGTAAAATAACAAATTACTCTGCGGCACCCGCACCCTCATCCTGCTTAGAACAGGGCACGTAACCCACTCCCGCATCACTCATTTAACACCTTTTTTACTTTTTTTCTTTTTCTTCTTATTCTTCCTAAGCACTACCCAACCAGTATCACCGGCTGCTGGGCCCACCCCACTCATACCCTCTGAGGGCTCTTCACTTGACCCGGCCTGAGGTCTTTTCTGTGACCCAAGGGCCACCTCCATATCCTCCTGGGTTACTGCACCACCCAACGCATGAGAATCCACCCGGGGGGGGGGAGAGCGGGGCAAAACGGGAAGAAAGCGGGAGGGGAACAGAACAAGAATGAGAGGAGGGGGCAACAGGAAGAGAAAAGGAAGGGGGGGGAAGGATAGCACAGACTGGCCCCAACACCCCCCCCCCCCAGGGGGAACCACCAAACCCTCCTCACTCCCCTCTACTTCAGAATCGGTGTCTAAGGCAGAGGAGTCCAGCAAAAACTCAGGAGGCCCCCCAAGGAAAACCCCACCACCTCCTGACACTCCACTCTGACCCGGAGGGTCAGGGGCTACTGCACCAACCCCCGCCCTCCTCCTGATGAGACCCTGCCTTTGAGGCTCCTCACCCCCCTCTACCTCAGAATCAATGTCCACTCCACTCTGACCTGGAGGATCAGGGGCAGCTGCACCAACCCCCGCCCTCCTCCTGACAGAACCTTGCCTCTGGGGCATAGGGGCAGCCCGACCACCAGATCTAGAAGCACCCGCGGCCTGCCCCCCCCCACCCCCCTCCATCTCAGAATCAGTGTCCGAGGTGAAACCTTCCGACACCCCAGATTCCTCTTGCACATTACCCCTATAAGCCTGCGGACATCGACTGAAAGGGTGACCTAACTCGTTACAAAGATTACATCTAATATGGGCACACCCGTCCGCCAGGTGACCCCTCCCACCACAGCGCGTGCACTTCACAACAGTGCATTCAGCGCTCAAGTGAGTGGGGGACCCGCACTTAAAACACCTTTTAGGCTGTCCAGGATAAAAAAACAAAATTCTGTCTCTCCCAATGAAAGCACTCCCAGGGATATGAGCCATGCTATTTCCCTGCCTCTTCAACTTAATCTTAACCCCCCAGGCCCCTGTCCAGATCCCCCTTTCATCCACCTTCTTCCAAAGGGGGCACTGGAGCTGGCCATGACGGGTCAACCAGGTCGCAATGTCTTCCGGAGGAAGGGATTCATTGCGTACCAGGATGGTTACATTTTTGACCTCCTCCTGCCTAGACAGGGGGGTCAAACAGAACTTGGACCATGGGTCCTGTCTTTTGACTAGTTCATAATTCAACAAAAACATTTCCATAACGATGACTGACATAAAACTAAAATCAAACTCTACTGAACCTCCCGGATGGATAACCGCAAAGAGGTCAGACGCCCTTACTCCCAGAGAGAGGACCATATCGATGACCTCTCCTCGGGACGGGCACTGACCTTCACCAATAAACTTTAGTTGCACCACATTCCTTCTCCTGCGTTCTGTACCACCACCTCCCCTGGACCATGCCCTCTCACCCCGCTGCTCTTGCGCAGGGGGAACCCTGAAATTGCGGGCACCGAACTTGCTGTAAATATGATCCAAGGGAGCACTTAACCCAGCCACTTGAGCATAAGACCTGCCCTCCCTCAAAGCATTGAGCAAGCTCTCTTCCTGAGAGGTTGTGATAACTCCCGCAGGTTGGGGTGCATCAAATGGACCAACCCCCCTCAGGACCTCCATTGACGCAACCTGGGCAGTCTCCTCATGACTCGCTGCCCTCCCCCTCACTACTGAAGGACCCGAAAGGGGGCCTGACCCCAACACAACTTCCTGTACCTGAGCCAATTGAGTATCATCCATATTAAAACCAGAGTCCCCCATCTCTTCACAGGCTCCATAGGAACCTACATGGACTTCTGTCACAGCTGCAGACTGGGAACCTTCTAACTTTCTAATAAAATCCATTGCCAAACATTCATCATCTAAATGTCCCGCAGGGTGATCCCCCCAAACTGGAGCCTGTTCAGAAGGGAGACCCGCAGATGGGGAAGTACTCACAAGTCCCTGGGTATTCTGTTCCAAAGCTGAGGACCGGACCTGGCTGGGAAATGGAGCTCCGGGTGTCACCACAGCCACTTCCGGTTCACCCGCTGACGTCACTTCCGGTTCCGGGTCACGTGCTGACGTCACTTCCGGTTCCGGGTCACATGCTGACGTCACTTCCGGTTCCGGGGCACATGCTGACGTCACTTCCGGTCGCGGCTTCGTCCCAATCACGGGAGATTCCCGCACAGCGGAAATGCCCTCCAAGTCACTGCTGATTGGTCGTCCAGAAGCAGGAGGCTCCACATGGCGTGGCGTGCCCTCTCCCTCGGCAGCCATTGCTATCCTAGCCATAGCTTCTTCCATACTAGATGTCATACAGTCCATCTCAACTGGATCCGCGGTAGATGCCTGCCCCTCACCCTGTAAACCCGCAGCGGTCGCCACCACAACGGCCGGCTGACCCTGCTGTAGGCTACTTGCTGGGTTCACAGAGGCCAAAGCACCCCCGCTTCCAGGAGCAGGCTTATCACCCTGATCTTGCTGGGAACCAGACACACTCTTCACGGTGACCAAAAGACCAGGCGGAAGACGAGGAAGACTCACCACGGGGTTGAGACCTCTCTTACTCACGCAAGTACCTCCTGCTTCGTGGGACAACCTCCCACTTGATGTTGTACCCCCTATCTTCACAGGTTGGGGTCCGGCAGGTGCCTGGGCGCCCTCAGCGGTACTCTCCGAGATAGTCCCTGAGGTCTGAGGTTCCACTAACAGAGAACCCCCAGCCCCCTCAGCTACTAATGCTGACTTGCCTCTCCTTGCTGCCTGCTTGCTCTCCTCAGAGGCACGTTGGAGCTCCCTCCTGATTGGAAGGAGGAAAGCCTTCTCTGCAGTCCCTCTGGAACAGAGACACATAACAAGACTCCATAACTGGCCATTCTGCTCTTTCAACAGGTCTATTGCTTCCTTGAATTCGAATCTTTTTGAGCTACTAGCCCGATCTCTTCTGTTCCTTAAACTGGCCAGCACTGTAATCCTGGAATGGAGAGCTTGTGCCGCCTTCTGAATCAAACCTTTGGTTTTGCTGCGTCTTCTCAGCATTCGCTGATCATCCTCCCCTTGCTGGGGAAAAGTCCAATCTGCCAGCTTGGACTGGACCGACAAAAATTGCTTCTCTTCTTTATTTAAATCCCCAAAACTCGGGAGATCCACGGTCCTCAGAGGTACCGGGCGGGAGGTGAACTCCCCTTGCCCAGGAACAAGCCCCTGGCCTGGGCTTGATGAGGCCATAGCCTCCCCTCTCCTCCAGGGTCTGGTTCTTCACAGGAGCTGCTTCAAAGACACAACCTCTTCCTTCAAGGCATCGGTGGACAGGCTTGAAGTGCTGATTTACAGCGCTGTGCTTGAAACTAGCACAAGACAATCCTATTCTAATTGTGGGTTGTTTGAGGGAAGCCAAGTGAGTGTTAGAACCCCTGCTAGTGTTTTTAGGTTGGGCTTTGTGTCCCTTTTCTTATAATTGGCTTCACTTCCTGTCACACAGCTGAACAGGAAGTGAGGTTAAAACTCTACCAATGGTCTTTTCTTCGGGACACAGGTCAATCTAACTAGTGTCCCTATTAAGCAAATTGCACTGCAGTGTACACCCCAAATGATTAGTTACTTTGGGGTTTAGTAAAGGCAAAGCCGCTCTGCAGTAGAAGCGTAGGCAATGAAAATCAGAAGGGAAGCACTGATGGTTTTAACTTCCAATCCCGTCAAGTTTTTATTTTTCTTCCTTGCTTGTCCACTTGTAGTGCAAAGTGGATTTGCCTTTAGTAAATGGAACCCAAAGTCCAAGATCTATACTAATTTGGGGTGTACACAGCAAAATGCAATTTCCAAAATGGGAAACTATTTAGATTGATCTGTGTCCCCAACAAAACATTACTCAGGTTTTTCCCTCACTTCCTGTTTGGCTATGTGGCAGGAAGTGAATGAATTAAGTAGAAAGTGACAACATTTGTGAGGTGTCTTTACCCTATCAGGGGTGCAGGCATCCCCAAAACAAACAAGAAAATTGTTGATTTAACATTGGGTGGTGTTTGTGGGGGTCCCTAACACACATTCATACATATTAGCAACGCTGGATCCTGGCCTATTGGCATGGTTATATTTTCTTAAGCCTCTCAATAAAATGATCTGAAATTTGGGGTTAAACTGGAACTATAATCATCACTTTTATTTTTTTGTTTTATTTCATTTTGGATAGAGTTGGGGGGGGGGGGTTAGAAGCTCTGTCAGTTTATTTTGTATTATCCCTGTCCGTTTGGGGAGATTGGCCTTCACTTCCTGCCCCATAGCCAAACAGGAAGTGATCGAAAAACTAGGCAAATTAAGGGCCCCCCCCCACAGAACTTGTGTGTGTCCCCTGAAAATTCCTGGGTGGGTCATAAAAAAACAGGGTGTGGCCTTGACAGGAAGGGTGGGTCATTTTTCTATTAGGGGGTGCCAAAATTTGGTCAGGCCTAGGGCAGCACAAAACCTAAATATCCTACTGCATATTAGGGCTTATTTAGACAGGATCCAATTTACAGCATGTTTTTAGATTGTGGGAGGAAACCCGCACAGGGAGAACATGCAAACTCCAGGCAGATAGTGTCACGGGCGGGATTCGAACCAGCAACCCTTTTGCTGCTAGGTGAACATGCTACACACTACACCACTGTGCTGAACGAACATGATCGCAGCTGAAAGCATGAGATGTTTTTTTTTTTTTACCAATTCCATGCTTTCCAGCCTGGAGGACAGATGTGGGGTCTAATTGACCCCGCCTCTCTCTATAAAGAGGACCTGTCACACACTAGTCCTATTACAAGGGATGTTTACATTCCTTGTAATAGGAAGAAAAGTGAAAAATAATACAAAAAAAGGGACAAACAAGTGCAAAAATGAAAATATTAAGTAAAAAAAAAAAAAAAAAAAAAGGAATTTAAATGCTCCTGTCCCTAGTAGCTCGTACTCAGAAGCGAACACGCATGCAAGTCCCACCCACATATGTAAACATCCTTCAAACCCCACATGTGAGGTATCATAGCGTGCGTTAGAGTGAGAGCAATAATTTTAGCAATAGACCTCCTCTGTAACTCAAAAGTGGTAACCTGAGAAAAAAAGTCAAGCGTCGCCTATGGACATTTTTAATAACGAAGTTTAGCGCCATTCCATGAGTGTGCGCAATATGAAAGCGTGACAAGTTAGGTATCTATTTACTTGATGTAACATCATCTTTCACCTTATCCCTAAAAATTGGGCTAGCTTTACTGCTTTCTTATTTTGTCATTCATGAAACAGGTTTTTTTTTGAAAGCCCAATTTTTGGCTCAAATGCTGTTGGAAATTTGTAAGAAAAAATAGCCGCCACTTTATTCCCTAGGGTGTTTGTTAATAAAATATATATAATGTTTGGGGGTCCTGAGTAATTTTCAAGGAAGAAAATATAATTGTTACATGAAGGAGAGAAGTGCCAGAATAGGCGCGGTATGGAAGTGGTTAAAGTGCAACAATAAAAGTTAAAAATTCCTTGAAATTTCGTACCATGGGGGGGGGGGCAATCAGGGCCGCCATCAGGAATTATGGGGCCCCTTACACAGCTTCAGGCATGGGCCCCCTGGAGCAGAGAACAGGGGGGGGGGGTGCTGCCGCCTGAAATTGAGAAGGGGGGGGGGGGCTGCGGGGGGTTCCTTTACAAAAAAATAAATATAGAAAAATATATATTAAAAAAAGGGTGGTAGCCATCCGGGGGCCCTGGGGACCTCTGGCCCCTTTAATAAAAATAAACCTCTGGGCCCTTTAATGAAAAAAAAATAAAATAAAAATATATATATATATATATATATATATATATATATATATAAAATAATAAAAAAGGGGTTTGCCTTGGGAGCTCTGGGCCCTTTAATAAAAAATAACTACCAAAAATCTAAACAAAAATAACATGGGGTGGGAGCTGTGGTGGCTCAACATGAATGGCACTGCGCTGAAAAGCCATTCACCTCTGCAGCCAAGGGTTCGGATCCCGGTCTCGGCTACATGTGAATTGAGTTTGGTGGTCTCAGCCCGGCTCCCGGTGGGTGTGCTATGCAAGGTACGCCCACCCCCCCCCCAAAAAAAACACCACACTTGCATGCACACGAACGCACTTTGGCCATGAGGTCTCCTTAAATAAAGAGAGACGAAGGACCTACAGGGCTGGCTGGGTGGGCTAGACTCCCTCATAGGGGGAGTCCCTCTGTCCCATTGGGCTCAAAAGTGTAGCAGGTAGGGTGGGGTGAGTGGGAGGCCCCCCCTCACACCTCACATAAGTCCAGCTCCTCTCTCTCGACTTCACGCACAAAATACGCAAAAAAAAAAAATTAAAGAAAAAAAAAAAACCTGGGGAAAATATAAAATGTTTATAACATTTTTATAAGCAAAAAGGTTGTCATCTGGGGCCCTTTCATAATTATATATATATATATATATGTTAAAAAAATAACAAAAAAAATATCAAAATATATAATTTTTTGTATTTTTTTTAAAAAAAAAGGGGGGGGGGGTTGTCATCTGGAGCCCTGGGGATCTCCGGGCCACTGGGGACCTCCAGACCCCTAAAAAAAAACATTGGCCCGGACTGCAAGGTGGTTGCTTAACTCTGGGATCACGTTATATAACGTGATTCCAGAGTCGCGCTCCCGCGCGCCCCCTGGGGCGCGCACACGGGAATGTCCGTCAGGGTCACGGATCACGGTAAATCGCCGCTGATAGCGGCGGTTTACCACGTGATCGCGCCGTCCAATAACGGCGCGATCAGATGTAAACAGACCGGCGTCATTTGATGATGCCGGTTCCTCCCTCCTCTCTCTGTACCGATCGGTACAGTGTGAGAGGAGAGGGGAGGGAGCGGATGGCAGCGCCAGTGCTGCGGGCTGGATCTGTGACAAATGTAGTCACAGATCCATCCATCCCTCCCTGCTCAGCCATCCCTGCTGCACATACTCTGCAATGCTGGGCAATACTCTGGGGGGGCAACACTCTGGGGGGGCAACACTCTGGGGGGGCAACACTCTGGGGGGCAATACTCTGCAATACTCTGGGCATACTCTGCAATACTCTGGGCATACTCTGCAATACTCTGGGCATACTCCGCAATACTCTGGGCATACTCCGCAATACTCTGGGCATACTCTGCAATACTCTGCAATACTCTGGGCATAATCTGCAATACTCTGGGCATACTCTGGGCATACTCCGCAATACTCTGGGCATACTCTGCAATACTCTGGGCATACTCCGCAATACTCTGGGCATACTCTGCAATACTCTGGGCATACTCCGCAATACTCTGGGCATACTCCGCAATACTCTGGGCATACTCCGCAATACTCTGGGCATACTCCGCAATACTCTGGGCATACTCTGGGCATACTCTGCAATACTCTGGGCATACTCTGCAATACTCTGGGCATACTCCGCAATACTCTGGGCATACAGCGCCCCTGTCCCCGTGAGCTTGCATGCAGAAGCGAACGCATACGCAAGTCCCGCCCACATATGAAAACGGTGTTCAAACAACACATGTGAGGTATCGCTGCGAACGTTAGAGCGAGAGCAATAATTTTGGCCCTAGACCTCTTCTCCAACTAAAATGATGTAACCAGTAAAAATATTTAAAGCGTCACCTATGGGGATTTTTAAGTCGCAAAGTTTGGCGCCATTCCATGTGGCCACGCTGTGTAAAAGTCCCACACATGGGGTATCGCCATACTCGGGAGGAATAGCAGAATGTGTTTTGGGGTGTAATTTGTGGTATGCATATCCTGTGTGTGAGAAATAACCTGCTAATATGAAATGTTTGTGGAAAGAAAATAAAAATGAAAAAAATCTTGATTTTGCAAAGAATTGTGGGAAAAATTACAACTTCAAAAAACTCACAATGCCTCTTTCTAAATACCTTGGAATGTCTTCTTTCCAAAAAGGGGTCATTTGGGGGGTATTTGTACTTTTCTGGCATGTTAGGGTCTCAAGAAATGAGAGAGGCTGTTAGTACATCAGATGTGATCAAATTGATCAATTTTCAGTAATTGGTACCATAGCTTTTAGACCCTATAACTTTCACCCAGACTAAATAATATCTAATTTTTTTTTGTTTTGTTACCAAAGATATGCAGCAGTATACATTTTAGGCCAAGTTTATGAAGAAAAATTACTTTTTTGCAAAATGTTATAATAGAAATTAAGAAAAATTACTTTTTTTACAAAATTTTCGTTCTTTTTTCATTTATAGTGAAAAAAATAAAAAACGCAGAGGTGATAAAATACCACCAAAAGAAAGCTCTATTTGTGGTAAAAAAAAGGACAAAAATTTCATTTGGTTATAGTGTTGTATGACTGAGTTATTGTCATTCAAAATGTGAGAGCACCGAAAGCTGAAAATTGGTCTGGTTATTAAGTGGGTTTAAGTGCCCAGTAGTCAAGTGGTTAATCAAAAATACTAAAAAAATAAACTAAAAAATATATATATAAAAAAAAAGAGGGGGGGTTACCATCTGGGGCGCTGGGGGGCCTCCATGCATCTGGGCACCTCCGGACCCCCGGGCCCCTTACAGGTGTACTGCCTGTACCCCCCTGATGGCGGCCCTGGGTGTAATGTCAGCATGTCAAAAATGACATTCTGAAGGAAAAAAGCGGCAATAATGAATTGTCGGCTCCCGGCAATTGCAGGAGAATTCATTCATAAAAAACACCCAAAAAAAGCGTGGGGGTCCCCCCAAATTCAATAACCAGACCCTTTAGGTCTGGTATGGATATTAAGGGGAACCCCGCCGTCAATTTTCAATAAAAAATGACGTGGGTTTCCCCCAAATATCCATAACCAGACCCTTCAGGTCTGGTGTGGAATTTAAGGGGAACTCCACCCCAAATTAAAAACAAAATGGCGTGGAGTCCCCCCTAAAATCCACACCAGACCCCTTATCCGAGCACGTTGACCTGGCCGGCTGCAGAAAAGAGGGGGGGACAGAGCGCGGCCCCCCCTCTCCTGAACCGCACCAGGCCACATGCCCTCAACATTGGGAGGGTGTTTTGGGGTACCCCCCAAAACACCTTGTCCCCATGTTGATGAGGACAAGGGTCTCTTCCCCACAACCCTTGCCCGGTGGTTGTGGGGGTCTGCGGGCAGGAGGCTTATCGAAATCTGGAAGACCCCTTTAACAAAGGGGCCCCCCAGATCCCGCCCCCCCCTGTGTGAAATGGTAATGGGGTACATTGTACCTCTACCATTTCACCAAAAAAAATAAAAATGTAAAGGGTTAAAAACGACAAGAGCCGGTTTTTGACAAGTCCTTTATTATCTTCTTTCTTCTTCTTTTCTTCTTTCCTTCGGGTTTCTTCTTCCTCCTCCTTCTTCTTCCTCTGCTTCTGTCTTGGGTCTTCTATTCCCGCATCTTGCCCGGAATGTTCTTCCATCTTCCTCTCCTTCCGCTGTCCTTCTCGTCCGCATCTTCTTCTTCTTCGCCGGAGCCGCCGCTTCCAATTGAAATCCCCGCTGTCTGCCGGACCACGCCCCCCCTCTGACGCCACGGGCAAGCTCTTAGGAAAGTCCCCGTGTGCTGCATGTGCGTCAGAGGGGGGCGTGGTCACATGTTCCAGAAAGCGGGCAATTCAATTGGAAGCGGCGACTCTGGCAAAGAAGAAGCCGCGCACAAGCTTCCAATTGAATTGCCCGCCCTGTGACATGTGACCACGCCCCCCTCTGACGCACTTGCAGCACACTACTAAGAGCTTGCCCGTGGCGTCAGAGGGGGCGTGGTCCGGCAGACAGCGGGGATTTCAATTGGAAGCGGCGGCTCTGGCGAAGAAGAACAAGAAGATGCGGACGAGAAGGACAGCGGAAGGAGAAGAAGATGGAAGAACATTCCGGGCAAGATGCGGGAATAGAAGACCCAAGACAGAAGCAGAGGAAGAAGAAGATGGAGGAAGAAACCCGAAGGAAAGAAGAAAAGAAGAAGAAAGAAGATAATAAAGGACTTGTTAAAAACCGGCTCTTGTCGTTTTTAACCCTTTACATTTTTTTTTTGGGTGAAATGGTAGAGGTACAAGGTACCCCATTACCATTTCACACAGGGGGGGGGCCGGGATCTGGGGGGCCCCTTTGTTAAAGGGGTCTTCCAGATTTCGATAAGCCCCCTGCCCGCAGACCCCCACAACCACCGGGCAAGGGTTGTGGGGAAGAGACCCTTGTCCTCATCAACATGGGGACAAGGTGTTTTGGGGGGTACCCCAAAACACCCTCCCAATGTTGAGGGCATGTGGCCTGGTGCGGTTCAGGAGAGGGGGGGCGCGCTCTGTCCCCCCTCTTTTCTGCGGCCGGCCAGGTCAACGTGCTCGGATAAGGGGTCTGGTGTGGATTTTAGGGGGGACTCCACGCCATTTTTTTTTATTTGGGGTGGAGTTCCCCTTAAATTCCACACCAGACCTGAAGGGTCTGGTTATGGATATTTGGGGGGAACCCCACGTCATTTTTTTTTTAAATTGACAGCGGGGTTCCCCTTAATATCCATACCAGACCTAAAGGGTCTGGTTATTGAATTTGGGGGGACCCCCACGCTTTTTTTTTTCGTTTTTTTAATGAATGAATTCTCCTGCAATTGCCGGGAGCCGACAATTCATTATTGCCGCGAGTCAGTTTTAAATGGCTTTTTTGCTTGGAAAAATGTCATTTTGTGCAGAGACAGTTCTAACCAAGGCGAACATGCGCTTTTTCACATGCTGACATTAGAGCCCCCCATGGTACGAAATTTAAAGAAAAATTACACTTTTATTGTTGCACTTTTAGCATTATTAAAATCACTGCTCCCGAAAAAACGGCCGTTTTAAAAAATAAAAAAAGCATTGATACATGTCCCCTGGGGCAGGACTGAGGTCCCCAAACACTTTTTTAGGACAAAACTTGCAGATTAGCCTTTAAAATTAACAAATAAGATTTCCCCCATAGACTTATACAGGGAGTTCGGCGGCGGCTTTACTTATCAATTACATCGCGCTGCTGCTGCGGCCGGTTCATGCGCCTAATTAAGGCTTCATCCAGCGCACCTATTAAGGCATTTACCGGCGCAGCGCAGTGCCAATAGTAAATCACCCCCACTGTCTCTAAAGGGTCTTGACACCTGGGCAACAATAGGCTTTAAACCGTGTTATCAGACAATTGAAAGATCTAGCAGCAGACCTGAGTTAACACCTTTATACAATGTAATGTCTTTCACAAGCCGGGCCACTTAGTATTTTAAAAGCCTATTATACAGAGGGATGAGTGACTGTCTTGTTGACCTGGTCTCAAGTCAACATGAATCACTTTGTAATATTCCAGTATCCTGCCATATGAAGTATCAATAATGTCCCATCTCATGTAATACATGAATTATGATCCTATTAGCCACCCTATACCTACAAGGGCACAGGGTGGACTTAGACCCAGGAGTTATTAGTGTCCCTGGCACAGGAGTATCTCTCATCCTTCCAAAGTCTATGGTTGTCACAGTAAATTCCTTTACAACACCTTTGAGATGAATTAATGCGTAGACTGCAAGCCAGGCCTTCTCGTCCAACATAAGTGCCTAACCTCACAATTGCACTTCTGAAAGAATGGTCAAACATTCCCATGGACACACTCCTAAACCTTGTGGACAACCTTCCCAGAAGAGTTTAAGCTGTTATAGTGGCAAAGAGTGGGCCAACTCAACATTGAACCCTACGGACTAAGACTGGGTGGCTATTTAAGTTTATGTGCGTGTAAAGGCAGGCCTCACAATGCTTTTGACAATATATAGCCAGATTCAAGTAGATAGGCGCATCTTTGTGCTGGCGTAGCGCAGCTCATATGCGCTACGCCGATGAAACCTAGAGAGGCAAGTACAGTATTCATAAAGCACTTGCTCCCAGCGTTGTGCCGGCGTAACGTAAATCTGAAGGCGTAAGACGTTGTAAGTGTAAGTGGGTGTGACCTTATGGTATTGATGGGCTGAGCGTGGAGCAGTGGCTTACGTCTGGCGTATCTTCAATGGAGCATGCGCAGTAACGGGGACGTATGATCGCTTCCCTGTGCGCATGCTCACAACTACGCCGGCCTACCGGCTTACGCCGAGCACATAAATACGCCCAGACATGCGCCTGTCCGACGCAAAAGTACATCCTGCTTCCCCCCTGTAATGGTCACCACCGTTTACGACCTTCCATCCACCCACGACAAGCTTATCCGACACACCAACAAATCGGCAGACATGATCCATTCCATTTCCCAGAATAACGAGACTGACCGCTCTGTTCTCTAGTTCCAAAATGAAAGAATACTTTATTGGTTTCTTAGCTTGCTTATATATCCAGTACAGCATATTAAAGTTAATCACAGGACAATGCAATCTCCACCCCCCTCATCACAAACTATGGCTAGTTACTATGCAGACATTTTGGCACCGATACTGACGAGACCTATCACATTCCTTTATCAATAGAATTCAAACAAAATACAATCACACAATGTTTTGACCTCAACCCGCATATTTAGACAGACGTACTGTCTCCGGCGAAGGGTCTTAACACCTGGGCATCAATACATTCCTTTACTAACATAATTGACATGCTAATTCAATACATCTGAGGAGAGACGTGTGATCTTGAATACCCAATCTTTTAAGTGTAAACACAGGGCTTTAAACAGTTTTATCACACAATGAAAAGGTCTGTCAGGAGCAGATGCAATTAACACCTTTCAAAAAAATGTGTCCACACATTGAAGAGCCAACAACTTGTGATATCTTAAGACATCCTACAAACATTAATTATTATTAATGTCCCATCTCATGTAATACATGAATTATGATTTTATTAGCCACCCTACGCCCAAAAGGGCACAGGGTGGACTTAGACCCAGGAGTTATTAGTGCCGCTGGCATAGGAGTATCTCTCATCCCTCCAAAGTCTCTGGTTGTCACGGTTCATTTCGTTACACCCCCCCGAGCAAGGTACTTTTTGCTGTGCGATGACTGCTGTAGTTTCAGTAAGGAATTTCTCGCCAGAGGAGACAGCAGTCCTCATCTCTGCCATTGGGAGAGGTATGATGTCTTCCTCCATGGTGCCCAGAGTCACAATACCAGCCGGGCCATGAAACAGGTCATCCTGGAGACCATCGCCACTCAAGTTAATTCCCTTGGCAATGAGACCCGGACAGCCAAGGACATTAATAAAAAAATTTATGACATGAGGCACAAGGTTCGGGAAAAGGTGGCTGCTATCAGGAAGCACCAGAGGGGCACGGGGGTTGGACCACCATGTAATGTGCGTTTGACCCCGGAGGAGGAGGTGATCGCCCGGTGTCTGGAGAGGGAGCAGTTGGAGGGCGTAGAGGGTTTTGATTCCCTTGATGATGCCTCGAGGACAGGTAAGTGTTTTTTATCCCCCATCCGGTGTGTAGCATGTGAGGGGGTGGAAGAGGACATGTGACAAGTGTGTGGGTCCACCAACATGTGAATGCTTTGTGTCATCCACAGATGTGCAGGAGGGAGCGGGTCCATCTGCTGGTGGTGGCCATCTCACACCATCATCCCTGGAACATCCTCAGCCTGACCCCCTAGGAAGCCAAGATCCAGCGATGGAGGGGAGTGGCCACACCTCTCCTCTGGAGGTGGTTGAGGAGACTGTGAACCTTGTGCAGGTTTGCCTCTATTCAGAGGAGTCCTCTGTGTTGTCTGGGCCCTCTCACACCTCCTCCCCCATCAGGGGAAGCCCCTCTGGCTCAGACACCAGCAGGGGAAGCCCCTCAAGGGCCTCACCTTACAGCCGGTCCCAAGCATCTTCTGCCCCCAGGAAGGCGACACGGAAGACCAGGGGTGTTCCTGATTCCGTGCAGGAACAAATTGCAAGGGACCAGGCCCAGCAGACCTGGCATATGGGGGAAATAGCCGGGCACCTGCACCGGCTGGCAGACAGCCTGGCCTCCTCGGCACAGATTCCTGCAGGATATCAGCTCCAACTGTGCTGCAGTGGTCACCGGCCAGGGGGAGCTGCAGGCCACCACAGAAAACCTTGTGGCAGAGGTTCAGACCCTTACTGGAGCGGTCCAGGCCAACACGGCTGCCATCCAGGAGGAGGGGAGGCAGAGGCAGCGCAACCAGCGGCACAACATCACCCGCCAGCTGAGGATGCAGGCCCAGACCAATTGCTTCCTCAGCCGCATTGCCGTGGCCTTGGAGGGCAGGCAGCCATCACCTGCCAGGAGTGGCAGACCCGGGGATAAGCCACCTCCAGATGCCCCACTCCCCCACCCGTGGCTCCCCCCCAGGCAGCTGAGGAGCCGGAGAGGTGGCACCAGGAGCAGCCCACGTCAGGGCAAATGAGTGCCGTTATTTTTTTGGTTGTGCTCACAGTATATGCTCAGGTCATGAGTCTTTTTTTTGTTTTATGACTGCACACGGTCAGTAGTGCAGACTACAGTGTGACTGGTGTGTGAATGTGGGGGTAACACTCCTGCCAGTAAGGAGTGTCACCCTGGGTCGTCGGGGAGAAGTTATCCCCACGACCGTGTGAATGTGGTATGAATGGACAGCAACATAATTGGGGCCTTGACGCGGCGTTGCTGCTCCCAAGTCCTGCATGGTGGACTTGGGCTAATCCAATGTGAGGTGGATGTGGTGTGTGAGAGCTAGGGACCACAGTGGTGTGCATGCGTGCATTGTCCGTGTGCCATGATGAATGTGTGTGTTTAACATCTAAAGATGCCTACCGCGAGGCATCTCCTGACTGCTCTCCCCTCAGCAGAAGGGGTAGCCTCAGGCAGGGGGGGACTGTGTGGCTCGGGGGTCAGGTCATCGCATATGTCAGCATGCAACATGCATCAATGATTTGGCACACAAAGTTTGGGGAACACAACAGGGTCCCCCTGGACTTATCCAGGCACCGGAAACGGGACTTCAGGAGGCCAAATGTGCACTCCACCACTGCACGGGTACGTATATGTGCATCATTGTATCTTCTCTCTCCTCTGGTTTGGGGATCCCGGAATAAGATGGGGCCCAAGTGCATATGCCGAGTCATCTGGATGGGAAAAGACAGGAGGATGTTAGTCGTGCATGTGCCCCTCGTGATGTCTGCATCATGGGGTCGGGCAGTCATGCCTGACTCCCATGTCACTCACCAACCAGCCAGCTGTCCCTGTACATGTTCTGCTCGAATTCTGTTGGGATGTTGCTTTGACAGTATATGTAGCTGTCGTGGCTGGACCCTGGGGCCCCGTACACACGCCGGGCGTCGAAATCGTCGACCAAGCCGTCGGGAAAGGCGCCGAGCCATGGTTCTCGATGGGCCATTGAGCAAATAGAGAACCTGCTCTCTATTTTGGCTCGACGGCTTTCCCGACGGGATGCTTGCCGAAACCGTACACACGGCCGAGGTTCTCGGCAGAATGAGGATCCCAGCGATCTTTCTCGCTGGTTTCTGCAGGGAATCTCTGCCGTGTGTACGCGGCCTGGGTGTTTGGCATGGACGTGCCATATGAGGCATTGGGCATCGGCTATCACCTTACGTTGATAGAATGCCAATGCTTACAATTGCGGTATATGTGCTCTGTGGCACGGGGGGGCGTAGTGCCACATGTGTGCAATGAATGGCCCCAATAGTGTGTGAACTTGGCAATTCTGTAGAAATCCTGCATTGCCTTCTGCCGCAGATGCTCATTGGTGGGTCTGATGATGTGGTGGGACATGCGTCTGAGGATTGCGGGGACAACCTGGTGCACACATCTGCTCAGCCACTATTCCAATTGTACGCTGAAAAGATCCACTGGCAAGGAAATGCAGTGTTGCCAGTACCTTGACCAGTGGCTGCACTGCATGTGCGCATTTTGTCTTGCTGGTGATGTCATCATGCAGGGCTGTGGCTATTTCCAGGGTAAAAGAAAAAGATGGAGGGCGCACCGACCTAGTGTGATACTGCTAAATGAATTTTTATTAAAATATTAAAATTAATCATTATACTCACAATGTGGAGTTAAAATCAGGCTTAAAAAGACAGTACAGCAGAAATCCAACAGCAACAGCAGAGCTTGATAATCACTTGAATCTAAAATCGATGTTTAGGGCTGACGCGTTTCAGGGGCGTACCCCTTTCCTCAGAGCTTGGTGGTCTGCAGTGCTCCCTCGCCATGAGGCTGTGGGAATATATGTGCACCCATGCACAACTGAATGAGCATGTGCTGAAAGGTCAAGGTCACGGACCACTCCTCCCACAAAAGAGGAGGGGCTTATCCGGGACCCCCCCCCCATACACACAGAGTCCGCGCGTGCATACAATCCCCACTTGCGCATATATATGTGCATGCATGTACCCACTTCCCCTCAAATAGCCTGAAGCTCCCATGATGATGATCTCATCTTTTGTGTTGCACCCAATGGAGACTGTAAAAATAATACTAATAGTAATAATACTAGTAGTGGAAACAAGTATGTCTCAAAAGTCAGTATAGGGCAGGCATCCCCATATACAGAGAGGCACTGCATGTCATATATTCAAGACGTGTACAGTCGCCACATTTTTGTATCCATACTGGCGTGGTGGGAGCGGGGTATTTGATGGGAAGTGTCCTCCTGTTTTTTGTGTGTTTTGTTCTCCCGAGAATGCGTTGCTGTACTGTGCCTACCTCACTTTGGGAGAGCGCCACTTGCCATCTGTTTTCCCAGTCTGCTCGATGGACGTCAGCTGGAACGCACGCCAGCTGTAGCTGGAAGAGGCTGCGCTCCAGCAGCGTGCATCTGACGCCTGCTTGTTTTCCATGAGTAAACAGTGCGTTCCAGCCGTCGAAACCAAAGGGCTGGAACGTCACTTTCATTCTACGTGGCGCTTACCCATAGGGAAAGATCGGATGGGCCCCCTCAAGTGGTAGGAGGATGGAATCTCCTCGTACCCTGTTGGCCAGGCTTTCACATTTGCAGTGAAAGCCTGACCCCAAACGGAGCCCATCCACTGACCCTATATGAGGTGTGCATCCACACAAAACTGGGCACATGAATGGGTCAAAAAGAACCCCACTTCCAGATGCAGCTCCATATTATATTATATTATATTAGTAGGAGACATGCTATATATATATGTATTGGAACATGTATATCTATAGTGGAATCTGGCATGAATCAAAACAAATGCAGACAAAGGGCCATATGTGCAAATACTCATAGAAACATCAATACATATGCATACCGAGCTGGATAGACACCAATCTAGTAGTAGCACAGTGATCATGTACCCAATTGTGTTTCCAGATGTATAGACGTGCACACACACACACACACACACAAACCCCACGTAAATTGGCTTTGTGGGAGGACTGCAGACCCTTTTAGAAATCTGCATTACATAAACCGTACAGTTATATTGTTACAACCTCCCTTAATTAATTTTGGAATTCCTAGCATAATGGTTTCCTTGCATCTAATCCCCTCACCTGCAGCTGGCTTAAAAGGGGACATAAGGTTTTTGTTTTATTTTGCTTTACTACATGTTCTTTATATATACCTTGTTGGATTTTATTTCTAGTAGAATTGCTCTCTATTTTTCATACACTAAAGAGATGATCTGAGTGGGCTTGAGGGGGCTATAAAGCCTTATTGGATTGCCTAATCTCATACTTAAATACCTCTTCCTTATTGTCTAATAGATATCTTGTTTCTCAAAACACCCCCTGAAACGCGTCAGCCCTAAACATCGATTTTAGATTCAAGTGATTATCAAGCTCTGCTGTTGCTGTTGGATTTCTGCTGTACTGTCTTTTTAAGCCTGATTTTAACTCCACATTGTGAGTATAATGATTGATTTTAATATTTTAATAAAAATTCATTTAGCAGTATCACACTAGGTCGGTGCGCCCTCCATCTTTTTCTTTTTCCTTAGTCTTATGAATTCCCACGATTCTGAGGAGGGCTGCAAGACTCTGGAAGCTATTGTCTAAACAAACTCAACTCATAGCACCTTTCAAAAAAATACCGGAGCGCAGGAGATTTTTGTTTTCGTTTGCTATTTCCAGGGTGGCATCAGGGCTGAATCTGAAGATGCGAGACACCTCCGAATCCCCCATGCCAAAGACGTCAATGCGCGTTCGGTATATCCTCTCCCGTGCCCTCCTACGTGCCGGTGGATACATTAGTAGTGCTAGGACCACGGCTGCCACTGGCATGTTGGCAGACAGATGTGTTGTCCTGCAAGTGGGGTTGCTCAGCTCGTCCGTAACGGTGCTGCTGTAGCTGCTCTCCAGCTGACCTAGGCACGTCTGGTGCAGAGATAAACCAGCTTTTTGATGGAATAACTTTAGGCCGGACGTACGACTTACGCGCAACGCGCGTAGTCTGCATCGGGCGCATGTAAATGCGTGAATCACCGTATCTCCCTCATTTGCATATTTGAATAGGAAATCAATGGGAGAGCCAAATGCGTCCAGCGTAAATATGCGCCCACGATATGCCGGCGTAGGAAAGTTACGTCGGTCGGAGGAAGCCTACTTTCAGGCGTATCTCGTTCTGTGTGTACGGCGCATAGATACGACGGCGCATATTTACACTTACGTGGCGTATCTCGTCGGGGTAAGTCTTTCTGAATCTGGCTAATAGTGGGTATTCTTTTTTTTTTTTTTTTTTTGAATTCACATCAGCTCATTCCATACATGTGAGACCCGCTCATGCTTGAGGCTTCGATCGTCTCTACTAGCGGTTGCATCATTTGTGAATCGTTTTAAGGCTGTGCTTGTATCGCTAGATTATTAACCTTTGCAGGTAAAGTTTTTGTTTTTTGTTTTTTGAAAAAAAAGAAAAAAAAAAAATAGTGGGTATTCAAATAATTCCTTCTTTATGCAGTGCTTGTGGACCCTCATTGTGAGATCAACAACTGACCAAAACTCAAATGCCTCATATCTATGAAGATCGTCATGCAGAGCTGAAATAGTTAATGACACCTCCACACATATTTCATGGTTCTCTTGTCAAGAAAATAAGATCTTGTTTAACATTCACCTTCTGACAATAACCTATGGAAAAAAAAAGGCTCACAATAGTGCAGTGATAGAGGAACCTCGCGCTATGGATGTATATAAAACGTGAAATCAAGTGTTTTTTTTTTAAATTGTGAAGATGGTAAGCTGCTACTCCTAAAGTGTAGACGATGCTAATTTGATTATTACAGTGAATGGCTTGCAATTCCTGCCTGATGCCGCGTACACACGGTCGTTTTTTGTCTTGTAAAAACACAAAGTTTTTTTGTCTTAAAAAAAACGAAGTTTTTCAAACTTCATTTTAAAAAACGACATTGCCTACACACCATAGTTTTCTGAAAATGCTCTTGCAAAGCGCGGTTACGTACAACACATACGACGGCACTCTGTTCCATTCAAGCTCGCGTCAAAACTTGCTTCTGAGCATGCGCGGGTTTAAAAACGTTGTTTAAAACTTTGTTTTGCCCACACACGATCATTTTTTATGACACAAAAAACGACATTCTGAAAAACGACATTTAAAATTGAAGCATGTTCGAATTTTTTTTTTTGACGTTTTTCAGAAGACATAAAACAACGTTTTGCCCGCACACGATCATTTTAAATTACTTTTTTAAAACGTTGTTTTATTTCATCACAAAAAACGACCGCGTGTACGCAGCATGAGTGTCTGCAAATATTCTTAGTGCCGGGAGTGGGCACTTCTCATTGTAAGCAACCAGTTGGCTTTTAATATGCTGTTTTTATAATAAATGGTTTTACACAATGGCACTTTCTATGTCTTCTCTGTAATGGGTTATCTCTGTGGAGAGGAGGCTGCCATTTGGAAAGTTACCCTGGTTCATCCACAGTGAACACAGAAGCAAGTGCAAAGACCCACAAACAAAGCCCATTTTGACCTTTTTTTAGTTAATGAGGTCATATTTTTCCGGTGAGTAGAAATCCTTACCACACACATCGGGTGTAACTTTTCGTTTCCGTTTACGGTGATGGTGGCAAGTTTTGGAAATTTACCACAGTAATTTATCACAGAAGAATTCATGGATTTTTAAAAGAAAATATTCACTTATGATTATTGTTATATGTAAGGAATTACATGTTTCCTATAAGAAAAGCTCATTGTTTGGGGCGTGGGGATCTGCAAGTATATGTTTATAGCATTTTTTTTTTCCGGAGACATAGCCACTTTAAAAAGCTGTGATGGGGTTGGTTTGCATGTCATTTATTGGTTGCACTTTTTGTGGTGTTTTTTTCATTGATTTGTTCATATTGTTTTACTTTGTTTACTCTAATGCTGCGTACACATGCTCGGAATTTCCAACAACAAATGTTCTATGGGAGCTTTTGGTCGGAAATTCCGACTTTGTGTAGACCCCATCGGATATTTGTTGTCGGAAATAAGACTGAATTTTAAGATTAAGGGCTAGATTCACGTAGGAGCGCGTATCTTTGTGCGGGCGTAACATATCCTATTTACGTTACGCCTCCACAACTTTTACAGGCAAGTGCTGTATTCACAAAGCACTTGCTCTGTAAGTTGCGTCGGCGTAGCGTTAATGGGCCGGCGTATCTGCGCGCAATTCAAATTGGGCAGGTAGGGGGCATGTTGTATTTAAATTAACGGTGACCCCACGTAAATGACGCACCGAACGAACTGCGCATGCACCGGCTGTGGACGTATCCCAGTGCGCATGCTCCAAATCACGTTGCAAATAGTCAATGAAAACAACGTGAACGTAACTTACACCCAGCCCCATTCTGAATCGGCTTACACAAACGACGTAAAATGTATAAATTTTGACGCGGTCCCGACGTCCATACTTAACATTGGCTGCGCCATCTTTTTGTTGGAATATCTTTACGCCTGAAATCGCCTTACGTAAACGGCGTATCAGTACTGCGACGGCCAAGCGTACGTTCGTGAATCGGCGTATCTAGCTAATTTACATATTCGACGCGTAAATCGATGGAAGCGCCACCTAGTGGCCAGCGTAAATATGCAACTAAGATACGACGGCGTAAGAGACTTACGCCGCTCGTATCTTAGCTCAATCCTGGTGTATCTTGTTTTCTGGATACAGAAAAAAGATACGCCGGCGCATCTAAGAAGTTACACGGTGTATCTCGAGATACGCTGTGTAACTTCTTACTGAATCTGGCCCTAAGTGTTTGGGTTAGGGCAAGGGTTAAGTGTTAGGGTCAGGGACATTTTTGGAAACATTTAATTTAATTTGTGTTTGGTGCTAAAAAGACCCATGCTAAGAACTACCAGTGTTAGCTTTTGGGTGCCACACACCAAAGTATGCTATAAATATACTCATCCGAGTATAGAAACATTCACATTTTCCTGGTACTTAGAGTGCACCAAACTGTAAAAAGCATTCAGTTCTTGGGTATAAGACAATCAGAGAGTATGACCACAATATATTCACAATGCGCACCTCAGCATGATTACAGATTGGCCCCTTCCCCTACGCGTTACTCCACAGGATCACGTGGCTTACTCAGTAGGAATACCACATAATGGCTGTGTTTTGAAAGCAATAGTGAGGAGCACTGAATTCAGTAATTTAAAAAAAAAAAAATATTCTCCTAGAAAACTTAACAAAGGCTGTGATTATTAACTTTAGATAACACTCATCACATTTTATGTACTAGTTAGTTTATAAATTGGAATGATTGTGGTTATCATTTATCACACAGAAATTATCACACAAGTTACCATGTACATCAACAAGTTTCAATCTTTTGCTCTCCAATTATCATTTTCTGAATTGATTACCGGCTGTGTCAATACAAACAATAATTTTCTAAATGAAGTTCACTGTTAATATTCTTTACAGATATTCACATTGTACAGCTTTTCCTGCATTGCTTAGATCAACAGAGGCTTGAACCATGGACAGGCTAATTATGGAAATTATAGTAAACAATAGTGCAGCGCTCCAGTGTTAAAATAAGAAAGCAATTGTATAACAATAGTCCATAAAGAAACAGAATAAGTGATCCAAAAAGTCCCAAATGAAAATAAGCTTCATTGATCCCACGACCATGATGGAAATAGGAATCTCAAAGAAAGCAAGGTGACACCCTTCACTCTCATGCTCTGCTTACCGGAAGGACTGTGACCCCCCGATAAGAGTGGTCAACATACGCTCTTTAAACATAGCCAATCCCTCTGTGGAGAGGAGGCTGCCATTTGGAAAGGTACCCTGAACTGTGACCCCCCTATAAGAGTGTTCAACATACGCTCTTTAAACATAGCCAATCCCGCATCCCACAGGCAGGAGGGTCCCTTTCCGGGTGGTGATCCAGCAACTCAAGCACTCAAGCCGCTGCAGTACAGGCAGACAACCATTTCTTTTTCTTTTTTCAAATAACAGTTTTTATTAGACACAGGGTAACCCCCGTGCCACAGAGAAAATTGTACAAAAACTTCAGCAGAACAGTAGAAAATACAGTGCATAGCATATTTCAGCACATTACAAGGCAGATATCAGGGGAATCTCGACGGCTCCTCAGGTAAGCAACCAAACCACAAACACATTCTGCCATATGTTATATCATAGCATTCGTAAAAGAAACGCCTGCATAACAGGGACAAATAACACAGCAACAATAAGAAGGAAAGGGTCAGAAGAGAAATGAAGAAAAAACAAGAAAAGAGAGAAGAAAAAAAAAGAAAAGAAAAGGGGGGACTGCAGACGCAGGGAGATAAGGGGAGAAGGGGAGGGGTAAGGGGGGGGGCTCGACCCATGGCTCAGGGCGGATCCTCACGACGATGCCACTCCTCCCAGATCGCGTCATGCATTTCCAATCTATCCTGCAACCTGGCTGTCATTTTGTCCATGAGCTTAACATCTTTGATCCTGGCGTACAGGTCAGTTTGAGAGGGGGGGATAGGCGCTTCCAATGGAGGGCAACTAGGCACCTCGCGGCCGTCAGTACATGCCTCAGCAGTTTTTGGAGGTTTTGGGGATCTACAGGGGCGATACCCCCAGTAAAAATATTTTCAGGGACCAGGGAACTGGCACCCCCAGGAGACGAGATAACAGTCTCTGGGTTTCCGTCCAAAACGCTACTATCTTGGGACAGGTCCAGTAAATATGATACAAGGTTCTCTTGGCTCACTGGCAGCGCCAACTCCTGTCTGAACTGGATGGATAGATAGCATGAAGAACATCTGGTGTCATATACCAAAAATCCAGTATTTTATAGGCATTCTCCTTGTACAGTGTACAGAGAGAGCTCTTAGCTGCCTGAGACCAGATCGTTTGCCACGTCGCCTCCGGAATCTCCTCCCCGAGTGCCTTCTCCCAGCGAAGCATGTATGCATCCCTTCCCTGGGTGAGGAAGGAGCGAGAGTTCAGGAACTGATATATATCTATTATAGAGCGGGGAACTGGAGCTATGTGTGTAAACACATAGCTCCCGGTCCTGTCAGCGGGGGAAACGCTGATCTTCTGTTCATACACTGTATGAACAGAAGATCAGTGATTTCCCCTAGTGAGGCCACCCCCCCATACAGTTAGAACACAAACACACTTAACCCCTTCCCCACCCCCTAGTGTTAACCCCTTCACTGCCAATGGCATTTTTATAGTAATACAATGCATTTTTATAGCATTGATCGCTAAAAAATGCCAATGGTCCCAAAAATGTGTCAAAAGTGTCCGAAGTGTCCGCCATAAGATCGCAGTACTGAAAAAAACCGCTGATCGCCGCCATTACTAGTAAAAAAAAAATATTAATAAAAATGCCATAAAAACTACCCCCTATTTTGTAAACGCTATCACCAATCAATAAACGCTAATTGCGATTTTTGTTTATGAAAAATATGTAGAAGAATACGTATCGGCCTAAACTGAGGAAAAAAAAACGTTTTTTTTTTATATTTTTGGGGGATATTTATTATAGCAAAAAGTAAAAAATGTTGCATTTTTTTCAGAATTGTCGCTCTATTTTTGTTAATAGCGCAAAAAATAAAAACCGCAGAGGTGATCAAATACCACCAAAAGAAAGCTCTATTTGTGGGAAAAAAAGGACGCCAATTATGTTTGGGAGCCACATCGCACGACCGCGCAATTGTCAGTTAAAGCAACGCAGTGCCGAATCACAAAAAGTGCTCTGGTCAGGAGGGGGTAAATCCTTCCGGGGCTGAAGTGGTTAAAGGACATGTTCAGTAAAGCTCCAATTCTTCAGCATCCAAATCTTGATCTCCAGTACATTGTTGAAGTTGATGCCTCTGCGGTTGGAGCAGGTGCCGTACTCTCCCAGAGACAGCCAAAGTCTGGTAGTATCCATCCAGTAGCTTTTTTCTCTAGAAAGTTTTCTCCTGCAGAGATGAATTATGATGTTGGGAATCGAGAACTACTGGCCATCAAATTGGCATTGTCTGAATGGCGACATCTTCTGGAAGGAGCTCCCAAGCCTTTTTCTATCCTCACTGACCATAAAAACCTACTGTATCTTCAGACTGCTAGACGTCTGAACTCACGTCAGGCTCGATGGCCTCTGTTTTTCTCCCGTTTTAATTTTGTCCTTTCTTATGTTCCAGGGCATAGAAACAAAAAAGCTGATGCTCTTTCCAGACAGTTCGCTACCTCTGAAGAAGATCAACCAGCCAAGCAGTATATAATCCCACCTCACAAAATTGTCGCACAGATCTCTACGGCTCTTTCCCAACAGCTACAAGAAACTCAGAATCGTGTTCCCCAGGGCTTGAAGATACCACCAGGTCGCCTGAACGTAGCCCCTAGTCTTAGAAAACCTGTACTCCTCTGGTCACATGATGGCGTGTTATCCAGTCATCCTGGTGTCACCATCACTCTTAAGACCTTGCAGCGTCATGTCTGGTGGCCTTGTATGAAAAAGGATGTTACTGACTATGTGGCTGCCTGCCCAACTTGTGCTGCTAATAAGGTACCCCGCACATTGCCTGCTGGACTGTTACATCCACTTCCGGCACCTCGCCAGCCTTGGACCCATTTGACCATGGACTTCATTGTAGACTTACCCAAGTCCGAGGGCATGACTGCTATATGGGTCACAGTGGATCGCTTTTCCAAAATGTCTCATTTTGTGCCGCTCCTGGGATTACCTACAGCGAAAGCACTGTCCACTCTTTTCCTTTCCCATATTGTAAAACATCATGGCATACCTACCAATATCGTCTCAGACCGAGGATCCCAGTTCATTTCCCGATTCTGGAGAGCGTTCTGCCAGAAACTGGGAGTAACGCTCTCGCTCTCTACCTCACATCACCCTCAAACTGATGGTCAAACCGAACGCATGAACCAGACTCTAGAAACCTACCTTCGACATTATGTCAATGCCTTACACTCCAACTGGTCTGAATATTTGCCTTTAGCTGAGTTCGCCCTAAATTCCTGTTGGCACAGTGCTCTTCATACCACACCATTCTACGCAGCCCTAGACTATCACCCTCATACTTTTCCCATACTTCAGCCTTCTTCTTCCAGCAGCAGATCAGCAGGTGAAAAATATTCTACTACATTGGAAGAAAATTTGTTTATTACTACGGAAGTCAGCAGGCAAGTACACACTTTTTTCCAACAGACAAAGACGCCATATACCTCCATATGTGGTGGGGGACAGAGTTTGGCTATCAACCAAGTATGTGAGACTGAAACAACCTTCTACCAAATTGGGCCCTCGATTCATTGGTCCTTACAGGATCATTGCTCGAGTTGGGCCAGTTTCCTATCGCTTAAAATGACCTTCCTCTCTACGGATACATCCCGTGTTCCACGTTTCCCTCCTCAAAACAGCAATTTTCAACCGCTACTCCAGATCACAACAGCTACCTCCTCCTGTTCTTGTTGATGGACAAACTGAGTTTGAAGTCTCCAAGATTCTTTATTCCAGAAGACAGGGCCGTGGCCTCCGGTATCTGGTTCATTGTAAGGAATATCCTGTCACAGACCGATCCTGGGTTCCAGCCAAAGATCTGCATGCCCCTTCTGTTACTTCCATGATTCGTCTCCACTAAGCCCCGCTAGGCCCCCGGAGGGGTCCATTGGGGAGGGGGCCCTGTCATGTCCCAGGGTGTATTTGAACCGGGATCTCCCTGGTCTCTTAAACCACAGCCTTACCTGCTGTGCCACAGAAGAGATCCTTGGGAATGTCCTTGCTGTGTTCAACACTACCTCGGACTCACTAGCTCCACCTGCTGCCAGCTGTGGACAATTCTCAATCTGGACAGCCTTTAAATAGGAAGTGAGGTCATCACTCAGCACCCGTTTATTGGATTACTTCCTGGGTGTTTGACTTCAGTGATCTTCTTTGTATTGAACTCCTGCCTGATATCCCGACTATTCTACAGCCTGCTGATTTTGTACCTTACTGCCAGATCGTGTATGACCTTTGCCTGCCTGACCCTTCTCCGGATTTCGATTGTGAACTATTTGCCTGATACGTTGCCGACCATATCTGCCTGACGACGCTTTGCCTGGATCTCCAGCATACTACTTCCACTTCGGACACTACCTTTTACAGGTACCTTACAGCTATGCCCACACTTCAAGGGTTAAATGCTCATATGAGTCTAGAGGACAGTAAACTCACTTTTACATATCTTATCCTTTGCTTCCTTGGCAAACAACACTACCCTACTCTTAAGTATTTGACTGTCCCTCTGCATTCTCACGTTCAATGGAGGACTATTGTCCTTCCACTGGTCCTGATGATGATATGGAAATCTGGCTGCTGGAGTGGGTTTTTTTTTCAAACAATGATCAGTTTACCTCACAAGGTAAATAGTATCAATAATGCATTTGTTCCATTACCATCAAGAAATATAAAACAAAAAAAGTCCAGAGCAACCAATGTATCATATTAATATATGAAAACTCTCTATGACAGCCCATCCTATCTACTAAAAATATACCTAATCTTTATTATCAATTGTAATTAGAATGTGATTTGTCTATCCATTTTTCCATATGAGAGGAATTACATTGAGCATAGGTGTGTTTCTCAAACATTAGACCTAAATGAACAGTTAGCCCTTGCAGTAAGGCTGCAGTGGGGATAAGTCATCTAAGGGTGTAATTTATTTCTCAATGATCAAAGCTTACATAATAGGATCAGAACTTTCCTGGAAAGTGTTCAATGTGAAAATAATCTGACTATCCATTTCAAGGCATATCCAAATTGATGAAATTAAAACTGAATAGGTGAAAACGTTTTCATCAATAACCCTACTGAATTAATAAAAGCTCCAGAGCATTGAACAGTTCTTTTCCTGTGCATGATCAATCAGTTCAATCAGTCAAGACTCAGAGAGAAATCAAAAGATATAAAAAGATATATTGAATGCATATCACATCTGTATGTTTACTTCAACTCTGATGGTCTCATTGAGACTGGTTTTCATCGTGAACACTTGATTTTGTAGATCAAACTACACTTTAAGCATTTTTTAGCTTAAAGGGGTTGTAAAGGCAGAAGTTTTTTTGAATGTTATGTAATGTAATGAAGGAAATAACAGTAAACTGTTGACAGGAACATAGAGGACCAAGTTAAGAATTAGGCAGAAAGCACAGGCTATATTACTGTATTCCCTGGAGGACAGTAATCTATATTGATAGCCCTCGTATCCAGGAGCGGTGCGTCCATAGGGACGCCGGAGCGCCGCCCCCTCTGGCTCGATCGCTCACAGCCACTAAAATATACAGATTCATCTGTATATTTTCGCCGCTGCCACCCACTATTCAGCTGGCCGGACATTGAGCGCCGGTCAGCTGAATAACGGCAGCTGGCTGGCTGTGTGGAAGTGCCTATCAACCAGCGACTCTGATAGGCTTTCCGAGTACAGCCCTGAGGTTGTAGTCGGTATCCTGAAGCTTATCCTCGGGACGTACCAGCGGTGCGTTCCTTGGATAAGACTGACAGGAGTCTCAGCCAATCAGGTAATCTGATTCTGGCAATCAGTAACCTGATTGGCTGAAGCGTCATCAAGGGTGGGACGAGACACATCGAGGGACGTAGAAGCCAGAAAGGTAAGTGCCAGGGGGGGGGCATTTTACTGTGGGCACGGTGGCTACAATTGTGGGGCACAGTGGCTACAATTGTGGGGCACAGTGGCGACAATTGGGGACACAGTGGCGACAATTGGGGGCACAGTGGCGACAATTGGGGCACAGGGGGCGACAATTGGGGCACAGGGGTGACAATTGGGGGCACAGTGGCGACAATTGGGGGCACAGTGGCGACAATTGGGGGCACAGTGGCGACAATTGGGGGCATAGTGGCGACAATTGGGGGCATAGTGGCGACAATCGATGGCAAAGTGGCGACAATTGGTGGCACAGTGGCGACAATTAGGGGCACAGTGGCGACAATTAGGGGCACAGTGGTGACAATTGGGGGCACAGTGGCGACAATTGGGGGCACAGTGGCGACAATTGATGGCAAAGTGGCGACAATTGATGGCACAGTGGCTGTGTTTGATGGCATAGTGGTGACAATTTATGGCACGGTGGTTGCGTTTGGCATGGCACAGTGGTTGCATTTGATGGCATGGCACAGTGGCTGCGTTTGATGGCATGGCACAGTGGCTGCGTTTGATGGCATGGCACAGTGGTTGCGTTTGATGGCATGGCACAGTGGTGACAATTGATGGCACAGTGGCTGCGTTTGATGGCATGGCACAGTGGCTGTGTTTGATGGCACAGTGGCTGCGTTTGATAGGCACAGTGAGGCTGCAATTGTTTTTTGTTTTTTTTTCGTTTGCGCCCCCCCCCACAAATTTTGAGGACCAGCCGACACTGCTCGTATCAGGAATGAAGGGAGAAGGGAGGAAACAGGGAAAGAGAAGAAAAGAGAGAGCAAGAAGAGAAAAGAGGCCCCAAGAGAGGGAAAGTACCACAGACGCAGGACCTGTGCAAACAATTTTTAAAGTCGACCATAACTAGTCATGGGTAGGGACGAGAAGGGATAACGGTTCCCAGATTTCATCCTTTTGGCCCATCACATAAAGTAACGTCTGCAGTAGGCTGAAGACCCTGGACCAGAAGCCGATCAAATGTGGGCAAGACCACCATATATGTAGAACATCCCCACGCTGACCACAATTCCAAAAACATCGATCACTGCTGCCAAGATAAGCAGGAGCAAGCCTAGCCGGGACCCAGTACCAACGAAGGAGCACTTTATAAGCGGCTTTGAGGGTGGTAGTGTTGAATGAACATTTTGCTATTGTTGTCCAGGTCTTTCTCCAGTCCTCCCCATCAATGCTCGTTAAATCTTAAATTCTAAATCTTTATTGCTGCACATTTAAAGCAGTAAATTTGACTTTGAGGCTGGGTTCACACTTGTCCGACAAACGCTCCGACATTGGGAGCTCATGTCGCAAGACTTGTGAAAATCAATGTTTCCCTATGAGAGCCGTCTTAACTGGTCCGACACAAGTCGGTCCGACTTTGAAAATGCTCCCTGTACTGCTTTGGTCCGACTTTGATCCTACTTCAGCCCATTGAATATAATTGAAGTCGGATCAAAATAGGAGCCTTGTCCTTACCATCCGACTTTTGACATCCGACATGGTGATTACAGCAGCAGTAAAAATAACTTATCTCGCACTGGGATTGTTTTGATTGGTCAAAGAACAAGTCAGACTATCACAAAGTCAGATCAAAGTATTATCCTGTCATGAAAGTAAGATGGATGTGGGACCAATGTAGAAGCGATGTAGGACTGATGTTGCAGAGCAAAGTAGGATGAAATTCGGATGACTGTTGTGTAGTATCAGTGTGAACCCAGCCTCACCAAACCTTCGCTGGTAAATCAATTACTGTAATTGAAAACACACGTTACTGGAAGATTCACCCGCAATGAATGTTTGTTGATTGTCAGATTTACCTCTTTATGGTGAGTCAGTCTCAAACTAAATATATAAAACTACAAATATATAAAACTACAAGTAATGCCGCGTACACACGGTCATTTTTTGCGATGAAAAAAAACGTTGTTTTTTAAAACGTCATTTAAATTGATCGTGTGTGGGCAAAACGTTGTTTTTTGTCTTAAAAAAACGACCCCAAAAAAATTCCAACATGCTTGAATTTTTTGTGTCGTTTTTCAAAACGTCGTTTTTTGTTTCACAAAAAGTCACCGTGTGTAGCAAAAACGTTGTTTAAAACAACGTTTTTCAACCCGCGCATGCCCAGAAGCTAGTTATGAAGCGAGCTTCAATGGAAAAGAGTGGTGAACGTAACCTCGCTTTTTGTGAAAAAAACTATGGTGTGTAGGCAACATCGTCTTTGAAAAGTGACGTTTCAAAAACGTAGTTTTTTACTTCACAGAAAACTTCATTTTTTTTCATCACAAAAAATGATCGTGTGTACGCGGCATAAGAGTCTCCAGCAGTGCAGTGTGCAGTTTGTATTACATACTGTTTAAAGATTTTTTTACACTGCCCCCCCCCATTCCCGGGGGACAATGTACATGTATTACTTTGTACCATAATGTAGCTAGATGCATTCCGAAGTGTAGTTATGAAGTCCAACCTGCCCCCCCAGCATGGCAAATCTACTTGGGGAGAATTTGGTATGCAGAAGGAAATTAAACCTAATGAGGTCATAGTGTGGATTAGTGCAGGATTTTTTTATTTATTTGGGGGGGGGGGGTTTGCTGAGACATGAAGGACACCAATTATGAGGGTGTTCTTTGTCATCTTCACCATAGGCACCAGCACTGATTGTTGGATTTGACAGGCAGGGAGGGGGGGCAGATCAGACATAATACCAACACTTAAGAAGCACCTAGCTACATTAGACGAAGTACTACATGCAGTGGTGGCATGGTGCTAAAAAAAATTGGGGGGGCGCAAACAAGCTGAAAAAAAAACCATCAATTGCAGCCACTGTGCCATCAAACGTTGCCACTGTTCCATCAAACGCTAGACATGTGCACTGCTGAAAAATGTGTTAATTTTCATTTTTGTTTTATTCGTTTTTTAGCTGTCGGAAATTCGAAAAATTCTGAAATTCGAAAATTTTAAAAATCTGAAATGTTAAAATTCTGAAATTAAAAAAAACAATTTGGAACTAAACAAACTGCAAATGTCTATTAAACGCAGCCACTGTGCCATCAAAAGCAGCCACTGTGCCATCAATTGCAGCCACTGTGCCATCAATTGCAGCCACTGTGCCATCAATTGCAGCCACTGTGCCATCAATTGCAGCCACTGTGCCATCAATTGCAGCCACTGTGCCATCAAACGCTGCCACTGTGCCATAAATTGCAGCCACTGTGCCATCAAACGCTGCCACTGTGCCATCAAACGCTGCCACTGTGTCATCAAACGCTGCCACTGTGCCATCAAACGCTAGACATGAGCACTGCTGAAAAATGTGTTCATTTTAGTTTTATTAGTTTTTTGAAAATTTTTGAAATTCGTAAATTTGAAAATTTGAAAAATCGGAAATTAGAAAATTTGGAAATCCGAAAATTCTGAAATTAAAAAACGAATTTGGGAACTAAACAAATTGCACATGTCTATCAAACGCTGCCACGGTGCCAGCAAATGCAGCCACCGTCTGCCCAGCACTTGCCCTGTCTCTGTGGGGCAGCGGGTGACGGCGACGAGCGGGGTCCTTCCTGCATCTCCTGCCGTCCTCATCTCCTGCCCTCTCTTCCTGATAGGCGTCCAATAGTGGCGCCTGTCATTTCAGCCAATCAGGTGACAGATAACAGACCCAAGCACCTGATTGGCAGAGAGGTGGTTCAGTGTAGAGGTAGACCGATATATCGGCTGGCCGATATTCGGCCATTTTTGATAAATCGGCATCGGCTGATTATTATCAAAATTTGGCCGATATTTTACACTGAACGCCGTTCCTCCTCCCTTCTCCACACTCTGTGGCTCTGGCAGCATCAAGTGCCGCGCTGAGTGTGAAACTGACAAGTAACAGAGAGGAGAGAGGAGCTGTCAGCTCGATGTCAGGGGTGGGCAGGACCTGACTGGGGTGGGCGGGGGACCCAGAAGCTATATTACACCAGTCAATGGGATGATATCTGGGTGGCTCGCTACGTGTATGTGGCCCGCCCCCTTTCTAAAGCAGCCCAATCATTGGCTAGTGTAATTTAGCTGCTGGGTCCCATCCCGCCCACCCCTGACATCGAGCTGACAGCTCCTCTCTCTCTCCTCTCTGTTAGTTTCACACAGTTACAGTTACACTCGGCTTAGTGTGAAACCTGCCAGTGCCACCGCCAATCAGTGCCACCCGCCAGTGCCAACCAGTGTCACCCGCCAGGGCCAACCACTCCCAGCCAGTATCACCCGCCACTGGCAGCCAGTGTCACCTGCCAGTGCCTACCAGTGCCACCGCCAATCAGTGCCATCTGCCAGTGCCAACCAGTTCCAATTGCCAGTGCCACTGCCAATCAGTGCCAACTGCCAGTGCCATCTGTCCCAAACTAGTGCCAATCAGTGCCACCTGCTACTGCCAATCAGTGCCACCTGCCAGTGCCAATAGTGCCATCTGTCAGTTCCAAACCAGTGCCACCTGCCAATGCCAATCAGTAAAAGAAAAATATTGTGCTTGTTTCAATACAAAGAAGAAGAAGCAGCGATCAAAAAGTGTTATACCACACCAGACAATATGCAAAAGAGAATAAGATCGCGCTAAAAATAAAGTTAAAACAATACAAAAAATTGAGTGAAGTGCGTGGCACAATAGTAATCAAATGAATATTAGTCATGGATTAATGAGTCCGCCAGAAGCAAGTTCATGAACAATCTCCACCGTGTGCAAGACGATTTCACACTAAGCTTATATTATTAGAAGATATATTATTCATCAACGGATCCCCCTGAAGGGTTAATCTTCATATTACCTCCTCTGCTGCCAAATCCAGTCACGTCACTGTGACGTGACTGGATTTGGCAGCAGAGGAGGTAATATGAAGATTAACCCTTCAGGGGGATCCGTTGATGAATAATATATCTTCCTTCCAAAGCTGGCCATACATGCTTCAGTTTTATCGTTCATCCAGCGGGGTGAGGGAAAACCTGAAGTGATTCTCCATTCCACACATTGGAGGGGGATGGGGGAATCCTCCCACGAAATTAAGGCCTCCCTGGACCAGGAATTGCCATTTATCGGTATCCGGTATATCTGTATGTGGAGTTGTACGGCAGAGGACCAATAGAAGCAAACCCGCCATAGAGTTACATGCGATTTTTACAGTTGGAGCTAGTAAGCAGGCATTCTTATTAGAGGTGGAGGTGCCTTTTGTCTGATCTTACTTGAAGAACCTTCTTCTAACACATTTCGGGTGGAATTAGGATCCATATGGACTTTATTTCTGTTTCACGGATTGGATTGTGATTTTGTTTGGACTTCTCACTTCACTAGTGTTATATGGAAGTTTACACTCACACTCTAAGGGATAGAATATTTTGTCCACATATATGCATTTATGTTCATATATTTTTTTGCAGCGCAGCATACCTTTGATTTATAAAATCTGATTTAAGCCAAAGTAGATTGTTGTATCCCAACAGTTTCGCTTGTGATATGCTTCCTCATGGGTAGATGGTAACAATCAAGGCTTTTTGATTTTTTAAACTACAAAGATGTAGAAAAATACAAATGTTAATTTTATACAGGCAGGTAATGATTGTACAAAATATACATATAAAGAATACAAATAATATTACTGGGCTGCAGAGGCCACATAAACTTGTGCTCACCCTTTAACCACAGGAGACCAAGGGCCGTCTCATGAACCACCGCCAGGTGGTGTGGGCCCTCTCCCACAACAACAAACCGATTCTTCCCATGCTCCCCCTTTCTCCTAGTGCAGACTTGGTCCGTCCCTGTCTCGCCGCCCTGTTTTGGCACCCTTCCCACACAAACTGGCCGCTCATTTTCAATCCGGTGCCGCTTTGCTAGACGTCACTTTATTTTTCCGATTGTCCTTCCACCGACTAATTGTTATCCGTCCCCCGGATACGCCCCCCTGCCCATTCCAGCTTCTGTACGCTTAGCGTCATTTGCATAGGGGCGGAGTCTTCTTCACACGTCGTTCGAGTCTTTCTGTAGGCGTCACGCACGCCCACACGTGACTATCCCGTTGCTCTCTGGGATACGTAGTTCTATCAGTACTCTCTTTCGTCCTTCTCTTTTTCTTTTTCCCTGATTTCAACAGAGCCAATTAGCCAGCCCCCGACACGTCACACGCCCGTGCACGTCGGACGGATATCCCTATAAATAGCTGCTTGTTTGACAACCCAGTGCAGATGACACGGGTTGCTGCCTTCAACACTGTCTTACGGTAAGGACTAACCTGGGTCTGAATGATCCCCGTTCTTCTCAGTGTTTTACACTGGGCACTTTTTCATCCCAGTACTTTTTCAACTTTTTCATCTTATGCCTCATCTGGTTCAGTATATGTCCATTTTATTTTTTCTTCTGCAAGTTTATAGAATTGAGACTTAGGTCCTCTTTATATACTTTATGCATATACTAATATTATTTCAAAAATACTTTATTTATTTTTTATATTTTTCTGTTATCTCCAGACCGAAGGTGTTTAATCAAGCACACTACCATCTTATGCCCAGTATCATCTTAATAATTTTTTCTCCTTATATTTTCGCTCCCATGTAAGTAAGTTATTTCTTTGGCTTGAATACAGCATATTCTTGCCCAATTGTTGCTTGTTTCTCTCCCCTTCATCTCACTGTCTTTATCCCTGGTTTTTCCTTGTCAGTCCGGCATCATACTTTTCTCCTGTCATAAGGATTGAATCACTGAAGCGGTCCGTTTGTTGTTGTGGGAGAGGGCCCACACCACCTGGTGGTGGTTCATGAGACAGCCCTTGGTCTCCTGTGGTTAAAGGGTGAGCACAAGTTTATGTGGCCTCTGCAGCCCAGTAATATTGTTTGTATTCTTTATATGTATATTTTGTACAATCATTACCTGCCTGTATAAAATTAACATTTGTATTTTTCTACATCTTTGTAGTTTAAAAAATCAAAAAGCCTCGATTGTTACCATCTACCCCTGAGGAAGCATATCACAAGCGAAACTGTTGGGATACAACAATCTACTTTGGCTTAAATCAGATTTTACCTACCTCTGACCGACTACCATTTTATCCTATGTATTCGTAGGACTTTTTTCTGTCTTGTGGATATATTATTACATTAATGTCTATTTAATAAACATTTTTCTATTTTTGTACTCCTTGAGTCGTACAATATTTTCTTTCTCATTTCAATAACTTTTGGTATTGAGCACCGTTTAGAAAATCCCAACTCCTTCCCCCCCCCCCTTTTTCCATTTGCTAAATGTCTGGGATGTGGTGCCTACTTAATATGGTGTGCTTTCTGTGATTGGACCAAAACATACATTACTTAACATGGTCATGCATGGTTAGAAATGAGGCAGATTCAGCATGGACTGGATACAACCAGTCTGTCAGAGTTTCCATGTCCAATCAGTGTATTGTCAGAATACAATAGCTCCGCAGGGAAGATCCCCCTTACCACCTCAACCCAATTGGTTGAACTAGTACATTTTAAACTATCGGGGCCCCTTGTCTAAATGGGTTAATGTTTATGTAAAATGTGATCTTAGCCTATTTTGCCCTGTACACACGATCGGTTCATCCGATGAAAATGGTCTGATGGATTTTTTCATCAGATATCCGATGAAGCTGACTTTCATCAGTCTTGTCTACACACCATCAGTTAAAAAAACAATTGTGTCAGAACGCGGTGACGTAAAACACAATGACGTGCTAAGAAAAATTAAGTTCAATGCTTCCGAGCATGCGTCGACTTGATTCTGAGCATCCGTGGATTTTTAACCGATGGACGTGCCCACAGATGATCGTTTTTTCTATCGTTTTTTTAACTATCAGATAATTTTAAAACAAGTTCCTAGTTTTTTCACCGATGGATAAAAAACTGATGGGGCCCATTAGACCGTTTTCATCAGACGAACCGATCGTGTGTACGCGGCATTAGAGTTAATTGTCACATAGCCAGTTTCTAAATTTCAGCAGTTCCTGCTAATAAACACAAGGTGGCAATATGTTACCTCTTTTGTTAACTGTGAGAACAATTTATTTTTATTATTCTTTATTTTTTGCAACATACCTGCCAAATTATCAAGAGAGTGGTCTATAATGAGATATAATTACCCACAGTCAAAAGTTTTCTAGAAATAGATTAAGCAAATTACCATTTTCTAAAGGAGAATTTTTTTTGCAAAGCAGGTCTTTCAGCTAATTCCCAACCCAAAGGGACTTTAATGTATAAAACTGTGTTTATTAAACAGGATATAGATTTCAAATAATTACTTACACCAGTACACAAGTCAAATAAGTTTGTTCCAAGACAAAGTCATCGAAGATTGTTTCAAGATAAATTAAGCTAAACTCAACAAGGAACAGAATATGTTGAACTTTTTTGTGTTTAAATCACACGTTATTTTTTTGGATGTATAATCTGTAATAAGGTGAGCAAGAAAAGTGAAGATTTCTGAGAAAATATGTATTTCAAGGGGTAGATGCTCATTTCATGCAGAGAAGGTTCAATTTCAGGATTTATGTTTGAGAACGGAACATTTTTAGGAGAAAAGTGTCTAAAATAAACTACCTAAAGGGTTACTATAGGAAAAAAAAAATCTTTAAAATAACAAACATGTTATACTTGCCTCCACTGTGCAGTTCGTTTTGCACAGAGTGGCCCCGATCCACGTCTTCTGAGGTCCCTCGGCGGCTGTCTCTGGTCCTCTCCGCAAGAACTCACCACAGTAATGCGAGAGAGCTCGCATGGTGGTGAGTCCTTGTGGGCATGCTCCCGTGATACAGTGAGCGGCCATAGCTGCTCACTGTATCACTCGGCGCGCTGCGTCACTGGATGTGATTGACAGCAGCGCCAGCCTATGGCTGCACTACTCTCAATTCATCCTCTCTAGCCAATCAGCGGCCAGGCTGAGCGGCGAAGAGGATCTCGGGACCGAGCGCGGGACTTTCGAGGGGTCAGGTAAGTAAAACGGGGGCTTGGGGGGGGGCCAGCATCATCAGATGTTTTTTCACCTTAATGCATAAATTGCATTAAGGTGGAAAAAAAATTCTTTACAGCTCCTTTAATAGAGTTAGATTAACTCCTGCTTGCTTTGCATTCGCTGTATTTTTTTTTTTTTTATGCACATTAACCACTACAAAAATATAAAGAATAAACTGTGCTGTGTATAATACAAATATAAGCTGCCACACAACTTTGAAATAGAATAAATAGGGTAAATTGGAACGATATAGCGCAAACATCTGTGTAAAGATATGGAAAGAACCCACAACTAAAAGATGACAAACCAAATCTACATATATTAATACATGACTAAATCTTAAAGTGTCACCACGTGACCTTACTAAACATATTAGTGTGCCAACATATAGTAAAGGCTTGCAAATAGTAACAATGAATTGAGAAAGTGCATAAAGTGACTGGAATCCAAACAAATGGAAATAAGGGTGACTTCACCACAGGAAAGTGCATGAAGTGACTAGAGTCCAAATAAATGTGGATAAAGATGGCTTCACCATAAGGAGATCTTGAAGATGGAACAACAGCTTGACAGAAGTGTCACCACCAATGGTAGGAAAGAGGACTTACCAAATAGAAATGACTAGGGAAGGTATATACCGCCCAAGTCACCAAAGTCTTGTATCGATCACCCTGATCTAAACAGCTGGTCCTGGATCCAAACGGCTAATCGACTTGATCCCAAATCACAGTGTTAATGATAACTTCATAGAGGCTCAGTAACCACATGCAATGCAAGTAATATTGAAAAAACTCACATAGCCCAGAGGCGATTCAGTTCGCATGTGTTGCGTTATATAAGTTTCTCACTCACTCACTCAGCATGATACCGTATGAACAGTGTTGTTTATTAAAAGTAGGATTAAAACTCAAATGTTAAACGCTCATCATAGGCTTGTCAGATGTTATGGTACCAAAAGCAATGTTGTGGATGGGTCCACCCGACGCATTTCGACTACAAATGTCGTCATCTGGGGTGTGGACCCCGACAACTGCATCGCTATTTATAAAAAAGATGATGACCCCCAAATTGGAAAGGCCAAGAGGCCGGACAGGATGTGACCTCACTTCCGGTTTAGAAACCCAGAAGTGATAATAATGGCAAATGTTTCACCTATATATGGAATAGTGTGACATATATTAAACATATCACACTCCCAAACTCAAAGAAAATAAGGGAAAAACATGTCAAACTACCTTTCAGTTCAAATAAACAGATGCAAAAAACATTCCTGTCATACCAGGAAGTGTGAGACGCAATCAAGCCTCGCTATGGATGGGATGGAATGACATAATTTCCGCCCACACATAGCGTGACCAAAGGCTGTATAGATGTACATATCCAAGCCTCGTTATGAAAACGAGGCATGGCATACATCCAAGCCTCGCTATGAAAATGAGGCTTGGCAACAAGATCAATGGATGTATGGATGTACATATCCAAGCCTCGTTTTCATAGCGAGGCTTGGATACGTACATCCATACATCTATTGGTCCCGTTGCCAAGCCTCGTTTTCACAACGAGGCTTGGATATGTACATCCGTACATCCGTGCCCAGGTAAGATAAATACAATCCACATTCCTTTTCCCAAAAAGCTTGTAATGCATATGAGTTTTTGACTTTTTCTCTAATAAATTAAGAGTGCTGGGCCTTATTTGACCACATTAGAAGAGCTAGTAGGGATTGGGGCCAGCTCTGTTGCAAGCACCAATTACTTGTTTTGTGCGGTACACTCTCAAATTTACAATTTAGCAATTCTGATCAAACGAGTAAAATAAAAAATGAAAATAAAAACATATGAACTCAAAATGTGATAATATAGCACTTACCCAAGCTAAAGTCCAAAATGATGCATATACAGTATATATGTATATATATATATAAATAAATAATATGAACCACTTTTTAACTTAACCAAGGCCAATTCTGACATTTCTCCCCTACATGTAAAAATCATAATTTTTTTGCTCGAAAATTGCATAGAACCCCCAGAGAATACAATAGCTGTTGTTACAACTTTTTATCTTGCACGGTATATGCGCATCAATTTTTCGAACGTGTTTTTTTGGGGGAAAAAATGTTTTGTGATTTAAAAAAAAAAACAGTAAAGTTAGCCCAAGTTTTTGCATAAAGTGAAAGATGAAGTTACGCTGAGTAAATAGATACCTAACATGTCACACTTCAAAATTGCACACACAAATAATTTTGATCACTTTTATTCCTATTACAAGGAATGTAAACATCCCTTGTAATAGGAATATGGCATGACAGGACTTCTTTACAGTGAGATATGGGGTCAATAAGACCCCAAATCTCACCTCTAGGCTGGGAAGCTTGAAATAAAAAAAGGGACAAGAAGATCTCGGCTTCCCAGCCGAGGTGGCGCCATTTTTTTGAATGCAGAGGCTGGGCATCATAACAGAGGTTCAGAGGTTCGGCCTCCGAACGATCATAGAGTCTCCGGCGACCATCTGGTCCGCCAGAAATCTCTATCGTCGACATCTGGGGTCGGCAGATTCGTTCTCCAACTCACGAATCGCAGCAGTGAGTCAGTAGAAGCTCCGGTGGGTGGCGGGAGGAGGGGACATCCCTTCTCGCCTCCCATAAAAATGAACAAGCATTTACAATCTTGCCTGCTTACTCAGGCAGGGCCTTGACTGGTTATCTGGCAGATCTAAGTACTCCAATACTCTATTCGAGGGTGCCTCGACCTTTCCGTATGCTCTACCAGCTATTCTTCATTCGAACCCTTACAAACTGCCAACATGCCTCAGATCGAGTGTACTCCTTAGGGATACAATTATAGCCTGGAGAGAGATACGGAGACTGCTGGGGTTACCCTCCAGTATTTCTTCCCACTTGCCAATTCTAGGTAATCCAATGTTTCTCCCGTCCACTATACACAAAGCCTTTGAACAATGGAACACTAAGGGCCTTACCAACATCACGTCGATGTATCTCGCTACCCCTGGCAAGTTTAAATCCTTCCAAGCCCTGTCAAGGGAATTCTCTTTACCAGCGACACACGTCTTTTTCTATCACCAGTTGGTCAGTTATTTACGTTCATGCCACGGACCTGGGACGGATCCCCTACAAAAGTCCTTTATTGATAGTGTGTTACACAGGGATGATTACTCCATTTCCAGCCTGTATTCCCACCTTATTGAACATCAGACTGCCAAGTATCGTCTTAAACCATTCCAGAAATGGTCCCAAATATTCGAGGACGCAGACCTCTCAGAGAAAATCCTTGAGGGATACAGACGAGTCCACGAACTCACCATATGCGAAACATGGCGTGAGACGCAATTCAAAATTATTCACAGAGCATACTACCCCTTCCGTATCAACAAGGCGGAACCAGCACAAGAACACTGCCCCTGGTGCTCTGCTCCACGCTCAACGCTGCTCCACCGCTGCTCCACCGCCTCTGGGAGTGCAAACCTATCGTTACCTACTGGGACTCTGTGCTGTCCTTTATCCACAAGATCGCTAAAATACCGATCCCCAGGCACTACCTGATATGTCTATTCGGCTGTGACCCACCCTCACCCATGTCATAATCGAAGAGCTCGCCTCACATCTCCCCCTGGGCACATATCTGCCTTCTGGTGGCCTGCAGGACTATAATGTCTCAGTGGATAAACCCAACACCACCACACCTAGTGGTAGTGAAAAAGGCCCTCTTATCGCTTTTCTATCTGGAAAGGTTGGACACCATTGTGTTGAACTTTCGTTCCACCTCACGTTTCTTTACGAGATGGCGTAACTTCATGGAACACTCGTTCACCCACAAGGATCTGCAAAAACTCATACAATCATTCCGCTATACAGATTGGTATCTCAAACAGGACCTTACGAACTCCTTGGGCAAACTTAAAGTCTCCAATCTGTCTGACCCCTCTACATTTCTGCCACCCTGAACCATGACAACATCTACTAGAGGCCCCTTGACGCTCCTGAAACGCGCATACCCTTATCTGTAAACTTCGCCTATCGCAACGTTTACAGTCAGTTTATTGTCCGAGGTTCCTAATGGTCTATTTAATTTCTTTCTTATATTTCTAATACTCCAATTGTTGCTTCCGCTCTTGCAAGTACTAGGCCTTGTACTGACACATCTTCTTGTTGCTGTAATATTGTTATACAGGTAGTCACAGTGCCATTGGTTTGAATGTGTTTTTTCCTTTTTTTGTACATGTTTCTGTGTGCATTTCAGCTTACTTTATTTTATTCCACTGTACTGTGAAAATTCCAATAAAAATTTCTTAAAAAAAAGAACAAGCGGTGGAACAGCAGCTATGATCATTATTATGGTGTAGGGAATAGCCATAAGAAGGGAATCTAAAAGACGATATCCCCGCTCAAATTCCAGGACGTCATATGACGTCCGGCGGGCGGCAAGTGGTTCAGTCCATCCAAGTGTCAGTCCATGAAAAACCGTGTAATAAAACTCTTTAACCAAAGACTCTACCATAAATCCCAATATGCAAGTGAAAATCTCCACCACCAATAGGCAAAGAGATGGCCGATTACTTATGTAATATAGACCTTAAAATAGAAAAGGTCAGATGGAATGTGTTCTCTTTTAATAGCTAAGAGCAACTTTAAGCACCTGGCTCAATGATGTTGATATTTCATCCAGCAAACGGCTTCAAAATATGCACATATAGCCCTTACAAAGGATACAAAAATATGACAAAAAGTGCTCTCTGTATCAAGATCTAGGGCGCTTTATTAAAACAATGAAAATACATTCTCAAAAAAGGCTAAAAGCAAAAGCAGAACATTACTACTCAGAACGGGATAACATTTGCGGCTCACTGCTTTCTGTAGAGTCCGACTGACAACTCTGATACTCAGACAGACTGCTCTGGATATGTGCCTCAGCACTACGTGTTACGTCAATATTGACTTCTTCAAAGGGAGGATTTATAATATTTGTACCAACATTCCAAAACATATTATAGCAAAAGGGTAAAACAAAAATGTTATATTTATACTAAATATATAAAATAATGTACATAGTTATTTACAATTACAAAAAACAAAAGAATAATACAGAATAGCAAATAGCATTTTTATCGTTGAAGAACAGATGTGGGAAAATCTTGGATGATGAAATTTTGGCGAATCTGATGATTCGATTTGATTGGCAGATGTTGGGGCAATCTCTTTTGCAAATGGGCCAAAATCAACGGAATAAATACATTTGATGTGTAAAATCAAATCTTGGTCGAAAAATATGTGAATGTTGAGTAAATAACCAAAACTAAATAACACTCCATTTCAAATTCATGCAGATAATCAGGTCATTCTAAAGAGTTTAAAGATATTTTCTTGCAACTATATTGGTGATGCTCCTGTTCTGAACCTAATCAACTGTGGATATCTTTATTCTTTTTCATGGCTGTGCATTTCATTCTTTAGATAAATCAATATTTCTCATTTTGAAAGCTTTGTAATGTTTTTTTTTTTTTTTTTTTTTACTTCACTGCACAGAAATTCACATGCAGCCAATATGTCTCTAAGGAATTTTTGACCTAGTTTGTAGATCTCAGCAGTTGCCTGCTAAAATAAAAAACCTGTTTGAAGTCCTGGGAATTTACACAATAAGATGTTATAGAATAGTTTTGCGACTGTAGAAAATAGCGTGTTATATATATTATTATGATATTTTTTATTTAACTCATTCACTTAGAATTGATTTCTAATGGCAAAAATCAGCAATTAATTACTAAACTAGTGTCATATATAGTATGAGGTTGGGTATAAGAATATTTGGCTTTGTTGACACCTAGAGTTCCTTCATTTTATCTGAGAGCCAATTAAATTACAAAAATTAACCCTTTAAAGAGGAAGTAAACTTTTTACTTCCTCTTTTGTTCTCTGCAAAGTAAAAGCATAAAGGGCTGCTATGCATTGCATTCTAGCCCATTATGTGCCACTTACCTGCAAACGAAGCCCACGATGTCCCCAATGTCCCCGCTGGTGGCTGCATCCATCTTCACCCCTCTTCCTTTGGGGGCCATGGACTTGGCTCTGTGAATGGCAGGAGTCGCGTGACGTCACTCCTGCAGGAGCCTGCGGTCATGGCAGGCTGCTGAAGAAACGCATGCGTATATGGCAAATATATATGGCGATGATGTCGGCGCAAACGTATATGGCAAATATCTCCTAAACCGTGTAGGTTTAGGAGATATTTCCAGTACTTGCATGTAGGTAAAAGTGGCATGTAAGGGTTTACAACCACTTTAACGTGAGTAGTAAAGTATTCAAGCAATTGTTTAACATAAACTCTAGTCAAAAATTAAATATTAAAAAAATGGCTGCTTTTTCTGCACTACTTACCATTAATTTGTATCTGTCCCACTTAGTTTTTCTTTTTCCCCAGTAGATGTTCTTAGTCTTCCAGGATAATTGATGACCAGCATCATTCAATCTACTTCCACTTTGCTCAGGCTGTTATTGACCCACCTGCAACTAGTGACTGCACAGTAAAAGGAGAAGCAGCACATTGATGACCTCATCTCTCTGTCACTCTGCTTTCTCCTTCTATCAGCATGCTTCTTATTAGCACATGAATTGATGGGCTAGTTATACCGCTTCCTCCTTCATCATTTTGAGTTCTGCTGTAGAAGATGTTAAAGAGTGCTGCTATAGAAGATGGAAGAAGATTATACCACACCAAATTTAGATACTATGGGCCAGATTCTCAGCTGATATACGACGGTGTATCTCAGATACGTTGTTTTCTCATTTGCCTATGCAAATGAGCCTAATACGCTGATTCCCGAATGTTTTTGCGACGTAGTTTACGTAGGTTGTGTATGTGTAAGGTTACCCCTGCTGTATGAGGGGTATGTTTCCGAAGTGCCGTCGTTGCCAAGTATGGCGTCGTCTTTTTCCATTGGTTACGTCGTTTTACTAAGTCATTCGCGAATAGGGAATCGCGTAAGTGACGATCACGTCGTTTTGACGTCGGTTTCAACAACGCTTTCCGACGTGAGCTGGAGCATGCGCACTGGGCTTTTTTCCCGGCCGGCGCATGCGCACTTCGTTTGCCGCGGGGGTACGCTTAATTTAAATACAGCACGCCCCCTCCTTCAGTATTTGAATTACGCGGCCTTACGACGCCGCATTTACACTACGCCGCCGAAAATTACGGAGCAAGTGCTTTGAGAATACGGCACTTGCTCCAGTAATTTTCGTAGACGTAGTGTAAATGCGATACGATACACTACGCCGCCAGATATGCCATTTTTTGAGAATCTGGCCCTTAAACTTCTTGCATTTAGATAATACATTTATTGGTATAGTCATGAATACAGAACATTGTGCATGTGTGTGCTTGATAACAGGAAACTTACATTTAAGTATAGATATATCTAGATTCCCCCTTATAGTAATTATGAGAACTCAAGGACCAAAGTATCCAAGTTGTACACATATTTTATGCAGGCCAAGATACGGGACTCTCCGCTTCAGATTAAGAGGAAGTGGCCAAGGATATGTCCATCTATGACGGATGAGATTTGGGGGGAAGCCTGCAAATCACATTTGACAGTATCACCTGCAAGCAATAATAGATTGATACAGTTTTACATACACCAGGTTTATCTTACACCGTATGAACTAAGCCTGATGGGGAGAGTAGTAAACGCAGAGTGTGCAAGATGACACCTACCACGGGCTGACTTCGAGCACATGATGTGGTCTTGTCCGGGCATCAGTAGATAATGGAGACAGGTTTTAGATATACTATCAGAAGTGGTGGGAGGATGTGTCCCATTTACTCCTGAAGTATGTCTATTGGGGTTAATTGAGAGTCAGAGGTGGAATGTATATTGTGACAGGAAGTCAGGTAAATCTGTGCGTGTTGTCACAGACGGGAGAAACTCTTTTGCCTTGTTTAGACAATACACCAATTACTATTGGGCGTCGGCTGCAGAGATGGCCATAGAGGTTTGGGGTGTTAAAAGGTGTCAGCTGTTCAGAATTAAGCAATTAAAGCCCCATAAAGACAGTCTAGGGATGACGACTGATTGCTGCATCCTGAGGCTGTGTGAGTGAAGGAGCAGTCACAACCAGTACTGAAGAGGTGAGGTGCTGATGGATATTATTGTGTGAGAAATATCAAAGAGACTTTTTGTTTTCTGCTGTAGGACCAGCAGTGTCTGCCCAGCAGTAGGCTGTGCCAGACTCCATAGGTAGGTTCCTGTGTTGGGAAGGTAGACGCCCCAAGTGGCAAGGGTTTATTTTCTGTTTTGTTTTGTTTATGCTGTTTTGATGCTTGCACGTGTATCCCGCAAGATGGAAAAATAAACCATATCTTTTGTTTTCAGTCATCCTCAAGTGCCTTTTTGTACAGTTCAGCATGTAGTGAACCCTTCCAGGGGGTCACACAGACCCGCTACAGAGCTAATCCCTCACACATGGTGGAGTGCCGCGGGCAGTTAAAGTAAACCCAAAATGGAGGAGATGCTGAAACAGCTGATTATAGCAAATGCAAATCAACAAGAGAGCCTTGCAGCTCAACAACAGGCTCATCAAGAGAGCCTTGCAGCTCACCAAAAGACCATTGCAGCTCAACGACAGGCTCACCAAGAGAGCCTTGCAGCTTACCAACAGGCTCACCGAGAGAGCATGACAGGTTGGGAGGCCATCATGAAACAATTTGAGAGAACAGAGGAAAAGGATAGCAAGCCCTCTCTGATTGAGAATCCAGAGGACCATAATGCTATAGAGGTTACCACGTCTGTTGTTGAGACTGAATCATCACCGGAGTGTAGTACTTCACCAGAGAAACAAGAAGCGGGGCCAGAGGAGTGTGCCCTGGCAGAGCCTGAAACTCCCGAAGTGAAGGAGACGCCATTAGTAGTAGAAGAGTCTGAAGAGCCTGTTGAATCCAGTGTTGTGAATGGCGTTCCAGAGGTCAAACCAGACAAGACCAAACTAGAAGAGAAAGACCCTCATGTACAAGAAGATGCTGAGGAGGTCCCGGCTGTCCCCGCAGTAGCAGCTCCTATGAAGCTGAATCGACGGTCTGACAGTTCTGCTAAATACGGTAGAGAACCTTTAGCAAATGCTTTGAAGAAACTTGATGATCCAGCTACCAAAGCTGTTACCTTGGAACTGGAACCCAACAAGTTTAAAGGCAAGATTTTGGATTGCTGCAGATCTTTTCACAAAGCCAAATTGCTTCAATACCATATGAAGTATTTCCCTGGCGTTGACAAGTCAGAGCAGGATCAGAGTCTTGTCACGAGGCATATGCAGACAAGATGCTCTTTAGCTCACAAAAAGGCCAGTCAGCAAAGCTCAAAGAGAAGACGCACCACAAACAGTTGAAATTCCCACCGACCGTCCCTAAAAGACAAAAGCAAGGAGAACTTAATCCAGAAGTCTCATCGCAAGCCAGACAAGCTGCCCGAAAGTGTTAAAAAAAAGTAAGAGAAAAGTTCAAAGATTTCTTGAGTCTGAAGTCAAAGAAAAAAAAAAGAAAAAGAAAGCAAAGTCAGAGCTGTCTGGTAGTGAAGAGAACATAGAGGTTTCTAAGGATATCTCACCAAAAAAATTACAACCTTCAAAGCTCAACAGTGATTGTAAGGCCCCCGGGGGTTCCGGTAAAAGCAGCGATCATGGATGCCGTACATATACAAGACTAAGTGATGAGGAGACGCTCAGCGATTCTTGCACGGAAAGCTTACTTTGGAGTGATGAGGATTACAACGAAGAGATCCTTGTCATGCATGCTGATGGATTTCTAAATGTTGGCCACAACAGGAGCAAGTACAGCTCTGCCAAGCAAAGACTTGTGATGGACAGTATTGATGAGAATGCTATGGATGCAAATATGGGCGAACTGTTAGATCTCTGCTCAGGAAAGTTTAAGGAATCACAATCCAACACCAGCCAGCCTGATGCAAATGGCTCCAAGATAGAGGTTATGGAAGAGTTGCTGGGACTCTGCTCTGGAAAATGTGTCTGTCAAGATGATGGTTCAAATCAAGAATCTTTTAGTACAAAGGCTCATGCTGAAAATGAGAAAAGTGACCTAATGTCTGAAGCAGTTGCTCTCTGTTCCGATTCTTTCACCAACAGAGAAAATGAAGAAAATGAGGCCGGGCTTGAGGATTTCCATCTTCTACCATGTGATGATTCTAAAAGCGAAGAGCTTGCAGAATTTGAAAGCGGTGCAGAAAATGAAGAGGAGGAAGTGAAGGAGGAAGTAAAGGTGGAAATGGCAGTGAAGGAGGAGGATGACGCCCTGCAGGATGAGGCGTCTTCTGTGCTGGCGGGGAGCGATTCCGAAAAGTGCTCCTACCCCCTGGGTTATGTGAAGAGACAAGCGCTGTACCTGCACCCTGGATAAAGAGGAGCCTGCTGGGATATGTCTGGCCTGTGCATACAAGTGTCATGAAGGCCATGACCTGTTTGAGCTCTACACCAAGTGGAACTTTCGCTGCGATTGGGGAAATGCCAAATTTAAACAGCTGGAGTGCAAGTTATATCCGGATAAAGAGAAGAAAAACCTGGCTAATAATTACAATGACAATTTCTTTGGCATGTACTGCACATGTAAGAGACTGTACCCCGATCCTGAGGATGAGACCCCAGATGAGATGATCCAGTGTGTGGTGTGTGAGGACTGGTTTCATGGTCGGCACCTAGGAGCAGTTCCATCGGAGCACGTTGAGTTTCATGAGATGGTGTGCCAGGGCTGTATGGATCACTGTTCATTTTTTTGGGCCTACTCTGCCAAGTTAGGAGTTCCTGGTGTCACCAAGATTACCAAAGCAGAAACGGAACATGAAGATTTTAAAGTTGAGGATTGTCCTACGGAAACAGCCAACACTCAGAATGGACTAACAATAAATAATGAAGAATGTGTGGAAGATAACGACGATGAGGAGGAGGCAATTCTTAGAAAGCTAAATCTGAAGGACTTTATGGAAAATGAAGCTGAACTTTCTGGAAGTAATGTTGAAAGTGAAATCCCTGACCGCTTCAGGGCAAATGAAGTGGCTGAAGTGCAGGAAGTAGGGGTAAAACTTAATTCTGACACTGCACTAAATGATGTAGAAAAAGTGTGTCCAATATCCACTGAGCCTTGTGAATGTAGTAAGGCCGGTGATATTCATGACTTTCCCATAATTGATGATCAGCAGAGCAGGGTTATTGAGGAATCTGAATTGCAAGAAATATGCACCCAGACTGAAGCTATTTTTGCCTCTGTGAATTATTTGCATGTTGAAGAGCAGTGTGTTAATTTTTATGTTAATGAAATCGGATTTGAATATAAAGGTAATGTCACGTCCTGTGAAACCCAGTCTTTAGAAAGTGTTCTGTCAGAGCAAGTAACGCAGGATAATACTTTGGACTTGACTGCCAAGATTCCTCGGGAAGTAAAATCTATTTTTCAAAGTGTAGAATCTGTAATGGCAGATGAGCCCTCTAAACATTGTGAAACCTCCATCACTGAAGTGGTCAGAGAGGCTAAATGTACTAATTTAATGGATGCTTTTTCCAAATGTCTTGAAAGGAATGAAGAATATGATAATTTGTGTCCAATAGTCGATGGTTTCAAAGAAACAAATACTAAAACATTTTTGGGAGACTATGAGGCAAATATAGCTGAACAACTAGCCATAAACATAAGTTCAAAAGTGATTGTAGCTGCTAGACAGGAAATGTTGTCTAGTTCAGTTAATGATGTGTCCAATAGCAGTTGTCAATTTCTTGGTGAGAATGGGGATGTGCGAACAAGTGATGCACAGAGTAAGCAGTTGGTTCAAGAAAGTGACGAGGGTTCATTTTCTGAAAACCTTACATTGGGTTTGGTAGATTTTCATCATACTTGTGAGTCTGAACTATCACAAAGTAATGATTTCCGTCTAGAGCCCCAAAGGGAGGAAAAACCGCCTAGTACATCGGTTTATCAGAGGTCATATGCGTCAGACTTTAGTCCAGTTCATAGAAGAACAGATTTTTTTAAGGGTCACTATGCCTTGGAGGATTGCAGTCTTAGGCCTCGTACACACGATCAAATCTGTCTGCTGGAAACGGTCTGCTAGACCGTCCCAGCAGACAGATTCGATCGTGTGTACGGGCGAGCCGACGGATTTGGCCACCCGACAGATTTCAAAGCATGCTTTGAAATCTATCGGGTGGGAATCCGTCCGCCCGACATGTCTGCTGGTTAGTACACTTACCAGCAGACATGTCTCGCACCGGCGCCGAATGCATTCGGCGCATGCTCGGAAGTGTTTTACTTCCTGGTGCGGTGACGTGGCGGCGTCAATGTCACCGCCACGTCACCGACACGTCAGCGCGCCGTCTGCTGGCGGGGATTTTGGTTTGCTAGTGTGTACACGCGAGCAAACCAAAATCCTAGCAAACAGATTTGTTCAAATCGGTCGGTCCGACCGATTTGAACAAATAGATTGCCTCGTGTGTACGAGGCCTAAGTGTGTTTACATCTGAAGAAGGCAACCACATGGATGATCCACTGCAGAGCACAGTGTTATCAGCTCTTGGTATTGGTTATGACTTGTTGAGTTCTTCAGGGATGGAGCTATCGAGGGAAAACGTTGTGTCCATTGAAAAACCAATTAAGGTTTTGCATGGTTTACAACTGAAAATGAGTATATTACAGAGCAAGGAACACGTTCTTATGTACCTCAGCCGAAATTTAAAGACAAATAGGAGAATAAATAGGTGGTTCCTGGCCCTTCAGGAATTTAGTTTTGTCGTAACGCATCGCCCCGGTGTTAAAACGGGGAATGCAGATGGTTTGTCCCAAGTGCATGCGTGCCTGGCAACCTGTGTCTTAAACCTAGGGTTGAAACAAGAAGGGGGGTATGTGACAGGAAGTCAGGTAAATCTGTGTGTGTTGTCACAGATGGGAGAAACTCTTCTGCCTTGTTTAGACAATACACCAATTACTATTGGGCGTCGGCTGCAGAGCTGGCCAGAGAGGTTTCAGCTGTTCAGAATTAAGCAATTAAAGCCCCTATAAAGACAGCCTAGGGATGACGACTGATTGCTGCATCCTGTGGCTGTGTGAGTGAAGGAGCAGTCACAACCAGTACTGAAGAGGTGAGGTGCTGATGGATATTTCTGTGTGAGAAATATCAAAGAGAATTTTTGTTTTCTGCTGTAGGACCAGCAGTGTCTGCCCAGCAGTAGGCTGCGCCAGACTCCATAGGTAGGTTCCTGTGTTGGGAAGGTAGACGCCCCAAGTGGCAAGGGTTTATTTTCTGTTTTGTTTATGCTGTTTTGATGCTTGCACGTGTATCCCGCAAGATGGAAAAATAAACCATATCATTTGTTTTCAGTCATCCTTAAGTGCCTTTTTGTACAGTTCAGCATGTAGTAAACCCTTCCAGGGGGTCACACACACCTGCTACAGAGCTAATCCCTCACAATATGCTAAGATTTGTTTACAAGAAACATTATTAATGGCCCGCAAACAAATTGTACTTGGATGGATGCAACCTACGCCGAACCTTCGAAGGGACAATGGCTTGGGGCGGTAAATCAAATTCTTCCATATGAGAAACTATTGTACGAGCATAGAGGGACACCCCAGAAATATTATAGAATTTGGGATGAGTGGTTGAACTCAGGGTCAACTCTTTTAGTGGTGAATAAGTAGAAGAGGGGCACTAATAGAAGGATATTCTGATTATTGGAAGTCAGTAAAGAGGGGGGGGGGACTGCAACCAGGGTAACAGGGTAGTTTGTCTTTATTGTTTTGTTTCCCTTTTTGTTATCTGTTGTTTTTTCTTTTTTAAGGTGGAATGTAATGTATAATGACAGCCTGTTTTTCAGATTTCGTGTTTACGAGACTAAAACATTTTTTTTTGCTAGAAAATTACTTAAAACCCCCAAACGTTATATATTTTTTTTTCTAACACCCTAGAGAATAAAATGGCAGTACTTTTTGTTACACCGTATTTGTGCAGCGGTCTTACAAGCACACTTTTTTGGGAAAAAATTCACTTTTTTGAATACAGAGGAGGTCTAGGGCTAAAATTATTGCTCTCGCTTTAACGATCGCGGCGATACCTCACTTGTGTGGTTTGAACGCAGTTTTCATATGCAGGTGCTACTCACGTATGCGTTCGCTTCTGCGCATGAGCTCGTCGGGATGGGGCGCTTAAAAAAAAAATTTTTTGGGGGTTTCGGATTTATTTCTATTTATATTATAATTTTTAACACTGAAAAAAAAATATCACTTTTATTCCTATTACAAAGAATGTAAACATCCCTTGTAATAAAAAAAAGCATGACAGGTCCTCTTAAATATGAGATCTGGGGTCAAAAACACCTCAGATCTCATATTTAGGCTTAAATGAAAAAGAAAAAAAAAAAAAAGGTAAACAAAGAAATTTTCTCTTTAAGACGCTGGGCGGGACTGACGTTTTGACCCGCCCAGCAGAGCTATGGGGACGGATGAGGGAATTTTTTTCCTCAGTCTCATCCCCGGACAGCAGACGAGCAGACCCGATCGCCTCCGCCACTACCGACGGCAACGGTAAGCGGAAGGGGGGCCCTCTCCCGCCACCGATTACGGCGATCTCGCGGCGGAGACCGCCGTTATCGTAGACAGGCCTGCCCACTGTTAAGATGGATATCTCGGTTGTGGCAGCAGCTGCTGCCGTTACCGAGATATCCATCTTTAAAAAAAGGACGTATATATACAGTGGTCGGGTGTTAAGTGGTTAATGTGGTTGTATTCATGAAATGGGAAAAGATTTAATGATGAAACATAATAATATTGACGGATGTAGACATGTGAAAGAATAAAATAAAAAGGTATTTAAGGAAACTTAAATTTGAAATCTACAACTTACACATAATAAGTGGGGGACATGAGAAGAAGAGGATCAGGCCTGCTCTGTGCAAAACCACTGCACAGAGCAGGTAAGTATGATATGTTTGTTATTTGGAAAAAACAAACCTTTAGGCCTCATGCACACAACGTTTTTACAGCTGATGTTTTTGGCTTAAGGCCTAGTGAACTAGTGGGTTTTAGGAGGAGTTTTTCAGCTATAAAAATGCTCTAAGGGCCCTTTCACATGTGCGGACCGTTCGTCCGTTTTTCATACGTCCGTTTACGGATGAAAAACGGACTACAATGCTTTCCTATGGAATAGCGGATGCTCATCCGCTAACGTCCGTTTACATCTGTCTCCGTTAAGCTCCGTTTTTTTGAACGGAAGAAAACCCTATTTTTCTTCCGTCAAAAAAATGGAACGGACGAAAAACGGATGTTAGCGGGCGATCCGTTTAACATCTGATCTGCTAACATCCGTTTTTCATCAAAATATGTAATAAAAATAAAATTCTAACAAAAAAAAAAAACGAATGAAAAAACGGATGAAAAACGGATGAAAAAACGGATGAAAAACGGGTGAAAACGGATGAAAAACGGATGACAACTGATGAAAATCGGACGAAAAACGGATGAAAAACAGACGAAAAAACGGATCAACTGATGATAAAAAACGGATCTAAAAAATCTTACCTTGCCAGTGTCATTTACACAGTAATCAGTGCATTTTTATAGCACTGATCGCTGTATAAATGACAATGGTCCCAAAATAGCATCAAAAGTGTCCAATGTGTCCGCCATAATGTCGCAGTCACGATAAAAATCACAGATCGCCGTCATTACTAATAAAAGAAAATTAATAAAAAAATTGCCATAAACCTATCCCCTATTTTGTAGACGGTATAACTTCTGCGCAAACCAATCAATATATGCTTATTGCGTTTTTTATTACCAAAAATATGTAGAAGAATACTGAGAAATCTGAGAAAAAAATTTTTATTGGGGATTTTTTATTTATAGCGCAAAAAATAAAAATTGCAGAGATGATCAAATACCACCAAAAGAAAGCTCTATTTGTGGGAAAAAAGGGATGTCAATTTTGTTTGGGTACAATGTCGTACGACCGTGCAATTGTCAGTTAAAGCAACGCGGTGCTGAATCGCAAAACATGGCCTGGCCATTCAGCAGCCAATTCTTCCGGGGCTGAAGTGGTTGCCGCTAAGTGCAACATAAGACTAGGCTGCAAGGAGTATTGCATTTTTATTAAAAACAAGACTAGATAAGGTTTAATAGTCAAAAGGACCCCATAAAGACCAACAGATACCATTTATACTGGACCTTCTAGAATCTGCTAGTTTCCAGACTGCCAGTCCTGGACTAAAACTGTCTGTCATTAAGCGTTTGTCAAACACACATCTCATTTGCAACATTACTACTTTTCTCTGGTTCCGTTCTCTGATTAATCCTGTGACTGTCTCATTCAGAAAATGAAAACATTTCAGATGTGTAATAGACAAGATCTCAGTTACCCTGCACAGAAATAAAATCTAGGTCACTGGGTCAGGGAATAAAAAGCACAAGCCTGACTGTGAGCAGCTTCAAAACAGCATAAGAGCAGTGTCAGCATAGCTTGCCAAAAGGACTTATTTATGGTATCACCAGCATGTGACCTTCAGTTAGCCTTTAACCCCCCTGCCGGTAAACCCGAGCGCGACTCGGGTTGGATTTTTTAGGTAAATAGCGATATCCACGAGTCGCGCTCGGGGTCAATATGCAGAGCCTGCAGCGCGCGCTGGCTTACCTTGTATCCAGGCAGGGTACTGTACTTACCTTGTCCCTGGATCCAGCGATGCATCCCCGCTGTGTGAGCGAGTGGCGTCCTCCATTCGACTCACACAGTGCCCGCGCGCCGCCGATCTCCGTTCCCTGCGACGTAACGGCGCACGGGGGCGGAGACCGGCGGCAAATTCAAAAATGTAAACAAACACAATACATACAGAATACTGTAATCTTATAGATTACAGTACTGTATGTAAAAAGTACACACCCCCCCTGTCCCTAGTGGTCTTCCCAGTGCCCTACATGTTCTTTTACATAATAAAAACATTTTTTTTCTCCCTGCAAACTGTAGATTGTCCATAGCAACCAAAAGTGTCCCTTTATGTCAAAAGTGATTTTAGAGCAGCTAGAAAACAGCGATAATAAATTATAATCACTTGCAGAATTGAGCGATAGCGATTTGTGGGAAAATTCGTCATAAAAAAATAAAAGTAATGACAGCGACAATTCTGCAACTGAGCAAATTTCAGTGATTTTGATTTGATTACATTAGTGAATAATTTTTATTATAATTACATTATTATTTGTTATAATTATTTATAGTTATTTATTATATTATAATTTTATGATTTTGTGTTTCAAACTTTATCATACCCGGGATGTCTACTAGACTCTGGTTTGGACAAATTTAAGCGAGTTATTCCTAAAAATTGCAGGCCTACAGTATAAAACGCAGAATTTCCATGCAAAATAATTGTACCGCTTTTGGTACATAATTCCAGACAGAATCATACCGCCAGGGAGGTTAAGGTGCTGTTATAAAGGTGCTGTTATAAATGGGTTTGCTGTGATGAATTATTACATTTGTGTGATTTACCAACTGATTTTTTTCAGTTTCTTAGGTGATCTATTTTATTTTAGTCCATAAAATATGGCATTTAGGGACAGATTATTATTTCATAGGGAATCTATTTCTATATTATAGGTACTTGAGGTGATTGTAAGGGGTAAATTATTGCAGGATTAATCATTTAACCCCTTACTGTAAGGGATTAACAGACTGACCCCCCCTTCACAATCACAGATCCCCCATCACAGACTGACCCCCCCACAATCACAGATCCCCCATCACAGACTGACCCCCTAAATAACAGACCTCTCATCACAGACTGATCCCCCCCAATCACAGATGGATCCCCCCAATCACAGATAGACCCCCCACAATCACAGACCCCCTATTTAACAGACCTCAGACAGTAACCCCCACCATAGTGCAGACCTCAGACAGTAACCCCCAGTAGTGCAGACCTCAGACAGTAACCCCCCCCCCCCAGTAGTGCAGATCTCAGACAGTAACCCCCACAATAGTGCAGACCTCAGACAGTAACCACCATAATAGTGCAGACCTCAGACAGTATACCCCAGCATAGTGCAGACCTCAGACAGTAACCCCCAGCATAGTGTAGACCTCAGACAGTAACCCCCAGCATAGTGTAGACCTCAGACAGTAACCCCCAGCATAGTGTAGACCTCAGACAGTAACCCCCAGCATAGTGCAGACCTCAGACAGTAACCCCCAGCATAGTGCAGACCTCAGACAGTAACCCCCAGCATAGTGTAGACCTCAGACAGTAACCCCCAGCATAGTGTAGACCTCAGACAGTAACCCCCAGCATAGTGCAGACCTCAGACAGTAACCCCCAGTAGTGCAGACCTCAGACAGTAACCCCCACAATAGTGCAGACCTCAGACAGTAACCCCCATAATAGTGCAGACCTCAGACAGTAACCCCCATAATAGTGCAGACCTCAGACAGTAACCCCCAGTAGTGCAGACCTCAGACAGTAACCCCCATAATAGTGCAGACCTCAGACAGTAACCCCAAGGTGTTCAGACCTCAGACAGTAACCCCCATAATAGTGCAGACCTCAGACAGTAACCCCCATAATAGTGCAGACCTCAGACAGTAACCCCCATAATAGTGCAGACCTCAGACAGTAACCCCCATAATAGTGCAGACCTCAGACAGTAACCCCCAGTAGTGCAGCCCTCAGACAGTAACCCCCATAATAGTGCAGACCTCAGACAGTAACCCCCATAATAGTGCAGACCTCAGACAGTAACCCCCAGTAGTGCAGACCTCAGACAGTAACCCCCACAGTAGTGCAGACCTCAGACAGTAACCTCCATAATAGTGCAGACCTCAGACAGTAACCCCCACAGTAGTGCAGACCTCAGACAGTAACCTCCATAATAGTGCAGACCTCAGACAGTAACCTCCATAATAGTGCAGACCTCAGACAGTAACCTCCATAATAGTGCAGACCTCAGACAGTAACCCCCAATAGTGCAGACCTCAGACAGTAACCCCCAGTAGTGCAGACCTCAGACAGTAACCCCCAGTAGTGCAGACCTCAGACAGTAACCTCCATAATAGTGCAGACCTCAGACAGTAACCCCCAATAGTGCAGACCTCAGACAGTAACCCCCAGTAGTGCAGACCTCAGACAGTAACCCCCAGTAGTGCAGACCTCAGACAGTAACCCCCAATAGTGCAGACCTCAGACAGTAACCCCCAGTAGTGCAGACCTCAGACAGTAACCCCCAGTAGTGCACACCTCAGACCTCAGACAGCGGCGTGTGTGGTTTCCCTCAAGCGCGAGCTCCTCCTCCTCTGTGGGTGTGAACAGAGAGGAGGGCAGCCGCCGGGTGTACCAAGATGGCCGCCGCTCCGGAGCTAGGCCGAAGCCGGGGACTTTCCTAGGCCGAGGCTCCGGAGCGCTCCGCGGAGCCGGTGGATGGATTCGCCCCCCCCCATTTTTCTCCCGGTGCGACAGCCCCCCCTGCCCCCCCCCGCTACGCCAGTGATTGTAGCCATATTAGTGCAATTGTGACAGAGAAAATTGAGTACTGTCCGTGATACTTTTTTTATTTGCACTAGCATATCATTTTTCATGGACAAGCTTTCGGGGCGTGTCCCCTTCTTTAAAGTTCAAGCAGTACTGATTCACAAAAGTTTTAGCAGGAAGTGAAATGTTAAAACAAAACAAAAAATGAATAAAAAATCTCTGAGAAAGAAAAAGAAAAACGAACACATACAAATCAATGTGTATGGCAATGATAATAAAGCCATCAGCAAGTGAGATAAGACAGAGGGAAAGCTATAGAGTTATAGGGGTAGATTCATGTACAGATCCGACGGTGTATCTACTGATACACCGTCGGATCTGTGAGATCCGACGCTCGGATCTATGCGGCTGATTCCTCGAATCAGGTTCCGCATAGATCTCCCTTAGAGCCGACTGGTGTAAGTGAGTTACACTGTCGGTTCTTAGGCTGCATTCTCCCGCCGTCCGCTAGGTGGCGCTTCTTTTTTTTTCTACGCGACGAATATGCAAATGAGGAGAACCGCCGATTCAGAACCGAACGCCCGGCCGTCGCTTTTTTTTTACGTCGTTTGCGTTCGTCTTTTTTCCGGCGGCGGATGGTTACCCCTGCTATATGCGGGGTAAGTGCGGCGGATCCTATGTTAAGTATGGCCGTCGTTCCCGCGTCGAGTTTTGAATTTTTTACGTCGTTTACGTAAGTCGTCCGGGAATACGGCCATACGTTAATAGCGTTAACGACGAAAACAATGACGTCCCTGCGACGTCATTTAAAGCAATGCACGCTGGGAAATTTAGCCGGCGGCGCATGCGCAGTACGATCAGCGCGGGGACGCGCGTGATTTAAATAGTAAACTCCCCCTAGCCGCGGAATTTGCATTCCGCCGGGGGATTTACGATCCGCCAGGGCTACTTACGAGGCAAGTGCTTTCTGAATACAGCACTTGCCTCAAAAACTGGCGCAGGCGGATCATAAAAAAGATAGATCACGCGGATCAAAAGATCCGCTGATCTACATGAATCTACCCCATAGACTTTAAGAACCAAAACATTGAGGTCTTCTATAGTGTGGTCCAGTTGTGAGAAATGATGCCCCACAGGTGTGCAAAAACAGTCTTCCTTATGTTCCTTGATGGTGTATGTCTGTGCAAATTCATCCTCACTTGCAACTGTCCTGTTTCACCAACATAAGATCCTTTGCTACACCTGTCGCATTGGATGAGGTACACAACATTACTGGAGGTACAGCTGTATGCTCCCATGATATTGAAGGTCCCATTTGTGTGTGTGACAATTTTGGATAGATTGATCTGGTTGTGTCAGAAACCATGAATCAGACTGAGACAGAAGTACAGTTAAATCAGACTTGTTGAATAATAATAATAATAATAATAAAAAGATAAACGGAGTAAGCGTAGTCAAAACATAGCCAGAGTTCAGGAACCAAATCGGACAGTCAGCCGAGCCAAGTGTCATAGAGCCAGAAAAGAACGTAGTAGAACAGCAAGCGGGATCAGGAGCCAGAAAGGATGTGTCAGCCAAGCAAGTCTTCAATGGGAACGCAGGAAATAGTCTCTGTGATGTTGACCAAGGCGAAGGCAGAGAGCAAGTGAACTAGAAGGCTTAAGTAGGCAGGACTGACTAGCCGGATCATCAACAGGTGAGTTACTGTGGAGAGATAGGAGCTGGCAATTAGCTGACAGCTGAGCGGCCAACTCAGAGAAGGAAGGGCTGAGCCCAGCCCTGACAGGTTGCACAGTTTGCAGCGTTTTTTATTGCAGGGTTTGCTTCCATTATTTGTGACTTCATAATCAAAGTGAAGTCTCCTGCTGATTAGTTTATGTCTGAGGTTGGGTGGTTGTCTGAAAGCCAATAATGGAGGTTGTTGGATTTTTTATTTTTTTTTAGAGAGTTTCATCCTCTGTCATAATGGGTTGTAAATATTTGATTATCTTTTTGATCCCTTCTAGTGTTGGGTTGTATGTGGTGACTAGAGTTACTTGGTTATTTGTTTTTTTCTCTGTGTTTAGGAGGAGATTTTCTCTTTAGGTTTTCAAGGTTGTTTTTATGCTGTTGTTGATGGTTTTGTCTTAAGGAAGGAGTCTGCCAGTGTTCTGAGATGTTTATCTCTGTCTTCTGGGTCTGAACATATTTGGTGATATCTGATGGTCAGGGCCGTTTTGAAGTAATTAGGGGGCCCCAAGCAAAATGATCATGGAGGCCCCCCCGGCAAAAACCCCCTTCAATGCAAACCCCCCCCAGTGCAGAGACACCCCTGCACCTCTGGACCCCTTTACATTACACAGCACCTTGCACCTCAGGACCCCTTTACATTACACAGCACCCTGCACCTCTGGGCCCCTTTACATTACACAGCCCCCCATAGCTCTGAACCCTCTGCAGACTCTTTTCAGTGCAGACCCCCCTTCAGTTAACACCCCCCCCCCTCAGTGCAGAGACCCCCTTCAGTGCAAACCCCCTCAGTGCAGAGACCCTCCTCAGTGCTAACCCCCCCAGTGCAGAGGTAGTGGAGGGCAGTATAATGTAAATGGGAGGGGTGGCAGTGGGGGGCAGTATAATGGGAAGGGTAGCAGTGGAGTGCAGTATAATGGGAGGGGGCAGTGGAGGGCAGTATAATGGGAGGGGCAGTATGATGGGAGGGGGTGGTAGCGGAGGGCAGTATAATGGGGGGGGGGCAGTGGAGGGCAGTATAATAGGAGGGGTGTCAGTATAATGGGAGGGGGCAGTATGATGGGAGTGGGTGGTACTGGAGGGCAGTATAACGGGGGTTAGTGAAGGGCAGTATAATAGGAGGGGTGGCAGTGGAGGGCAGTAAAATGGGAGGGGGCAGTATGATGGGAGGGGGTGGTAGTGGAGAGGGTGGTAGTGGAGGGCAGTATAATAGGAGGGGTGGCAGTGCAGGGCAGTATAATAAGAGGGGTGGCAGTGGAGGACAGTATAATAGGAGGGGTGTCAGTATAATGGGAGGGGGCAATATGATGGGAGGGGGTTTTAGTGGAAGGTAGTATAATGGGGGGCAGTATAATGTAAATGGGATGGGTGGCAGTGGAGGGCAGTATAATGGGAGGGGTGGTAGTGGAGGGCAGTATAATGTAAATGGCAGGGGTGGCAGTGGAGGGCAGTATAATGGGAGGGGGGCAGTATAATGTAAAATTAGATGGGTGGCAGTGGAGGGCAGTATATTTGGTAGGGGGGCAGTATTATGGGAGGGGGTGGTAGCAGAGGGCAGTATGATGGGAGGAGGGCAGTATAATGGGAGGGGGGTTAGTGGAGGGCAGTATGATAAGAGGGGTGGTAGTGGAGGGCAGTATAATGGGAGGGGGGTAGTGGAGGGCAGTAAGATGAGAGGGGTGGTAGTGGAGGGCAGTATGATGGGAGGGAGGGCAGTATGATGGGAGGGGTAGTAGTAAAGGGCAGTATGATGGGAGGGGTGGTAGTGGAGGGCAGTATGATGGGAGGGGTGGTAGTGAAGGGCAGTATAATGGGAGGGGTGGTAGTGGAGGGCAGTATGATGGGAGGGGTGGTAGCGGAGGGCAGTATGATAGGAGGGGTGGTAGCGTAGGGCAGTATGATGGGCAGTAGTGGAGGGCAGTATATTGGGAGGGGGGTTAGTGGAGGGCACCATTATGGGAGGGGTGGTAGTGGAGGGCAGTATAATAGGAGGGGTGGCAGTGGAGGGCAGTATAATAGGAGAGGTGGCAGTGGAGGGCAGTATAATAGGAGTGGTGGCAGTGGAGGGCAGTATAATAGGAGAGGTGGCAGTGGAGGGCAGTATAATAGGAGAGGTAGCAGTGGAGGGCAGTATAATAGGTATAATAGGAGAGGTAGCAGTGGAGGGCAGTATAATAGGAGAGGTGGCAGTGGAGGGCAGTATGTTGGGATGGGGTGGTAGTAGAGGGCAGGGCAGTATAATGTACAGCATGACTGGAGGGGTGCAGTGTATGGGAGGAAGCAGAGTGACCATGTGCTGCTCAGTCTCTGAGTCAGGGCAGTGCAGGGAGCATTTAGCTTACCTTTCTTCCAGCGCAGAAACGGCCATCAGGGAAGAGGCGGAGTCAGGGGCGGGTCTTAGGCATGAGGCGGAATCACTCGGAATGCTGGGGCTCACTCTCCTCCTCATCGTGACGTCACTGGTTGTTAGATGCCAGTCGGGCTATGCCTAGCAACCAGTTGTTTTGGCCGTGAGCCAGGCAGTGTCTGGGGGGAAAATCAAGCGGTCTCGGACAGAACTAGCACAGCGGGCAGTGAGGGACAGCGGAAATGTGGCCGCAATTTTTAGGGGGCATCAGAACTGGCAGGAGGGTGAAGTTGGGGTCCCCGGCCATCTCGGGGCCCCAATCAATTGTTTGCCTTGCCTGTCCTGTAGCGACGGGCCTGCTGATGGTGAAATATAATATATGATATAGGTATAATTTAGGTATAATATATAGGTATAGGTATAGTATAGGTATAGGTATAGGTATAGTTTAACAATCACCATATACTGTACATCTCTTTGCTCATTAAAAAGTGTGTACATCCACAATAAAATACAAAATATAAAGACTAGTGGGAAAACATACAGTAATTCAACACAGTAGAAAGTATGAAAAACAGGTAATTTCTTTATCAGAACAAGCTACTTCACAGCGATTGGTTACTATAGGTTCTAGGGGTCTCAATGGAAGCTGTAGCATCTTCTGGGTTCTGGGTCTTCAGGAGGTCTGAGTAGGGGGCCCTACTAGATACTATTATGGTCAGCTGAACAATGACTACATTCAATCCGATGCAGTTACTAGTTGCAAATTCAGCAATTTGATATTGGGCTTAAAGCCTTTACTCTAATGTATAAGTCATATATACACCATTCAACCATCTGTACACAAGCAGGGTTTTCCACACGTTCAGTACATCTGCGTGTGCGCAGATGTACTGGACAAATCTCTCAGGACCTGAAAGTTGAACAGAGCTTTTCAGCACATTCGCCCCTGTGAAATAATGGCAGCGCCAATGGGGGACAGAGGGCTTTCGCTGGTTCAAAGTGGGACTGAAGTTCTGGTTTAATATATATACTGACCCCAAACTGTCCCCAGCTTTGTGTTGTGAGGAACACTTGTGTATCTCCCTGATTTTTAGGCAGGACTGCTATTAAATTTATGTAGCGCCCTGCTCTAAAAAATGGGGGCGCTATTTCAAATTTAAGGGGTGTCTGGGCCCAGACCTGTTGAGTTTTATACAAATTTGCCTCTGTTCTGGCTGTGGTACTGCCTGGTAGTATTTTCCCTTGTTGCCTGTAGGTGGCGTTACCACTTCAAGCCCATAACAATGAGAAAGGGGGGGGAAGGGTACCAGAAAACCCTTGGGACTTTTTGACGGTGCTGATAGAGTAATAACACAAGTTGAACGAAAAATACGAAAATAAGTACATTTATTTCATAACAATAAATATATAAAAAACATCCGACAGATGTTGAATTGTTTGCTTCAAAGACATGAGTGTAAGAAGACCTGTTGTAGTTTTTGCTCGCGCTACATATTTCGCTCAAACCTGAGCTTCTTCAGAAGCTTGAACAGCTAGTACTACAAAATATCAAAAAACAGGGGCAAAAATACAGAGGATGGAAAACAAAAATTTATGAAAAACTAAATATAAGTGAAGAATATAACAGCGCAGCATATAGATAATACTAACAATGGTAATTCATACCAGCAAGTATTGTTTACAATAAGTTCACATGCAAGCAGGCTTACCACATGGCATCGGATCACTTCAAGTCAATGAAGGCATAATAAAGCATCAAGCAGGTCCTGACTTAGAGTCCAAGGCCATAGCATAAAAAGAGCCTAAAATATCAAGAATATGTATATATATATACAAATCCATACATCTATATGATGGTATATATGAGTCAGATTTGCCCGATTATTAGGCAAATACAACCCCAACGTGAAGTGTTTTTTTTTTAAATAAAATAAAGTAAATTAAACAAAACATACCTCGCTTGGATAGTAAATTATAGAACCAATAAATGTGCCCAAGCAACAAGACAAGAGCAGCTTTACTCAAATAGAATTTTCAATGGAAGAGCACACCAAAATCCACCAAACGGCTGAAATCGGGAGAAAGAAGGGTGCCTCAATGAAATTGCACAGACAGTGCAGGTATCTATAAATAATCATAAAGAGATGGGATATGTATGTTAGGAAAAATATATACCGTATTTGCCAGTGTATAAGGCGACTGGGCGTATAAGACGACCCGACGAGCAATGTATTCTAACGAATACAAAGCCTGCTTGGATTGGCAGAGGCTGTAACATCATCAGCCCACGCCTCTCTGACTCTCAAAGCCAATCCGAGCAGGCTACTGTATGTAGCCTGCTCGGATTGGCAGAGGTTGTTACTCCAATCCAAGCAGGCTCTGTATTCATTTGAATACATCGCTCACTGGGATTGGCAATGCGGTATATACTGTATGTAGCCGAAGCTACATACAGTATTACCGCACATCCAGCAGGCATCCGAGCAGCTGACCCGGCGTATAAGACGACACCTGCTTTTTGGCCAGTTTTTTTAAGTGTAAAAGGTAGTCTTAGGCCGCGTACACACGGAGGGACATGTCCGATGGAAACGGTCCGCGGACCGTTTTCATCGGACATGTCTCCTCGGGAGTTTCGTCCGGCAGTGTGTACACACCATCGGATCAAAATCCCGCCGGCAGACAGCGCTGTGACGCGGCTGTTACGTACCTCGTGGATAGAGCCTAGTATGCAGGAAGGAGCCCCTCTTACCGCCCGGGTTCAGGGGCTGCTGGAATGGGGACAGCAAGCCCGGGAGCGCGGTGGGGTAAGAGTGCCTGGTGATGACAGCAGACCGGCCGGAATGGAGATCTTGCGGACAGGCGGTGTAGGAGACAGCGTCTCTGGAGGGCCACCGGAACCGGATAGCGGGAACTGGTGAAACAAGCCGGGTTAGGTACAAGACAGGAGCAGGTATACAGCCAACAAGGTCAGGTGAGCGAATAACCTGGAAGTCACTCTTAGCGGAGGTAGAGTTGTCAAAGTTCAGGCACAGGTCTGGTAACGATGGGCAGGAGAGCAGAGCGGAGTCAGATCAAGCCAGGGGTCGGTAGAGGTATTCGGGTAGTCAGACGGAGCCGGGTCAGAAACGGGTTCAACAGGTATCAGGTTCAAGCAGGTATCAGGTTTCAACAGGTATCAGGTTTAAACGGTTTTGCGGACACTAAGCTGCAGATCAGACAGCGAGGTGTCATTGCTGCTGCTGAGCTTTTAAAGGATAGATGGGCCAATTGGGCCTAACGCGCATGCGCATGTGCGGCACGCAGACGCGCGCGATCGGGGCACGGGCAACAGGGGCTCGTCTGAGCCCACAGGTAGGTCCCTGACAGCGGCGGTGGCGTTGACGCCTCCACGTTACCGCACCAGGAAGTAAAAAACATCCACACATGCGTTGCATCCATACAACGCTTGTGCGGGCAGATATGTCCACTGGTTAGTGTAGACAGTGTCAGACATGTCCGCTAGCCCATACACACGATCCGTCGGACCAGTTTCAGCAGGCAAATTCGATCGTGTGTACGCGGCCTTAGGCCACGTACACACAATCGCTTCATACCAATGAAAACGGACTGAGGTTCGGTTTCCATCAGTTCAAACCGATCGTGTGTAGGTCCCATCGGTCCTTTATCCTTCAGTCAAAATACAGAGGGCTTGCTTTAAAATTGAACAGATGGACGGCTAACCGATAGGTCAAAAAGCATCGGTTAAAAATCCATGCATGCTCAGAATCAAGTCGACGCATGCTTGGAAGCATTGAACTTAATTTTTTTCAGCACGTTGTTGTGTTTTACATCACCGCGTTCTGACACGATCGTTATTTAACTGATGGTGTGTAGGCACATCAGTCCATCAGTCAGCTTCAGCTTCCTTCGGACCGTTCTCATCGGATGGACTGATCGTGTGTACGTGGTCTTATACGCCAGAAAATACAGTATATATAAATAAACCACCAAACAGCCAATGATGGATTTGTAGTACCATCAACAGTGATGGATTTGTGGTGTTTCATAGAGATCATACCTGTGTTTCAGTAAAGGTCCTAGATGAAACCAGAGCCTTAGAGGACGTTGAGGCGATCGAGCCTACCAGTGGCTCAAATCGCCAGACAGTTATGCCAGAAGTTGCGGCTCTATGCCGCGTTCTTATATGCCATCCCGGCGGCGTACGTCAGACGGACACATGACGAGTGGCACCATGTCTCCGCCCATTGGTTGTGCGCCTAACCAATGGCTGCGGAGATGTCCTGCGCATGCGCAGACACGCTGCGCTGGAACAGGCTACAACACTGTTGAGGCGCTTGACACCATATTGGTTAGGGGAAAGAGGACAACTGGGCATGGTTAGAGGGAATTGGATGAAAAAGGCTGCGAATTAGGATGTTAAATAGAAGCAGCAAAATAAAGGGCAAACAAAAATCAAAACCCAAGAGGGGAGAGTCAAGGCCAAAAAGTCAACAAAAGGGAAGGACTGGTAATGGATTAAAAAAGATTGATTGGACAAACACACATAGACAGTCCCCCGTGTCCGTATGGCCCGGACCAATAAAAGCACAAAAAATGTGCGGATAGCATCCCAAAAGTGACAGAAAAGGCGAGCCAATTGGTAAATGAATATTTAAGACCTCATTTTGAGGGTCTGATTTACTATTTGCAGGACACTGGTGATCTCCTGAGAACCCTCGATGGAATTAGCATTCCTGTGCGTGTCTGCGCATGCGCAGGACATCTCCACAGCTATTGGTCAGGCGCACAACCAATGGGCGGAGACATGGTGCCACTCGTCATGTGTCCACGTCCTGGCTGGATACATCAGACGCCGCTGGGATGGCATATAAGAACGCGGCATGGAGCCACAACTTCTGGCATAACTGTCTGGCGATAGTAGGCTCAATCGCCTCAACGTCCTCTAAGGCTTTGGTTTCATCTAGGACCTTTACTGAAACACAGGTATGATCTCTATGATACTCCTGAAGAAGCTCAGGTTTAAGCGAAACATGTAGAGCGAGCAAATACTACAACAGGTCTTCTTGCACTCATGTCTTTGAAGAAAACAATTCAACATCTGTCGGATGGTTTTTATATATTTATTGTTATGAAATAAATGTACTTATTTTCCTATTTTTCTTTCTACTTGTGTTATTACTCTATCAGCACCGTCAAAAAGTCCCAAGGGTTTTCTGCCCCCCCCCCCCTTTTCTCATTGTCTTGATACACAAGGGACAAGGTGCTTTTTTTGCACTTCAGGCCCATGTTGGAACGCAGGTGTACCATGATGTATTGGGTGTCCCTCCTCGGCAGCGGTGCAGTGGGAGTGGTGACCATGCTGTGCATGATGGGAGGGGATACTTAAGGGACAGACGCCGTCTTTCAGGGCCCTTCACCTCGTGGCCCCCCTTGGTGCGAGGTATGTGTCGTGTGATTATTTAGCCTCTGGACTATGCATTACTGCCTGGTAGGCCCAGTTATCCTGGATGGGGCCTACTCTTTAGAGGTGATCCTGTGCTGTCTGTCCTGCGGGAAGAAGCCACTCAATGAAGGAAGCCAGGGGAGGACCTGTCCCGGAAAGGACCGAGCAGAAAGGCTGATACTTTGGGAGAGGCCTGGTAACATATTAAAGTATGCACCGTAGCCTACAACACCTTACAGTCCGCCGGATTGGCTTAGGCCGCGTACACACGGTCGAACATGTCCGCTGAAACTGGTCCACCGACCAGTTTCAGCGGACATAACCGATCGTGTGTACGACCTAGCGGACAGGTTTTTCCAGCGGACAAATTTCAAAGCATGCTTTTAAATTTGTCTGCTGGAAACCTGTCCGTCGGACATGTCAGCTGGTTAGTACGCCTAACCAGCGGACATAAATCTCACGCATGCGTCGAATGGATTTGACGCATGCGTGGAAGTATTTTACTTCCTGGAGTGGTGACGTGGCGGCGTCAACGTCACGGCCACGTCACCGCGTCCTCAGTCCGAGGGGATTTTCGTCCGATGGTGTGTACACGCCATCAGACCAAAATCCGAGGAGACATGTCCGCTGGAAACGGTCCGTCAAACATGTTTCAGCGGACATGTCTCCCCGTGTGTACGCGGCCTCAAAGGCTCTTTGGCTGTAAGGCAGAAAGTTCGGACTTTAAATCCTGTGGCAGAGGATTCCTGACTATCCATTCTGTGTTCTAAGACGGTCTTTGGCAGTTTCTATACTGTCCGTACATCATTCCGGCTGCTAGGCCATGTGAGAGGGGCCTATACCTGGGTAAGTAATACCCACTCAGAAGTGAGTGGTGAATATTGGAACTTCGAATACTTTTGCTCATTCTGTACCGCGTGCCTGAACCTTCCCCTTCTCTCTATACTCTCTACTTCCTTCACAAGTTTTTTGCAGCGAAAATAAAGCCTACAGTTGAAGGTTTTACATCTTGTGTGGACATTCCAATTTCTACAGACTTTCTCCCCTGGACAACGAACTTAGAGGTAACGTGCATAACCCAAAATCTAAACCAGCAGCTCCTACAGGGGTAGCGCTACATTTAGTTGCCACGCGTCAGTTGCCTTGGCCAATTTTTAGGATATCAATTGATTTCCCTCTAATTCTGGAATTGCTGCACTTCTTTCTTCTGTCACTAGTTGGCATTGGATAAGACAAGGACATAGCAAGGGCAGATTATGAATGAATGGTGTGTCATAGCCAATGGGCAGGGACTTTCTTGGGTCCATTTGCCTGCAGGGAGAACCTATTTATTTGGGTGGGCTCAGGTGATCAGGGCTATGTGCCACCTGGACAGCTGTCTGGGTGGACGTGTGTTATGTGCTATGTTGCCTCGGGCTGCTAGGTCGTAAGCCTTAGGCCTATCCCACGGATATCTGGCTGATAGGTTGTCCGAGGGCCTATCCAGAAGCAGGAGAGCAGCGTAGGGTTGGGATCCCAGGCTTGTAGTCCAACCAGAACTAACGGTTCCGCCGGAAGGGCCACCAGTTGCAGTCAGAGGTAGAAGGGAAGCTGTCGCCAATAGGGGAACATCCACCATGCTACCGGAGACCACAGTGAGTGAGCTGAGGCCAGTATCAGAGCAAACTTCTCGCCAGCTGGGGACAGTGAAAAAGTAGAAAAAACTTCAGCAAGTGCCAAGTCAGGGGCCCAGCGGGACAGCATAGGTGGCGCTTGTGGAGCATCAGTGAGTGCCAAGCCAGGGACTTAACCTGTCAGCGGGGGTAAAACTTAAGGAGTATCTGTGAGTGCCAAGCCAGGGACCCAGCAGGGATGTGGAGGTGACGCTTGAGGAAGATACTGAGTGCTAAAGTGGAAGAGCTCAGGGGATCCAGTGGCTAGTGGACGAGAGACTGGGAGCTTGTTGACTGAAGACTCACAGTGAGTGAGTGTGGGGTAAGGAGAACTGTTCTTGTTGCCAATAGTTGAATATCATTACCGTTAGTAACAGCTACAAGATTGTTGCCATAGGAGACAGCGATCCTACCTATACAAAAGTAATGTTCGACTGGAAGCTTTCACCTGTATAGCTGTCCACCTATAGAAGTCTCAGGCCCTGTACACACAATCAGACATGTCCGAGGAAACATGTCCGACGGACCGTTTCCATCGGACAAGGCTGAATTGTCTGTTGGTCTGAGGGGCGTACACACCATCGGACCAAAATCTCCTCGGACCAGAACGCAGTGACGTAGAACACAACAACGTGATGAAAAAACGAAGTTCAATTCTTCCAAGCATGCGTCGACTTGATTCTGCGCATGTGTGGGATTTTGGTCTGATGGTTTGTGTACTAACCATCGAACCTGTCCTACGGACAGGTTTCCAGTGGACAGATTTCAAAGCAAGCTTGAAAACTTTTGTCCGCTGGAAAACGGTCCGATAGGCCGTACACACGATCGAACATGTCCACTGAAACTGGTCTGTGGACCAGTTTCAGCGGACATGTTCGATTGTGTGTACGAGTCTGCTAATTATCTTTGCATCTACCTAAGGGTGTCCTGGCCCTAACACTCTCTCCCACAATTCTGTTAAAGAGACAATAAACCAAAAAGTGTCTGGCACCCACCTGTTAATCTTGCATTACACCCACCATGTCATGTACTCTACAATGAAGGATGTCAGCTTTCCCTAACCATTATGCCTAAAGAGGCTTGGGACTTTGCTACACTTCGTTCTTGTGAACGAAAAAGAAGATTGTGTGTTTAAGCCATTTAGTTTTTTCTTGTATATTTGAACTTTGAACTGGTTTCTGCTGATGGCAACCCCCGAGAAGAAAATAGGTGTGTGGTGCACCCTATATTCATCTATATATAGCTGGCATTGTAATATAATATTTTAATAGTATTATACTCTCAAATCTTTTATAGGATTATATATTAAATTAGGTACTCCTGTTGCTTCTAAAGACCACATTAATCTTAGATAAAACAAAGGGAAACATGACCTCAAAAGTACCTCTTCCTCACTAGCAGCAATTAACCACAACTGCCCAGCAGTAATGCATCCCCCAGCAGATCTTTACACCCCCTTGTAGTAATTTGCCCCAAGGCAGCAACAAACCCCTTGGCAGAAATTTACAGTCCCAGCTCTAGCTCCAGACAATAGTGCATCCTTTAAATTTTTATTCCATCCATAGGCCTCATACTCCCACTAGTACTCCCACTAGTGCCACCAATATTTTTTTCTTTAAGGCCGCGTACACACGATCGAATTTGTCCGCTGAAAACGGTCCGATGGACCGTTTCAGCAGACAAATCCGATCGTGTGTACGGGCTAGCGGACAGGTTTGTCCATCGGACAAATTTCAAAGCATGCTTTGAAATTTGTCCGCTACAAACCTGTCCGTCGGATATGTCCGCTGGTTAGTACGGGAAACCAGCGGACATATCCTCCCGCACATGCGTCGTATCCTGTGAATGGATCCGACGCATGCGCGCGGAAGTGTTTACTTCCTGGTGCGTGACGTAGCGGTGACGTGGCGGCGTCAACGTCACCGCCGCGTCACCACGCTGTCTGCCGGCGGGGATTTTGATCCGATGGTGTGTACACGCCATCGGACCGAAATCCGATGAGACATGTCCGCTCTAAACTGTCCGTCGGACAAGTTTGAGCGGACATATCTCATCGTGTGTACGAGGCCTCAGTCTACCACAGCCACTCTGCTCAATAGCTAAAACCGGTTAAGTCTGCTGTTTCGGATATAAATACATGATTGAAAACGAGGCATCTTATAAACTCACCATGTTTCGTGAGCAACTGCTCACTTCCTCAGGAGTGAATGCACATAAAACATGTCTATAAAATGAAACAACAGTTTTAGAGTAAATACCATAGTATTGATAGAAAATATATTTTAGGTCATAGGAAACACCATTTTAAGGGACCCCATACTTACAATCGTCTGGGTTTGAATGCTATGGCAACATTCCTGGCTATGGCGTTTGGGCATGTCTGGCCCAGGAGCTGTAGGGGTGGGACCAGGGTGAACCCCAAGGGGGAACAGATGGAAACTGAATCCAGAATATGTGAGCTAGAAAATTGTCCATCCATAAATGTCATCCGCTGTAAAGAAATATGTAAAAAGATATAAAAATATAAGTGTGTATTTATTTGTTTTGGCAAAGTACCAAAGTGACATAGTATGGGAAGTAAGAACAAAACAAAAATTGGTGGAGTGTAGGGAATGTAAAAAAAAATGCTGCAACTAGACTCAGAAAGAATTAAGTAGAAGGATCCATATCAGAAAAAGTAGTGAAAAAGAAAAAGGATATAAAGGTGTGTAACGGTCACCACCGTTTACGATCTTCCACCAACCCAAAACAACTTATCCGACACTCCGACAAACCAGCAGACACGACCCATTCCATTTCCCAGAATAACGAGACTCATAAGCTCTGTTCTCTCTGGTTCAAACGAATAAATACTTTTAATGGTACACTCTCAGTCTAAGGCCGCGTACACACGATCGGTTTGGTCCGATGAAACTGGCCTTAAGGCCAGTTTCATCAGACCAAACCGATCGTGTGTATGGCCCATCGGACCGTTGTCCGTCGGACCAAAGTTTTAAAACTTGCTTTAAAATCGGACCGATGGACGCCTGACCATCGGACCAAACCGATGGTTAGTACGCAAAAGCATCGGACCAAAAACCCGCGCATGCTCAGAATCAAGTCGACGCATGCTTGGAAGCATTGAACTTCGTTTTTTCAGCACGTCGTTTTGTTCTACGTCACTGCGTTCTGACCCGATCGGATTTTGGAATGATGGTGTGTACGCACATCAGACCATCAGGCCACTTCATCGGTGAACCGATGAAAACGGTCCGTCGGACCTTTCTCATCAGGTTGGACCGATCGTGTGTACGCAGCCTTATATACAGTTTCAGACACCAAGTGAACAAAGAATCAACTCCACCCATCACCTTACACAAGGATTTTAATACTCTTAGACAATGACATTCAGATGAGTTAATTATTAGTCATTGCCCAGACTTTTCGGCACCGGTCTGACATAATTAACATGAACTAATTACTACACCTGAGAAGTCAGACTGCTAACACATATCTATCATCAATAGTATTTTTTACACCATACAGTGTCATTAGCATACACAATGAAAGATCTTAGGAGCAGATGTAATTAGCATCTCAACAGTCCATGTTACACACTGAATGAATCACCCTCTATTGACCTGTTGTGGTCAGAATAAACCAACAACTTGTAATATCTCAAGATATCCTGCAATACATGAACCATCATCAATGTCCCATTTCATGTAATCCGAGATATCAGTTCTCGGTCATCCCATCACCAAAAGGGGCTCCCGTTACAAGGTGTGTCTCCATAATTTTTTTTATGACTAATAGGGATGGAGGTGCATCACTGGTAACACCAGACCATTTTTTTTTTGCTCACACCTCAACTGCTTTTTAGCTGCAAAGTGTCAGTTAGGCAATATATGAGTTGGGTATGTTGAAACCAGAATGAACAGAAATCTACTAATGGGAACCATTGGCACAAGTGCAAACTTTTGCTATGTCCAATGTTACAGTTTATGAACACCAAGGAATTTTGTCATTCACTGGGAGATTTTATGTTCTCAGAAGCACAATAAAGGGGTAAATACATTCTCAGAAATAATGTATAGTTATGTACTGTATACCCAAATGAATGAACACTTGCAAAGTCATGGGGAGTATTAAAAAAATATATATAAATATTATATAGCATAGAATTAACCAATTCCCGACAGCCTCCTGTAGATTTATGTCAGCAGAATGACACGGCTGGGCAAAGTGACGTATATTCCCGCTGTGATGGGCACGCGCCTCTGCCACTAGCTCCGTGACCGTGCCCGCGATCGGGTCACAGAGCTGCAGAACGAGTAGAGGCAGGTGTAAAAAAGGACGTCAATTTTGTTTGGGAGCCACATCGCAGGACCGCACAATTGTCAGTTAAAGCGACGCAGTGCCGAATCGCAAAAAACGCTCTGGTCTTTGATCAGCAAAATGGTCCCGGGCTGAAGTGGTTAACATGCTGTTATGTGTATATGACATGCGCACTTTAAAACTAATAGTCATTAGCCTCTTTGAGATGAGAGGTAGCACAAAAAAAGCTGTGTTTAAGAAGGTGTTCCAATAACAAAGGAATAGCTGCAAGAAATGCTGTGACACATTACCATGTAATATTGTAGTAAATTGTTAACAATGTTTCGTATAAATAATGAGGGAATTACATTTAGCTAGCCTATATAACTCAGCCTAAAAAGCACATCACCCAAACATTTATTTCCACTGAATGTAATTGCTTGCAGCTTATAAGAACTATATGCTCATGTTAGACTCCATTTAAAATGACAAGTAGGTTAATTGAAAGAAATGAAAATATGACCCTTTTCTTCATTGCCTGACAAGCTGTGGGGGCATGAAGTTTAATTTAGTTATTGTGCTCTGCAGAGCTGTGAGGAGAGCCACAGCAATCACTAGGAGCACTTCTTAACAATTGGAGTTGCAGTGGATTGCTCTGGATTAGTTCTGATTGGAAAATGCCCAGAGCATCCCATTTCCTTAGGAGGCCTGTCGCTGAACTGAGGACCCAACTGAACACATGGCAGGCATGGAAAATGTGAATCTCCTGTAACACGGTACTAGGGACATTTCACTATGTGGCCCGGAAACCAGTAGCAGCTGTATTATCTGCAGACATGGCAGAAGTGGAGAACCTATTTACATACATTGAAATACTTGATTTTGCAGCAATATAAATTTCAATTGTTATTTACTTTTTTATACCTATCATTTATCTTGAATTTTTAAAGGTAGTCAAGTCCTGTTTCTAAAAACATCCCTATTTTACAACATTGCCGTATTTTGCTAAAGTCAATTTAATTTCATCCTGGTGCATTTGTTCATATAAAAATGAAGATATACTATAGATTACTAAGGGGTGTATTTAAAGGGTCACTTAAGGAATTTATTTTTTTTGCTAAATAGCTTCCTTTACCCTAATGCAGTCCTGGTTTCATGTGCTCATTGTTCATTTTTGCTGTAATCCTTCTCTGTTCTGCACACTTCTTGGTTGCCTGTTTCCTTATGAAAAAAGTACTGGGAGCTTCTCTGTGGTCTCTAATCAAGAAGGTGTGATTAATGTGTGTCTAAAACCTCTCAGAACCAATCAGTTTCATTTTAAAAACAAAAACTGCCCTGTATTGGCTCTGTGTCTCTCTCCGTCACAGAAGCATGAAACTAGATGAAAAACGAAACTGAAACTAAAGGCACATTATATGATTGATTTTTATCTATTTTTAATCATTTTTAAAAGGAATCAGTTAACTATTATGGGCCAGATTCTCTAAGAAATGCGCCGGCGTAGCGTAAGCCATTTACACTACGCCGCCGCATCGTACTAGAGCAAGTGCCATATTCTCTAAGCATTTGCTCCGTAGTTTGCGTTGGCGTAGCGAAAATGGCCCAGAGTAAGCCCGCGTAATTCAAATGGGGCGGCTTGTATTTTAATTAAACCCGCTCCGCGTCGAACGAACTGCGCATGCGCCGGCCGGGGAAAAAGCCCAGTGCGCATGCTCCAGCTCACGTCGGAAAGCATTGTTGAAACCGACGTCAAAACGACGTGATCGTCACTTCCACAATGCCCTATTCGCGAACGAGTAAGCGTAAGCGACGGAAAAAGCCAACGCTGACCCGACGCCATACTTAACATGGCATCCGACGGCACCCGACGGCATCCGACGGAACTTCGTAAGGTTACTCCTCATAGAAGCAGGGGTAACCTTACGCGGACGAAAACGACGTACGCGACGACGGTGCGGCGTAAAAGCGATCGGGAATCGGCGTACTAGCCTCATTTGCATATGCAAATGAGAAAACAACGTAAAGGCCACCTTGTCATTACAACTACGATTCGCAAGTGTAATGGTATTACACTTGTCGGATGTTGAAGCGTATCTATGCCAAAGTGATGCTAAGCATCACTCGCATAGATACGAGGCAAAAAAAAACGGCGATACGACGGGGTATCTGAGATACTCCGTCGTAGCGCCGCTGAGAATCTGACCCTATGTCTCTATACCCTGTAAACAGTCATTTCAGCAAAAAAAAATTCCTTTACAACTCCTTTAAAAAACAAAATAACTATTCACCTTGTTAACTGCTTGCTGTCATGCCACCGTCATTTTACTGCGGCAGGTCGGCTCTCCTGGACAAGAGCCCGTAACTCTACATCGGCTACTTTTGCGGCCACTAGGGGGAGCGTGCGCGCCGCCGGCGGCCAGCATGCGCAACTGCCCGCCCCCGAGTCCCGAGCGCGTGCCCGGCGGGCGCGATCGCCACCGGGCACCAGCGATTGCTCGGTACAGAGCGAGGACCGGGAGCTTTGTGTGTAAACACAAAGCTCCTGGTCCTGTTAGGGAGAGAAATGCTGATCTTCTGTTCATACAATGTATGAACGGAAGATCAGTAATTTCCCCTAGTGAGTCCACCCCCCATACAGTTAGAACACACCCAGGAACATACTTAACCCCTTCCCCGCCCCCTAGTATTAACCCCTTCACTGCCAATGGCATTTTTATAGTAATCTAATGCATTTTTATAGCACTGATCGCTATAAAAATGCCAATGGTCCCAAAAATGTGTCAAAAGTGTCCGCCATAATGTCGCAGTACTGAAAAAAAATGCTGATCGCCGCCATTACTAGTAAAAAAAAAATATTAATAAAAATGCCATAAAACTACCCCTTATTTTGTAAACGCTATAACTTTTGCGCAAAATAATCAATAAACGCTAATTGCGATTTTTTTTTTATTTTTTTTATTTTTTTTTAAAGTGTATTTTTGTGCGTGAACTCGAGAGAGAGGAGCCGGACTGCAGTAGTTGGGAGTAGGCAGACCCTCCCCCCGGAGGCAATCGCCATCCTTCTCCATGCCCCTGGTGGCAATGGCGGGTGTGAAGGGGGGCCTCCCACTCACCCCACCCTACCTGCTCCTCTTGGGAGCCCAACTGGGGCCCAACGGGACCCCAATGGGGCAGAGGGACTCCCCCTATGAGGGAGTGAGGGGGCCTAGCCCACCCAGCCAGCCCCGTAGGTCATTCGCCTCTCTTTATTTTAGGAGACCGCATGGCCAAAGTGCATGTGTTTTAAACCAATTTCGTGTGCGTGCAAGTGTGGTGGTTTTTATGGGGGGGGGGGTGGGCGTACTAAGCACAGGCGTACCTTGCATAGCACACCCACCGGGAGCCGGGCTGAGACCACCAAACTCAATTCACATGTAGCCGAGACCGGGATCCGAACCCTTGGCTGCAGAGGTGAATGGCTTGTCAGCGCAGTGCCAATCACGTTGAGCCACCACAGCTCCCTTGCGATTTTTTTTTAACGAAAAATATGTAGATGTGTACGTCACCACAGTCATGCGAGAGCTGTGCTGCTCTCAATCAATCCGCTCTAGCCAATCAGCGGCCAGGCTGAGCGGTGAAGAGGATCGTGGGACCGCGCGCGGGACTTTCGAGGGGCTCAGATAAGTATAAGGGGGGCTCGGGGGGGGCCGGCAGTATTAGATGTTTTTTCACCTTAATGCATAGATTGAATTAAGGTGAAAAAACATTTTCCTTTACAACTCCTTGAAAGCAATTCTTTGCTTTTTTTATGTTTAACAGAAATGATTGCCAAATATAAGTTATTCAACTATAAAACAACTCCCCAAAGCATAATCAGGGATAAAAACCTTGCTCCAGTCTGTCCCCAGATACCCAGTTATGCCATCATTGCATTCCACTATTTTGCCTCTGATACGGCACAGAGCAGTAAAATGGACCTTTATATAGAAAGTTTGGAGATCCCTGTTCTAGAGACATGAACCACCTCACTAATACATATTATATAGGGAATAGTAAGGGACAGATACATGAACTTCTGTACTGTTTATAGGCATATGCATAATTATGCACATTTATTTCACTGCTACCTTAAAAAATATCATAAAGAGCATTGTTATTTTAATGAAATGAGGGTCATGATGCATGTTATGTTATGCTAGCCTCAGGAGAAGACTTGGATGAAGCAACTGCAAATGATACCACTGTATAATCCAATAGCTTCTGGGCCAGCCTAAATGGCACCCTGGTGTGCTTTTTCATGCAGGAAATCAGAATAGCAATTCCCTCAATTTGATCTCCTCAGCTGCTTGTGATAATGACAAGAAAACCCCTCAGTCACATTAATATTTAAGTCAGGCACAATAAAACTTTTTTACCGGCTCAATTACACTGTATGCTTATACAATGTACACAGGTGAATAAAAACATATTTATACTAATATTTTATCCAGAATAACACCCATATAATGAACATTAAAACAAAAAAGAACATACTAATGCAGACAGCGTTTGTTTTTAAACTTTAAAAATTATTTTGCTTGTTTCAATTACATGAAAGAAAAGATTCTATCACATGTTCTTGTTTTTTTAACAAGGTTACCTAGAGAAATGTATTGTAGACTACCTACTGTACAGTTCATAAAACCTACATGCCTGGCCACTATTATGGGCCAGATTCAGATGCAAAAATGTATCTTTCCGGCAGCGTAGCGTTTCCTCTTTACACTACGCCGCCGCAAATATTATGGGCAAGTGCCTTATTCAGAAAGCACTTGCTCCATAATATGCGGCGGCGTAGCGTAAAGTGCAATTCAAATTTCTGAAGTGGGGGCGTGATTCATGTAAATGAATCATGACCCCATGTAATTGACGTTTTTTTTGGACGGTGCATGCGCTGTCCGTGGACGTTCCCAGTGCGCATGCGCGAAATCACGTCGCTTTCTTCTCAATGTAAACGACGTGAACGTGACTAACGTCGAGCCCCATTCCCGAACGATTTACGCAAACTACGTAACCGACGTTCAATTCGACGCAGTCCCGACATCCATACTTAACATTGGCTGCGCCTGCTATAGCAGGGGTAACCTTACGCCGCTATAACGCTAACAACGTAAACTACGACGCGCCGTCGCAGGTACGTGAATCTGCGTAAGTAGCTCATTTGCATAATCTACGCGAAGCGCCACCTAGTGGCCAGCGTAAGTATGCAACTTAAGATACGACGGTGTAAGCCGTCGTATCTTAGAAGAAAGCTGGCGTATCTTCTTTTCTGAATAGCAAAAAAAGATACGCCGGCTATTCTTAGTATTTACGCAGCGTATCTCGAGATACGCTGGTGTAAATGCTTTCTGAATCTGGCCCCATATATATAAAGACCAGAAAGCAGTGTTACACTGCGTTCCAGAGCAGAGTGATATGTAACAGGATTGCATAATATTGCACCGTTCAGTCCTGCATGTCACTGCACATCAACTGTTGTACAGTGACATGCATGAAGTGTTACATTGTACACTTCAAATAAAGTTCTCTTAAAAAAAAGTTGTGTGATGCAATAAACCATGTATCACACTGCCCCCTGCCACATGGATCCGCAGCTCAAACGCTGTGCGGGGCAGAAAGGGTTTGCACTGCAGAGCAGTGTGAATGGGCCCTAAGTGCCAGTATTGTTTCAAGAGACATGAATAGCTTGGTTTTACTTTATATATATATATACATATAGATAGAAAAGAACAGCTGAAATAAAATCATAAGAATGTTATATATATTTTTTAATATAAAAGTTGCAAATACAAAAGCAAGCTACAACTTTTAAAACTAGAGAGATTTTCCTGTTTCTTTTAAAAATAGATACTAATGTTACTTTTTGAAATCTGACACAGTAAGTTGATTTCTCCACTTTCACTTCAGGTTTAATAATTTCGACTTTTTAAAATATTTTTCTGAACTCTAGTTCTATATTCTCAACATTTGATTTTCATACCCCCCACAATCCCCCAGGGGGTGAGGATACAATCCGGGTTGGTGTTTCTCAACCTTTTTTCAATCAAGTCACTCTTTAAAATGATGCGCAATCTTGAGGCACCCCAAACTAAAATGTAAAAAGCAAAACTTCAGCAGCAACATTCACACACATAGGACACCCAATGTTAGAGGTGATTTATTCTTCCAAAGCAAGCACATCTTAGCACACTGGTACTGACTGGTATTCCAATGTTTCTCTTCTCCCTCAGTTTCTCTCCCTTACTCAGCTAATGTGACCCTAGTGCTGGTGGAGAGGGACAAACTAGAATACTGTTCAGGTGCCCGACGTCCTCCTTGTCAACTGATGATGGGTTGTTAGGATGCCAGTGGCTAAAAGGTTGTAGTGGTGCACAAAAATCCTGTGGCTTTGTGTAACTAAAAGGCAGCCACCTGTTGGCTTGTGTACAATTTTTGGGCAAATTTTAGGCATTTTACCAAGGCACCCCTGAAGATACCTGAAGGCACCCTGGTTGAAAAAGGCTGATCCAGTCTATACTACACATAGCAATGAGTTTAGAATATAAACACCAGCTGAGGAATTCATAAAGAGGGTCATAGACACTTTTAAAATTCCCTCGCTCCTCTTCATGACAAATGCGAACGTGGGTGACAGATATGTGTACACTGTGCCCTCACTGTGCATGTTTAGCCCCTTGCTTCCTTTTGGTGTGCAAGTCATACCCTTCCCCACATTCATTCCTCTGGTTAAGCCATACTGTGATGGACCACCATTAGGCATGAGCCAAATTACCCTGGGCTTAGTTCAAGCAGGGTTCGGGAAAATTTGGATACCTGAACCCAATTGAAATCAATAGAAGCCAAATCTGTCAAATTTTAAATGCTCATTTCCTGTGCTAATAGCGGAGGGTGTCAAAACAATAGCAGGAGGGTAGTTACTGCCCTGGGGAACATGTACCAATGCAACAACTATTCCATTCAGCCAAGAGCTGCTGCATAGACTCATCCCCTTCATCAAAAGATACAGCAGTAGTGGTTAGAACAATTATCAATTCCTGACTCGATTACGCAAACTTCCTCTACCTAGGACTACCCAAAAAAAAAACTTGGGAATCAATCACCCCGCCACTGAGGACCCTCCATTTGCTAGCCATAAAGGATAGGTTCACTTTCAAGACCCTCTGCCTCATTCACAAATGCTCACAAGGAAACGCTCCTCAATACTTAAGCGAGAAAATAAAACCCTACATCACCAATCGCGTCCTCCGGTCAACCAACCAAAATCTCCTCCAAATTCCATGTGTAAATGTGTAAACACAGGAGGAGGAAGTGACACGAAGGGGGAGCGCTCCCATTGGCTGGGAGCGATCGCGGGGGGCGAAAAAAACGGACATCCGCCCGCTCGTCGGCGATCGCTCCCAGAGCCAGGGGGACCGCCGCACGCTGCAGAGGGGGTCCCAATCGGACCCCCGAACCGCACAAAGGCGAGGACGTAAATATACGCCCTTGTGCCTGTACTAGCCATGTTGTGGACATACATAGGCGTGCGGCGGTCCTTAAGTGGTTAATAGCTTGTCAAATATTCCAGATCAAATTTTTTTTTTTGCTTGTCATCCGCTCTTCTTTCTATCCCCCAAGTTGTTTAATTATTTATTTATTCTTGTGATTAAATATTGAAAAAGCAAATGATAGTGAGAAGCAGCGTGCCAATGATTCACAGGTTCAGAGGAATACAATTAAGACTATTTTAACAACTGCAAAAAAGTCACAGCAGACTAAAGTATTAACAGAAGCGGTTCTAGCGCCTTTTACGCTGAGGCCGCGTACACACGATCGAAGACCAGTTCCAGCGGACAAGTTCGATCGTGTGTACGGCCTATCGGACCGTTTTCCAGCGGACAAAAATTTCCAAACATGCTTGAAAACCTGTCCGCTGGAAGCCTGTCCGTCGGACAGGTTCGATGGTTAGTACACAAACCATCAGACCAAAATCCCCCGCATGCGCAGAATCAAGTCGACGCATGCTTGGAAGCGTTCTGGTCCGAGGGGATTTTGGTCCGATGGTGTGTACGCACATCAGACCAACAGACAATTCAGCCTTGTCCGATGAAAACGGTCAGTCGAACATGTTTCCTCGGACATGTCTAATCGTGTGTACAGGGCCTTAGAGATTTTTTTTTTATTCAAAAGATTTTTAAATAACCAACCACTAAATATTTTGCAGCATATTGGTTACTAAACTTGTATAGGGTACTCAGCTATAACAATAAGAACAAATGCTTTATTTGCATAAAAATGCTGCCAAGACACATGCTGGTCACAACAACATTGAGCTGCAGAGAAATAAATAAATATCCACACTTGTTTTTCCAGGTGTCTTCAGCTGGGTTCGATGATGTCACAGGTCCTCCTTGTACTCTTCTTCCTGCGGCGGTGGGCGGATCCTAAATGCTGCAGAGCGCGACACCATGTCATTAAGCAGCTGTCATTTAACCCAGAAAAAGGGAGGAGTATTGGTAGAATTAGAATTTAAGCAGTCTATTCAGTTTGAATTGGCTGCAAACCTTCGCAAGGCACTAAAACCAGACATGCAGTATTTTTTAATGCAGCACACCACAGCACACAGATAGTTTCCTAGTACCTTCTTCCTACATCAACATAATAATTACATTGTTTAATAAAATATTTACCTTTTAGTTTCATACCTTTTATTAGACCCAGTGATATCATCGCTGGGTCTTTGTACTTCTACACCCTGTTCCAAATCATTATGCCAATGATATTTTTCTTATTTACCTAAATAATTGATGTAAACAACAGTCAGCATAATTCTCATGTTATCAACTATTAAGAGTACAATTCTAATTTTATTGAACAAACCTCCTAATGATAACAGTTTTTCCAAATAAAAAACTTACAATGCTCTGTTCCAAATTATTACGCACAGTAAGTTTCAAAACACTTTATAGGTTGTAAAGAACTAAAAATTGTCATTTGTGGTGTTTGCAGCATATTTACTGAAATCAAAAGTTATTTCAATCAAACTTTGATCAACATTTTAACTTTTTAAACATTTTAACCGGTTACGTTACATTTTAACATAGGACCCCTTATTTGATAGCAGCTTCACAAGTCTTCCATCCATTGAACTTGTGAGTTTTTGGTCAATTTCTGCTTGAATTTGTTTGCAAGATGTCAGAATAACCTCCCAGAGCTGCTGTTTGGATGTAAACTGCCTCACACCCTCATAGATCTTTTGCTTGAGGATGCTCCAAAGGTTCTCAATAGGATTGAGGTCAGGGGAGGATGGAGGCCACACCATGATTTTCTCTCCTTTTATCCCCATAGTAGCCATTGATGCAGAGATATTCTTTGCAGCATGAGATGGTGCATTGTCATTAATAAAGATGATTTTATTACAGAAAGCATATTTCTTCCTTCTGTACCAGGGAAGGAAGTGGTCAGTCAGGAACTCCACATACTTTGCAGGGGTCACTTTTACACCCTTCGGGGACCCTAAAGGGGCCGACCAGCTCTCTTCCCAAGTTTCCGGCCGAAAAAAAGACTCCACCATCGCCTTGCTGACGTCGCAGCCTTGTTGGAACAGGGTAGCCGTCCACCAACCATCCACTACTTCATCCATCTGGACCACCCAGGGTTGCACAGCACTCATCAGTAAACAGGCCTTTTTGAAAATTAGTCTTCCTGTATTGTTATGCCCAATGCAGCCGTTCCTGTTTGTGAGTATTGGTTAGTGGAGGCTGAATGGAAGGTTTATGCACAGTTGCAAGACTCTGGAGGACTCTCCACCTTGATGTCTGTGGTACTCCAGAGGCACCAGCAGCTTCAAATATCTGTTTGCTGCTATGTAATGGTGTTTTAGCAGCTGCTCTCTTAATCCGATGCATGGATCTGGCAGAAATCTTCCTGAATGTGCCTTTATCTGCACGAAACCCGTCTGTGCTCTGAATCAACCACAAATCTCATAATAGTGCGATGATCACGCTTAGGTTTTCGGGAAATATCGAATGTTTTCATATCTCGTCCAAGGCATTGGACTATTTCACTCTTTTCGGCAGCAGAGAGGTCCTTTTTCTTCCCCATATGGCTTGAAAATGGTGCTTTGCTTAATAATTTGGAACACCCTCCTTTAGTAGTTTTTCCTTTAATTGGGCTCAACTGGCAATCTAATTATCACAGGTGTCCGAGATTGTTTTCAGTGATCAAAAGAGCCCTGAGACACAATGCCGTCCATAAGTTACACTGAAACACAAAATATTTAATCTTTGTGACACTGAAATAGAATTTGCATAATAATTTCGAACAGGGTGTGTATGCAATACAGGCAGATCATAGCTGGTTCTCCTCCCAGCCCTAATGCAAGCAGTGGGCCAGCTCTTTGGAGAAGTTATGCAAATATAAAAATGCCTTGATGGGTGGACATCGGTGTAGAGGATGGGTGTTCCTAGGCAGAATGCCTTTCTTTGCATACTGCCTATGTGATACCCAAATGGGTTGCCACCTCATCCCTTTAACCACTTAAGGACCGCCTCATGCACATATACGTCGGCAGAATGGCACGGCTGGGCACAAGCACGTACCTGTACGTCCTCTTAAAGTGCCCAGCCGCGGGTCGCAGGCACAACCCGCGGCGTGCGCCTGCGACCCGGTCCAAAGCTTTTTTGGTTTATTGTGCAAAAAAATAAAAACCACAGAGGTGATCAAATACCACCAAAAGAAAGCTCTTTTTGTGAGAAAAAAAGAACGTCAATTTTGTTTGGTTACAACATTGCACGCACAATTGTCGGTTACACAAAAAAATGGCCCCGTCACCTCATAGCCACTCACCTGTCCCACAACAGAGAGTATAAGGCGGCGTACACACGATCGAATTTGTTCGCTGAAAACGGTCCGATGGACCGTTTCAGCAGACAAATCCGATCGTGTGTACGGGCTAGCGGACAGATTTGTCCACCCGACAGATTTCAAAGCATGCTTTAAAATCTATCGGGTGGGAATCTGTCCGCCCGACATGTCTGCTGGTTAGTACACTTACCAGCAGACATGTCGTCCCGCACCGCCGCCGCACCACCGGCCGAATGGATTCGGCGCATGCGTGGAAGTGTTTTACTTCCTGGTGCGGTGACGTGGCGGCGTCAACGTCACCGCCACGTCACCGACACGTCAGCGCGCCGTCTGCTGGTGGGGATTTTGGTTTGCTCGTGTGTACACGCGAGCAAACCAAAATCCCAGCGGACAGATTTGAACAAATCTGTCCGCTCGTGTGTATGGGGCCTAACTCTCTGCTGTGAAAATACTCTGAATAATGGCTTCAGTCAACAGAAGTCGATCTAATGCTGGTTATACACGGTTATAAAATCGATTAGGAGAGGTGTAGGTGTGGCGCTGTTTGTATAAAGCCTAGGTGGCAGTGTAGTAATTTATGAGGATTGATGTGTTTAAAAGTGACAAGTGGCAACAATTGACACAATGAATGAAAATTGAAAAGTAATGAGTGTGTTATTTGTGCTGCAGCTTTTGAATAAATACCTTAACATGATGAGTGTTACAAGTGCATATGTGTTACAACCCCTGCATTCAATATATAACATATAAGATATAACATTTAAAATGTAAAAAATATTAGTGCAGTTCATACACGTAGCCTGAGCCCTGCATGTAGCATCCTCTTGAGCCCTGCACCCTGCACATAGAATCCTCCTGCACCCTGCACATAGAATCCTCCTGCACCCTGCACATAGAATCCTCCTGCACCCTACACATAGCATCCTCCTGAACCCTGCAGGTAGCATCCTCCTGAACCCTGATGTGTTTAAAAGTGACAAGTGGCAACAATTGACACAATGAATGAAAATTGAAAAGTAATGAGTGTGTTATTTGTGCTGCAGCTTTTGAATAAATACCTTAACATGATGAGTGTTACAAGTGCATATGTGTTACAACCCCTGCATTCAATATATAACATATAAGATATAACATTTAAAATGTAAAAAATATTAGTGCAGTTCATATACGTAGCCTGAGCCCTGCATGTAGCATCCTCTTGAGCCCTGCACCCTGCACATAGAATCCTCCTGCACCCTGCACATAGAATCCTCCTGCACCCTGCACATAGAATCCTCCTGCACCCTACACATAGCATCCTCCTGAACCCTGCAGGTAGCATCCTCCTGAACCCTGCACGTAGCATCCTCCTGAAGCCTGCACGTAGCATCCTTCTGCACCCAGCACATAGCACCAGCATACAGGGGGTACACTGACCACCAGCATACAGGGGTACACTGACCACCAGCATACAGGGGGCATACTGACCACCAATATGCAAGGCCAGTGGTTACCAGTATACTGAGGAAATAACAAATCAAGTAAAACCACTGCCATGCAACAAAAAAAATCTCAAAAGCAATAAAAGAATCTTGTTAGCTGGTTCCCTCATCTAACGCAAATCAATAAAAAGCAAAAAATGCAGCGCTGCCCTACACGTCATCTATGAACCTCTTGACGACCGCGCCATAGCCGAAAGACAGCTACAGCGCGGTCGAGTTATTCTGGGAGGATGTCTATGGATGTCCTCCAAGAATCTTGCTCCCGCGTGCCCCCTGGGGAATCATCTGTGACCGCCGGGTCTAGAATACCCAGCGCTTTACGGATCGTGGTAAATTGCCACTGATAGCGGTTTACTCCACAATACCCTGTGCAATACTCTGCAATACCCTGTGCAATACTCTGCAATACCCTGTGCAATACTCCGCAATACCTTGTGCAATACTCCGCAAAACCCTGGGCAATACACTGCAATACCCTGGGCAATACACGACAATACCCTGTGCAATACTCTGCAATACACTGTGCAATACTCCGCAATACCTTGTGCAATACTCTGCAATACCCTGGGCAATACACCACAATACCCTGGGCAATACTCCGCAATACCCTGGGCAATAAACCGCAATACCCTGTGCAATACCCCCCAATACCTTGTGCAATACTCCGCAATACCCTGGGCAATACACCGCAATACCCTGGGGGTTATTTTACGAAAGGCAAATCCACTTTGCACTACAAGTGCAGTGCAGTGCAGTCGCTGTAGATCCGAGGGGGACTTGCAAGGAGAATAAAAAACAGCATTTTAGCTTGCACATAATTGGATAATAAAATCAGCAGAGCTTCCCCTCATTTCAGATCTACCCCTCAGATTTACAGCGACTGCATTTCCAAAAACTTTTTTGTTTAAACGCGTTTGAAAAATTGCTGAGCAAATACTGTGCGAGATAAAAAGTTGTAATGACCGCCATTGTATTCTCTAGGGTCTCTGCTAAAAAAACATATATATTGTTTTGGGGTTCTATGTAATTTTCTAGAAAATATATGATGATTTTTACATGTAGGAGAGAAATGTCAGAATTGGTCTTGGTCCTCCAGAACGCCTGAAGGTGCCCCCTGCATGTTGGGCCTCTGTATGTGGCCACGCTGTGTAAAAGTCTCACACATGCAATTTTCGGGGGTAATAGCAAAATGTGTTTTGGGGTGTAATTTGTGGTATGCATATGCTGTGTGTGAAAAATAACCTGCTAATATGAAAATGTTGTAAAAAAAAAAAAATCTTGATTTTGCAAAGAATTGTGGGAAAAAAAATGACAGCTTCAAAAAACTCACAGTGCCTTTTTCTAAATACCTTGGAATGTCTTCTTTCCAAAAAGGGGTCATTTGTACTTTTCTGGCTTGTTAGGGTGTCAAGAAAGGCCGTCAGTACTTCAGTTGTGATACATTTTTAGATATTGCCACCATAGCTTGTGGACTCTATAACTTTCACAAAGACCAAATAATATCCACCAATTTGTACTTATTTTTACCAAAGATATGTAGCAGTACAAATTTTGGACAAATTTTATGAAGAAAAATTACAAATTTTTTAAATTGTATAACAGAAACAAGACTTTTTTCTTTTAAAGCGCAAAAAATAAAAAACCCAGAGGTGATCAAATACCACCCATCAAAAGAAAGTTCTATTTGTGGGGAAAAAAATGAAAAAAAAATCATTTAGGTACAGTGTTGTATGACTGAGTAATTGTCATTCAAATTGTGAGAGCACCGAAAGCTGAAAATGTATCTGGTTAGGAAGGGGGTTTAAGTGCCCAGTGGTCAAGTGGTTAAAGTATACAAATGGACTTATAATTGCAATGGTAACACCTATAAAAGAATATCCAGTGCAAATAAACCAACGCATTGCAATATGAATATAGTAGTGATGGTGCCACCCCCTATGCAAAAATATTTTGAGAAATTGCAGAGCTTCAATGTGCAAATAATAGTGTAACCCCCTACATACAATAATAATAACAGAGATGCAAATCAGCCAGTATATAAGAACAAAGTAGTGGTGGTGTCACCCTCTCTGCAAAAGGTAAGAAATATTGCAGAGCTGCAATGTGCAAATCGTAGTAAAAACCCCTTATAATCAGAATAAAATGTACAATTGATGTACATATTTTACATTTTATTATTCTGAATAAATTAGTTAAAGTATATATTTTTTTTTATCTCACTGAGGAAGTGTGAGAAATAACATATATATCATTCAATCATTCCATAAACACATACCACATACACTGCATATATATTATTTAGGAAAATCTGCTTATAAAATAGTTTACCATTTGCCAATACCATTTTTTTTTTCAATGTCCCTGGATTTTATTTAAAAAATCTGGTTACCTTACTGTTCTCCCCTCACTGCCTTTTCTCCCCTCACTGCCATTTCTCCCCTTGCTGCCCTTCTCCCCTAATTGCCTTTTCTCCCCTCATTGCCCTTTTCCCCTCACTGGTCTTCTCCCCTCACTGCCTCTTCTCCCTTCTCCCCTCACTGTCTATTCTCCCCTCACTGCCTCTTCTCCCCTCACTGCCTCTTCTCCCCTCACTGCCCTTCTCCCCTCACTGCCATTTCTCCCCTTGCTGCCCTTCTCCCCTAATTGCCTTTTCTCCCCTCATTGCCCTTTTCCCCTCACTGGTCTTCTCCCCTCACTGCCTCTTCTCCCTTCTCCCCTCACTGTCTATTCTCCCCTCACTGCCTCTTCTCCCCTCACTGCCTCTTCTCCCCTCACTGCCCTTCTCCCCTCACTGTCTCTTTTCCCCTCACTGGTCTTCTCCCTTCTCCACTCACTGTCTCTTCTCCGTAGCCTTGGATCCTCCCTGTTTTCCTCCCACACAGCAGAAAAAAAGGTCACGTATGTTTGGAGAAATATGTAGGTCAGTGGAACATTTCCTGCACTTGTGCCTGACAGGCAGCGAGCTTTCCTTTCTCCTCACCACCTACACTGGATTTCTAGTCCTTCCTTCCATTCTAGTAAAGAGTGCATGTCTTCATTCCTTCACACATTTCCACACACAGCCCACACCCCCCATGTCCGGACACCTCTACTTCTGGGGGCCATAGATAACCTATGACTGCTAAAGGTGCTCTCCCTTTATCTTCATGGTGACACGTCTCAGCCGAGGAGAACATGGAAGGGGACTTATCATGTCTGTGACCGGAGCAGGAACTTGGCGCCCAGCTCATCATGCAGCCCATGTGTGAGGGAGCCCATTGGACTGCCGCTCAGCCTGGCATGCGGCGCCCCGTCACACCATGAAATATAGCGGCTATAGAGCCAAGGCCACTGTGAAGGGTTCGGACAGAGCTCGGGGGGAGGAGGAGGCCCTCACGCAGCTCGCTTCAGCGGACAGCAGCACTGTACTGAAGAGCCGCCGGAGGAGCGCCCCGCCGCCTGAGCGCCACAGCGCTGCCAGGTAAGAGTACGGCTCAGACTACTATGTAAGTCCAGTGTGCACGGGTCAGTTTACTATGCAGAGCTCAGACAAGAGACAGCTATGCACAGTCTCGTGTGCACGGGGCAGTTTACTATGCAGAGCTCAGACAAGAGACAGCTATGCACAGTCTAGTGTGCACGGGGCAGTTTACTATGCAGATCACTATGTCCAGTCCAGTGTGCTCGGATCAGTTTACTACGGTATGTAGAGCTCATACCACTATACAGAGTTCAGTCCACTATACAGGGCTCAAACCACTATGCAGAGTTCAGACCATTGTGCAGGGCTCAGTCCAGTGTGCAGGGCTCAGTCCAGTGTAGAGAGTTCAGTCCAGTGTGCAGGGCTCAGTCCAGTGTGCAGGGCTAAGTCCAGTGTGCAGGGCTAAGTCCAGTGTGCAGGGCTAAGTCCAGTGTGGAGAGCTCAGTCCAGTGTGGAGAGCTCAGTCCAGTGTGCAGGGCTCAGTCCAGTGTAGAGAGTTCAGTCCAGTGGGCAATGCTCGGTCCAATGTGCCAAATTCAGTCCAGTGTGCAGAGCTCAGTCCAATATGCCAAACTTAGTCCAGGGTGCAGGGCTCAGTTCAGTGTGTAGATCGCAGTCCAGTGTTGAGAGCACAGTCCGGTGTGCAGGGTTCAGTCCAGTATTGAGAGCTCAGTCCAGTGTGCAGGGCTCAGTCCAGTTTGCAGGGCTCAGTCCAGTGTTGAGAGCTCAGTCCAGTGTGCAGGGCTTAGTCCAGTGTGGATAGCTCATTCCAGTGGGCAATGCTCAGTCCAATGTGCAGAGCTCAGTCCAATGTGCCGAACTCAGTCCAGTGAGCAGAGCTCAGTCCAATGTGCCAAACTCAGTCCAGGGTGCAGGGCTCAGTTCAGTGTGTAGATCTCAGTCCAGTATTGAGAGCTCAGTCCAGTGTGCAGGGCTCCGTCCAGTGTGCAGGGCTCAATCCAGTGTGCAGAGCTCATTCCAGTGTTGAGAGCTCAGTCCAGTGGGCAATTCTCAGTTCGGTGTTCAGAGCTCAGTCCGGTGTGCAGAGCTCAGTCCTGTATTAAGACCTCAGTCCAGTGTGCAGGGCTCAGTCCAGTGTGGAGAGATCAGTCCAGTGTGGAGAGCTCAGTCCAGTGTGGAGAGCTCAGTCCAGTGTGCAGGGCTCAGCCCAGTATGCAGAGCTCAGCCCAGTATACAGAGCTTAGTCCAGTGTGAAAGGCTCAGTCCAGTGTGCAGAGATCAGTCCAGTGGGCTATGCTCAGTCCAGTGGGCAATGCTCTGTCCAATGTGCAGGGCTCAATTCAAAGCTCAGTCCAATGTGCAGAGCTCAGTCCAGTGTGGAGAGCTCTGTCCAGTGTGGAGAGCTCAGTCCAGGGTTTTCAGCTCAGTCCAGTGTGCAGGGCTCAGTCCAGTGTTTTAAGCTCAGTCCAGTGTTTTAAGCTCAGTCCAGTGTGGAGAGCTCATTGCAGTGTGGAGAGCTCATTGCAGTGTGGAGAGCTCATTGCAGTGTGGAGAGCTCAGTCCAGTGTGTAGGGCTCAGTCCAGTGTTTAGAGCTCAGTCCAGTGTTTAAACGCTTTGGTTGCGTTTCCTCCCACAGCCATTGGGCTACGAGAGGAAATTGAGTGCTTACCGCAGTGACTGGGACTGAGTGTAAAAAACACAAAAAAACTTTCCAAGCCCCCTGAGCAGTACAATGTTACAGCACAGTGTCCCGTCTTTTTAGAGCCTCAAGTAATGAGATAGACAGTAAGTACATCATGGCTGATCAAAAGTCAAATATATATATCATAGTTTGTAGATTCTATAACTTTCACACAGACTGTGGAATATACACTGATTTGTTGTTTTTTGCCTAGGAAATGTAGCAGAATACATTTGGCTTAAATTTATGGAAAATTATTATTTATTTGTACAATTTTATAACAGAAACCACAATTTTTTTTTTTTTTAATCTGTGTTCTTTTTGTCTTCTATATACTAAACAGTTAAAAAAAGAAACAGTGGTGATTAAATGCCACCAAAGAAAGCTCTGTCTGTCTTAAAACATGATATATAATTAATTTAAATATAGTGACGCATGACTGAGTGATGTCAGTGATGTCATTCAAAGTGTGACCGTACTGAAAAATGATCTGGACTGTAAGTGGGTATTTTTTTTTTTTTTTAGTGTATTTTTGTGCGTGAACTCGAGAGAGAGGAGCCGGACTGCAGGAGTTGGGAGTAGGCAGACCCTCCCCCCGGAGGCAATCGCCATCCTTCTCCATGCCCCTGGTGGCAATGGCGGGTGTGAAGGGGGGCCTCCCACTCACCCCGCCCTACCTGCTCCTCTTGGGAGCCCAACTGGGGCCCAACGGGACCCCAATGGGGCAGAGGGACTCCCCCTATGAGGGAGCCTAGCCCACCCAGCCAGCCCCGTAGGTCCTTCGCCTCTCTTTATTTTAAGAGACCGCATGGCCAAAGTGCATGTGATTTTTAAACCAATTTCGTGTGCGTGCAAGTGTGGTCGTTTTTGTGGGGGGGGGGGGGGGTGGGCGTACTAAGCACAGGTGTACCTTGCATAGCACACCCACCGGGAGCCGGGCTGAGACCACCAAACTCAATTCACATGTAGCCGAGACCGGGATCCGAACCCTTGGCTGCAGAGGTGAATGGCTTGTCAGCGCAGTGCCAATCTCGTTGAGCCACCACAGCTCCCTGTAAGTGGGTATAACAGTCTGGTCTTCAAGTGATTACAATATTACCTCCCCATTGCTTTCTAAGTGCTCACAAGTATGCCAGTCACCACAACACAGTGCACCACACACCTGAATGGAGTGTACACTTTCTATGTTTTCAATTAATTAAAAACAAAAACGACTAAAAATGTAAACATCGCAATGTGTGCCTGGTGAAACAGACAGCAGCCCGTGTGCTATAATAGAGTGTTTTCGCATGTGGGCAGTGTGTACAGGCTCTAACGTTCTCAGGGTAAACATGCCTTAGTTATGGATTCTAGTGGTCGGATGGCATCACTGCTCTAAAGATTCAGTGGTGTTGACAGCCCTCCACGGAGAGACACACTCAACGGAGCTCTGCAGTCACATAACCACTTGGCAAATGTTTCAAAAAGGTATTTCCATTGAGATTAATTCAAAACTGCATGGAGAAAATATAGAAACATTGGGCAGACAATGTTTAACCGTTAAACGACCGCCGCATGTAAATATACGTCCACAGAATGGCACGTACGGAATTCCGATGTGATTTGGCAAAAGCCTGATTGTGTGTACGGGGCATTAGTCTCCACAGCACAGTCCAAGCACACCTGGTATGTATGTGCCCATAATCATACCAATGATGAAATGTTATGGTCCCCCATCTCTGGAAACATCTGAAAAACAAATATTTTTTTTTTCAATATCTAAAAGGTACACTATAATCAAAATATTAAAAAATACATGATATATATTGAGAATGACAAAAAAAATCCAACGTTTGATATTAATATGCACTTACATGCCCCTGATGATGTCAGTTGTGACGAAACATGTAGGGCGGAGTCTACGTACCTGGACGTCACCATGCCAGCTCCTATCCTGCTGTGTACACAAGCCAATTTTGCTTTCATGCTACTTGCTGCCTTTGGATTTTGATATGCCTGTTTTATTCAATGACCATTGTGAATATCTTCAATCCCCTTGTTTTAAAAATAAAGTTTTAAATGGATTTACACTATGTGGATGCTCCTTTTCATTACATATCCATGATGGTAATGCGTTTTTGCTTATCCACGGAGTTGCCATTTGAATTTGCTGTATTTTTGATCCTGTGATTGGATGACATCAGCTACCCTGTTTCCTCTTGTACGCATTGGGCGTTTGTGAGTCCATAATAGAGCCCTAGCATTCTGGTAAGAGTCCAACTTTATGCAGTGGTGGATCACGCATTGAAATCATATCACTTTATTATTATTATTATTATTATTATTATGAATTACACAGTCTTCATGGACACTTTTGGATTCTTTTCACGTTTGTTTTACATACATTTTTTGACACTGTTTATATATGTTTAGTATCACTATGATGGATCATCTACTTTGATTTTGTTCCTACTTTTAGCTCTGCATTGATTATTATTAATATGATGATAATAATAAGCATGGCCTATTCAGCTTCTCCCACATTTGTTTATACCAATGTCTGCATACATAGCTGATGAAAAGCATTTTGAGGCTATTGTGCTTTTTATGTTTATTGTGGGTTTAAAAAAAAAAAAAAAAAGATACATTTGGAACAAAGTAAAGATTTGTAATACTGTCCATAATTGCAGAGAGACTGGGCTGGCTGACAAATATGCTATTTCTGTGCATATCTTTTTTCTTTTGTATGTAGTTGTAAAATGTTCAGTTTATTGGAAGGTAAATGATCCAAAACAAACAGCTTATAATCGTAGATAACGTTGACATGTATCTTGGACATTTTCAGATTTAAATTGCTGCTCCCAACAAGAGAAAATGGGAGGAGACACAGATTAGGACTCTGGGTGCCTTAGGGCCCTTTCACACGTACGGACCGTATGTCCGCATTTTCATCCGTCCGTTTGCGGATGAAAATGGGACATACATGGGTCCCTATGTGATTACGGGTGTCAGCGGATGAACATCTGCTGACACACGTAATTTGCAAAGATTCGCATTTGCAGACGGAAGAAATCCTATTTTTCTTCCATCTGCCGGATCGGATCGGATGAACACGAACATACGGTCCGTGTTCATCCGATCCCCCATAGGGGAGAGCGGAGGAAAGACGGCGTTCCCTGCACAGTGTGCGGAGACCGCCCTGTCAGCTGCCAGCTCATCTGGGATTTTATGGAGGATCCCCGCTGAGCTTAGGGACACACACGGAGCGGATCAATACTGATCCGCCCCGTGTGAAAGGGTCCTTAATGTACTGCATTTCACTCACTGCCAGCTACAGATTATAATACACCACATGTTCTGGTCATCACCACTAATTGTAATACATTACATTCTGTTACAAGCAGTGTAGGAAGTTCAGTAGATAGATAATGTAACAGATAGAGAGACAAACAGGCTGCCTGACTGATTTTTCCTGTGAACAGTTGTGTGAGTAGAAGAAGAGAGAACAGTAACTGGGAAAGAAGAACAGGCTGCTATTATAGTTACATTCCAACTTGTTAAAATGTAGCCATCTTAAACTCTGCATTGTCATGACTTTTCCCAACAGATTTCTATACAAATGTAATACTCCATTGCAGGTAACAGAGCACTTGCTATGTAGTTGAATGTATCAAAGGGGTTGTAAAGGTTCGTGTTTTTTTACCTTAATGCATCCTTTACATCAATGTAAAAAAACACCTGGCTGTCATCACGGGCCTCTAGGCCCCCCCCCCCCCCGTTTTACTTACCTGAGCTCTGCGCATCTCACGTCGTCCTCTTCTCCACCGAGTCTCGGCGTTCATTGGATAGATTGATATCAGCGCAGCCATTGGCTCCCGCTGCTGTCAATCAAAACCAATGATGCGGGCCACCGGGGGGGGGGCGGGACCAAGTCATACACTCAGCGTCTATGGACGCCAACTGTAGGACACGGGAGCGCGCCCGCAAGCTAACCCCCTCAGGAGAGAGCTTCCCAGAGGGGGTTAGCAATTGCGGGGAGGAGACGTGAGAGCCGCCGTGGGACCCCAGAACAGCAGGATCAGAGCCACTCTGTGCAAAAGGAACTGCACACAGTGGAGGTAAGTATGACATGTTTGTTATTTAAAAATTAAAAAAATAAACCTTTACAACTCCTTTAAAGCGGATGGTTCAGCAAAAAAAAATATTAAAAGCCAGCAGCAACAAATACTGCAGCTGCTGACTTTTAATATTAGGACACTTACCTGTCCTGGAGTCCAGCGGCGTCCGCAGCAGAGGACGAGCGATCGCTCGTCACCCTGCTGCTGCTCCCCCCTCTATCCACGGTGAGGGAACCAGGAAGTGAAGCGCTGCGGCTTCACTGCCCGGTTCCCTACGGCGCATGCGCGAGTCGTGCTGCGCCCGCCGATTGGCTCCCGCTGTGTGCTGGGAGCCGAGAGTTCCCAGCACACAACGGGGGAGGCGACGGGATGTCGCCAAAAAACCCGACTTTTGCCCGAGACTGCGGGCCGGAAGTGGTTGCAGATACCTGTCTTTAGACAGGTATCTGCACCCCCCTCCCCCCTGAAAGGTGTCAATTGTGACACCGGAGGGGGGAGGGTTCCGATCAGCGGATCTTCACTTTAGGGTGGAGATCCGCTTTAACTTTAATTTTCCTTTTTTGAGAAACAGAATCTTACCTTCTTGGAGAATACCATTGGCCTATGCTTTCTGGCTCACTCTCTACTCATCTTTGAATGACTTATAAAGATAAAAGGCAGGATTTGTCCTTGATGCCCTTATAAACCAGATGAAGTCCCCCACCCCACACGTCATTAGGGCTCATGCACACGGCATCTCAAAGAAGCTCAAAGAAGCTGCTCATACAAGCTTTTGAGCTTTTTTGAGCTCTCATTTTTACTGGCTAGAAACTGCCCTCCCTGTTAGCGATCGGGTCACAGAGCTGAAGAACGGGGAGAGGTGAGTGTAAACACACCTTCCCCGTTCTTCTCTGTGGCAGTGTCACTGATCACACATGAGGTCACACTTAACCCCTACAGTGCCCCCTAGTGGTTAACCCCATCACTACCATTGTCATTTAGACAGTAAGTAGTGCATTTGTATAGCACTTTTCGCTGTGAAAATGGTCCCAAAAATGTGTCAAAAGTGTCCGATATGTCCGGCATAATGTCGCAGTCACGAAAAAAAATTGCAGCCATTACTAGTAAAAAAAAAGTATTAATAAAAATGCCATAAAACTATCCCCTATTTTGTAAACGCTATAACTTTTGCGCAAACCAATCAAACACTTATTGCGATTTTTTTACCAAAAATACGTAGAAGAATACGTATCGGGCTAAACAGAGGGAAAAAACTTTTATATATATATATATATATATATATATATATATATATATATATATATATATATATATATATATACAGTATATATTGGGGATATTTATTACAGCAAAAAGTAAAAAATATTGCATTTTTTTTTAAATTGTCGCTCTATTTTTGTTTATAGAGCAAAAAAAACTGCAGAGGTGATCAAATATCACCAAATAAAAGCTCTATTTGTGGGGAAAAAAAGACTCCAATTTTGTTTGGGAGGCATTTCGCACGACCGCGCAATTGTCAGTTAAAGCGACGCAGTGTCGAATTGCAAAAAGGGGCCAGGTCCTTAACCTGCATAATGGTCCGGGTCTTAACCGGTTAAGGTATGTGGAATGTTCAGTAAGGCATAACAGTACATACAGTAACTAGTGACATCTAGAGATAGACATTAAACCCAACATTTCAAAAAGGCAACAAGTTCCTTAACAGCCATATAGAGAAAATGACCAAAATGTAGGGTATTGCCTCTAATTCAAATATAGCCTGTTTTTTTAAAAAGGACTAAGACGGGAACCATTGTAAATGACAAAACATTTTATGGGTCATACACATACCTATAGGAAGTAATGTGAGACAAATGTGACCCTAACTAGCAGGAACCTAGCTAAAGAGAGGTAGGGAACGACACTTATATATCTTAAACTGGTTCCGTCATGGCTTTCTTCTCTGGTATTGTAAGCAGGGCTGCACATACCATTGGGCTTGACTGGGCTCAAGCCCATGGCCCCGCCCAATAGGGGGCCCCAGGAGGAGGAAGCAGTAAGAGCCATCAACAACTTCCACCAGCTTCGATCGGCGGCACCAACCCCCCGCTCATCAACTCGGATCGGGGGCACCACCCCCTCTCAACATCGATCAGTGGCACCGACACCCCCCCCCTGCTGCTCAATAACTTTGACCCCCCACGCTTCTCAGCTCCAGGGGGCCCCTCAATCAACACTAAAGCCCAGGGGCCCCCACTACCCCAAGTCCTGCCCTGATTGTAAGGATGGTACCTACCAAACACTGCATACCGACAGGTTTTTTCAGGGTAATATATAGAGATAACAAAAGTGACCTGGGGAATGCCCAGGGAAAAACCAAGCCTACGTACCAACCAGCTTGCAAAACAACCAATTAACCTGTCTAACAGTATGCGTTAAAAACAGGGGTTTTGTCCGCACACATTTGCAAACGCATGCGTGAGCCACAGAGCCGCGCCAAGGCACCCCTCAATCTGTGGTCCTAACACTAAACAATGAGCGTCCCCACAGTGGAGGCACATGCATTTTAATGGATAGAAAGGGGCAGGTGAACTGAAGGGGAGCCACCCCTCCTTAAAGGTACAGGAGCACACCAAACACCCAGCATGTAGCTCAATGGCTGCAAAGGTGTTGGTGCATTGCTGGACCAATATAAACACCACAGGTGAAGAATAAACCTGTCCACCGCCCCAATCTATAGCTGGCCATAGCAGTAAGTAGCAATGGAAGGCTATACACATACCTATAGGAAGTAATGTGAGACAAATGTGAACCTAACTAGCAGGAACCTAGCTAAAGAGAGGTAGGGAACGACACTTATATATCTTAAAGCGGAGTTCCACCCAAAATTTGAACTTCCGCTGAGCGGAGCCTAGGTCGGCGCGTCGCTGGAACGCTGGAGCAGGTAAGTGTCTGTTTATTAAAAGCCAGCAGCTACACTTTTTGTAGCTGCTGACTTTTAATAAACATATAACTAGGCTGGAACACCCCTTTAAACTGGTTCCGTCATGGCTTTCTTCTCTGGTATTGAAAGGATGGTACCTACCAAACACTGCATACCGACAGGTTTTTTTAGGGTAATATATAGAGATGGATGACACCAAAGGTGTCAGAAAAAGACTGATATGAAGAGGTGGGAAAATAAGGGGAAAGAGAGAGGGAATTAGAAGGATAGAAGGGGAGTAAGAGGGAGGGGAGGGCAGGGAGTTTCGGCGGGATCGACAGCTCCATACTTCCGATTAACAGGAAGAAAATGACTCAAGTGTATGTCTCATAGTCGTTCGAGAACCGGAACAAATTCCAGTATATCCAACGTGTATTGTGTTCCTCCTCCCTTTTACCAAGGGCTGCCGTCAGGCGTTCCAACCATTGAATGTCGTTCACCCTGGCGAACCATTGTGATACCAAAGGTGGGGACTGTTGCTTCCACGTGCCCTTGCAGTATTTAAAAGGTGTTTCAGTAATGTTTTGTGATATCTCTTACAGGGCATAAGGGTTCAGATTTAGGATTATAGCTGCCGTGTTGTCTTGAATGGAGAAATCACTAAACTTGTGTATGATCTTCAGGACCTGTCTCCAGAGAGGTTCCAACAACGCACACTCCCAGAAGCTGTGGAGTAACATGCCAGTCTGGGTACCTCACCTCCAGCACAACGAACTGTGTCCTGGAAATATTGATGCCAGTACCGAAGGGGTCCTATACCAGCGTGTCAGGATTTTGAAAGTAATCTCCTGATATCTGCTGCACAGGGAAGACCTGTGCGCAAACAGCAGGATACAAGTCTTTTGATCCTCCGTGAATGAAACATTGAGGTCTCTCTCCCATTTCTTCAGATATGGGGGATCATGTTGCGATGTGGCTGTCAGTAGTATATTTTAAGAACAGGATGAAGATTTCCATATGGGCTTGTCTCCTATGCATAGATCTTCAAACGGTGTGGGTTGTCTACGAAAGCAGCCATGATCTCGGAGGGATCGAAGAAAGTGAGACAGTTGTGAGATCTTGCAGCAAAGTTCTATTGGAAAGTGAACAGCCCTACTTGGCTTTAGTAAATCAACCCCAATGCATGTCATATTGAGGTTCAGAGCTGGTCCAGTAATTTGACAAAATAATTATGCAAGCGGTACTTGACACCTGTCAGTTGTGGTGAAATTGATCCAGACTTCTTTTTTTTTTATCTCATTTATTGCTTTCAGATTTATCAAGTATTACTGTGAAGTGAACTCATAACTGAAGGGACTTTAATAACATAACACAAACAGTATTGAGGTGCAGTAACCCAGAGAAACCTTAACCTGATCAATTTTAGTAGTTTATTCTAACCTGTATAATAAAGGATGATGATTTCTGCTTGTTTGCAATTAAAGTCTATGAAAACTGTCATTCCCCAAAACATATAATCAGTTTCCTATGTATTATTGAAGATTAGCAACTCATAGTTTTAGTGATTAACATTGTAACAATGAGATCAGGATGCCATTTTATCTAGGCTTAACATGTGAGGTTGTGCCTTTGTTTTTACCTCTGTCACTGCCACAATTATGTTATATATGTAATGGCTATAGCTTTTTTCTAAGTAATTTTTTTGGTCGCAGCATACACTCTCATGTTATAGGATCAGCATTGCATTAACAATACAAACAATTGTTATTTTTCACAATATAAGATAAGCATGAAAAGTATGAAAAATCTTTGATGTTGCGAGTGGCAGTGCTGTCTGTCTGCTGGCCATCTCTTTTCACAATTTTCTGGATTCCTTGCAGCTTCTCCTCTGCAGTTTATTTTCAATTTCTAATGACTACATATTCCATGGTACCTTGCTGCCTGCAAGCATTGATTCTTGTACTGACTCCGCCTCCTGACACTCCTCTTAACATCACTGAAGTTTAGAAGGCAGGCCCTGGAAAATCTATAAAAACAAAGAAGGGAAGGCACAAACCCCTGATGCATTACCTGAATAAAAAGATGTTTATTAACCACTTATGGACCGCCCACCTCTTCTTCAGCGGGTGGTCCGCTTTCAGATAAATCTGGTCTCTGCTACAGATTCACCGCTAGATCACTTCTATCGGTGGCGGGAGAGGGCGATGTGGTAGGGAGCTAAGTGCCCTCCGCTACTTTCCGGAGCCACCAGCAGTAGCGGAGGCGATCTGGGCGATGTTGTATGGAGCTGAGTGACGGGAAGATGGCCTGCCCTTGGCTCCATACTAATGCAGGGCGGAAGCAATGTCAAAACTGTACTTCCGCCCATAGTTCCTAAAGCAACATTTTTTTTTTCAAATTACGTATTTATTTATTTTTATTGTATTTTTGTGTAAATATGAGATCTGAGGTCTTTTTGACCCCAGATCTCATATTTAGGAGGTCCTGTCATGTTGCTTTTCTATCACAAGGGATGTTTACATTCCTTGTAATAGGAATAAAAATTAGACAATTTCTTTTTAGAGAACAGTGTAAAAAAATAAATAAAAGGTAAAATAAATAAGATTTTTTTTTAAACGCTCCCGTCCCCCTGAACTTGTGTGCAGAAGCGAACGCATACGTAAGCAGCGCCTGCATATGAAAACAGTGTTCAAACCACACATGTGAGGTATCACCGCAATCGCGAGAGCAATAATTCTAGTCCTAGACCTCCCCTGTAACTCAAAACATGCAACCTGTACAATTTTTAACTGTCGCCTATAGAGATTTTTAAGGGTAAACGTTTGTCGCCATTCCACGAGCCGGCGCAACTTTGAAGCGTGACATGTTGGGTATCAATTTGCTCGGCTTAACATCATCTTTTTCAATATAAAAAAAATTGGGCTAACTTTACTGTTGTCCAAAAAAAAGTGCACTTGTAAGACCGCTGCTTAAATACGGTGTGACAGAAAGTATTGCAACGACCGCCATTTTATTCTCTAGGGTGTTATAGAAAAAATATATAATGTTTGGGGTTCTAAGTAATTTTATAGCAAAATAAAAATGATTTTATTTTAATTTATTTTTATTGAGTTTTTCAAGACATTTATACAATCAACATCACATTTATACAATCAACACCACCTTTTTCGAGGCGCTTACAAAATAAAATTCTTAATTTAAATACTTTCATCATTTCATATACATACATTTCCACAATAAACAATTACATATACCACAACCCTAAAGGACAGTCCTACCTCCTCCAGACCTACTACTCCCTCCTCCCTCCACCCCCCCGGGAAGGAAAAAAAAAGGGGGGGGGGAAGAAGTGCCTCATTACCAAATTGTCTGTGCCCTCCCTACTTGGTGCTCATCATAAGGGGACGCAAAGAACTTTTGTATCCCACTACCCTTTAGCCTCTCTCAAATAATGAGAGAGGAGAGAAAAAAAAACCCATTGTGTTAAAGTGTATATGTGCTTAGATTTCCCCTTCTAGTAACCCCCCAGGGGAAGGGAGAGGAGGGGGGAGAAGGTCTCAGCTCATATCTCCTACGTATATCAGCAAATATTACCTAAGTACTTTCATCACTCATTTGATCTATATAAACCATAGATTGTTTAAACTTTTCCCAGCCTCCCCAAATTCCAGTATTGTAATTATTTAATTCCTTATATTGAGATGTTATCTCTTCCATGCTTCTTATCCTTTCTACCTCCCTTAACCATTCTTGTATCGAGGGTGCTAGCTTATCTTTCCATTTTTTTGGAATCAAAATCTTTGCTGCATTTAATAATGTTGGGATAATTGTTGTTTTATATTTATTTCCGGGGATAGTCACAGCATGGAACAGACATTGCCATGGGTCCAAATAAATCTCAGTTCCACTGATCTCTTTAATAAAATGTAATATTTGGATCCAATATGGCTGGATCTTCGAACACTGCCACCATATGTGAGCATGCGTTCCTACCTCCCCGCAGTCCCTCCAGCATAAAGATGTCTCCTGAGGATTTATCTTGTTTAGTTTCACCGGTACATAATACCATTTATTCAATAATTTGAAATTCATTTCTTTTATCCTTGAGTCTACGGAGGTGGAGTGTACATAATCCAGGATTCTACTTATCATTCTATCTGGTGGTGGTTGGTTTAGTTCTAATCCCCAGCTCTCTGTTGGGCACACAGCACCCTGCTCCAAATGGGTCATTAACATTTTGTAGATGGTAGAAATTCCATGTTTATCTGTCTTCTTTTCCTCTACCAGTTTTTCCCATACATTTAATCTACCTACCCCCCTTAGAGGTTTTGGGAGAGTATCTACAAAATGTTTCAGCTGATTATATCTCCAGGCTTCCCAAGGCGGAGCGGCACGTCCCGCGCCCTATCCTGCTTCAACAACTTAATTATTTACAAGTTCGCTTTGCAATAAATGTATAAGTATTATGATGTACAGGGGAAGTTTAGATGGTACCGAGCGCTTGACATATTCTTTGTGTGAATATGTGTTTTGCCCACTAGATGGCGAACTTTAATCCCAGTTCTATGTGTCGTTTTGTCCACACATCAGTGAAACAATTAAGTTGTTGAAGCAGGATAGGGCGCGGGACGTGCCGCTCAGTGTCATCGTGCATTACTGAACGACAATAGGATAATTACATAATCGAATGTAACCTCACGTGACGGGGGACGCATTCACTCGTGTCATTGCGTCTCACGTGGGGATCACTTCCGGGATAAGCGGCTTTATAAACAGCGTGTGACGAGTAGTATTCCTGCCCTGCTGAAGAAGTATTTATTACGCAACGCGTCCGGGGACAGCAAAGCACCTACTTATGTCGCTCGCTACCATCTCAATCTCCTTTGAAACATTCCTACGTCCTACCCAACACTTGATGCCTTTTGATTTTAAACAAATGTGAGTAAGCTGCGAGCTATATTTCTCATTAAAACCTTTAAACATATGGAAGCTCTTAGGCCTCGTACACACGATCGGACATATCCGATGAAAACGGTCCGCGGACCATTTCCATCGGATATGTCCGATCGGGAGTTTGATCCGATGGCGTGTACACACCATCGGATCAAATTCCCCGCCGCCGGACGGCGCGGTGACGCGGCGGTGACGTTGACGCCGCCACGTCACCGCCACGTCACCGCACCAGGAAGTTAAACACTTCCGCGCATGCGCCGAATCCATTCGGCGGCGGCGCAGCGGCGCGGCGGTGGGGGACGACATGTCTGCTGGTAAGTGTACTAACCAGCAGACATGTCGGGCGGACAGATTCCACCGGATGGATTTCAAAGCATGCTTTGAAATCTGTCGGGTGGAGAAATCTGTCCGCTAGCCCATACACACGAGCGGAGATGTCTGCTGAAACGGTCCATCGGACCGTTTTCAGCGGACATATCCCCTCGTGTGTACGAGGCCTGAGATCGCTGTTTTCTTCTCTATGTCAGTCTTGGTGTGACCATCATGATTGATATATGAGGAAAAGTGACATCATCTAGCTTCCTGGGCTACCTGGCTGATTTCTATGCTCATTGGACCATCTGGTGAAACAGAGGTCTATCTTGGAGGTAATAGCATTTAATCCCTTTTGGTGGTGGGACCACTTCAAGTTTGTGCTAATTTATCACCTGGTGGAGTTTACGGTCGGATATTTCATATAATATCTTGGATTTTTGGACATTTACACGTATTATCTATTGGACACTAATAATCATATCGATCACATCTGCATGTCAAATTTGGGGATTTGATTATTGTTAACCATTCCTATATATCCTGATTATTCAGTATATATCACATAATGTACTACTCATTATTCATTATTTAATTTATTGTTTGCGCTGCACTGTTTTTCTATGTTGTAAAATAGAAAGAAGCCAAAGAAATGCATACTCAGAAAAGTGTACAGCATGTAAAAGGATAACATGAGGTAAATGTACAAGTGCTTATAAAACCTCACATGGAGCACACTAATGTGTTTTGGGGGTACACCCCCTTTTTCAGAGCTGTTCTGACTAGCACCACCAAATGCCTAGTGCTTAAATGCATGCCAGAATCCGCCCCCAACTAAACCGGAAAAGCGAAGCAAGACGGGAAGGAAAAAAAACAACAACAAAGAACAAGGAGCAGCAGCAGCACTATTATGTACACCTACATGTATTTCCCTTGTTTGTTTCTGTAGTTCCACACTGGACACCCCATCTGAGGATAACTGCATCCACCCTGCATATATGTGTCACTGGTTTGGCCTTCCCCCCGTTGAGGACCACTGAGCACTGGAAGCCTTTGGCTGTTTTTTTTTTTAATGAAATCTATGACACAGCAGTGCCTACTCACAGGGCAAAATGAATGTGTGTCACAGAAAACTGAACCCCTGTATACGCCTGTGTGCACACTGTCCTGTAATGGATCTGTGACTGGACAAAATATAGACAGTCAATCTCATTGGCTCTGTACCTTTTGCTGGTGATCCACTGTGTCCACGCACAAAGAATCAACATTTCTCTACATGTCTTCACATTTTTTGTAGTGCATTGTCTTTTCATTATCAGAGAGGCCATTACACATGTACATATAACATGAAGCATAACTATTTCATCTTTCAGGCAATGTATGTATTCTTTATTATCTTAGTTGCAGTGTGCTGAGAAGCAAGTGCTTTGGTTTACTCGCTATATGTGCATTGTGGTGCCAATTAAAATCAATGGAAATACAAGGTGATGCACATGTACAGCATGTAACGCATGGCAAAATGGCCACAGAAGTGTGGAGCCACCTTTCAAGATTGCAGAGAATGTAATTTGGAGTAGTGCAGATTATGAAAATGATGCATCACTATACAGAAAAATTGCACAGCTAAGTGCAGTCCTAGTACTATGGGTTAATCTACAGTTAATATTGCAGTACACTCTTATCATGTAAATGTTACTTGTATTTTTTACTGCAGATATATTTTCCATTGCCAATGTTCAATAAAACAGAGCGCCACGTCATTAATGTCAATGAATGCAGGGATTCTAGTAACCATAGTAACATATTTTTTTATTAAAACCTACTGAAATTTAGCTATTTGGATCTTTCTCATTCTTACATATTCACTATTTTTATTTTATTTTTTAATCATAACATTTAATAAGTGATAATCATGGCACGATACTACTCTTTATTCAATCCTAAACCTTATACAAACCTACCCTATTGAAAGTCCCTGCTGTCCTGTCTCGACTTGTACTGATCTGTTGGCAAAAATGGGACTAGTCATGAATATTATTAATAGGAAAGAAAAAATTGTATTAATCTTTTTCAAAAAAAGAAGGCAATTTTAATCGGAGGGTGAAATTGGTCTACTTATTGACTAAATATGCCCCTTGCCAGCGACAGTAATCCTTGAATCTCTATAAAATCATCTATAATCACAATTAAAATAATTGAAGATAATGATTGTGGCATCCCCTAGGAATGTTGTCCTTCCTTTACCAAACTTTTTTTTTTTTTTTTTTTTTTTTTTTTTTTTTTTTTTTTTTTTTTTTTTTTTTTTTTTTTTTTTAATTTTTTTTTTTTTTTTTGGTTTAAAAGATTTTATTGGTATTTCGGAGTAAATAACATATCACATATGTAAACAAATGAAAATACAATAAAGCAATATTTATGAACAGAATCATATCATTACATATGAGAAAAGAACATTGACAATATAAATACTCATAGCATAAAGCCAAAGGAAACATAAAATGTAAAGTTGGTTATTGAATTATTAATTTGTATTACCAAACTTTTTTAAACAAAGTCTGTGCAAAAAATACTTTTCTTGTTTGCAGTTGAGGCCAGACCTGTCTGTCATAAGGGTCATTCTCTATAGCTCAAAATGACTCCCACTCCATTCCTCCGTGTATCCCTCTGTGTATTCCCTCTGTGTATTCCCGCCGTGTATCTCTCTCCTTCCGTGCTCCTCCTCCACCCCCTGGAACTGTCAGGATGGAGAGCGGGGTAGGAGCCGGTAAATCCGGCTCCTTACTGCTCCGAATGGACGGTCCATTCACATAACTGAAACATCGTAAACTGTGATTACAATGTTTCAGGTTTATGAATAAATAACGCTGTCTTCTCTCCATTCATTTTCAGTGCAGCTGATGCTGCTGAGAAAGGGACTGGGGAATCTGTGTCCCTTTCTCTGTCTCAAAGGGGAGATGTCAGAGGTCTGTAAAGACCCCTGATATCTCACCAAAGCCTAGGGTTGCCACCTGTTCGGGATTCACCCGGACAGTTCGGGTTTGGAATCATGCGTCCGGGTTTCACACTGTCTGAGACCCGGACACATTATTCACACTGGACTAAGTCTCCCCCTCCCCCTTCTCTCTCCTGCCTCTAAGTAAGTAGGCCAAGGTAAATCAGGGTTCTTAGAGCACTCATTACATCAGAGCTCCCCATTTGCACCAGAGGCCACAGTGCTTCCCCTTACATCAGAGTCCTTGCCGTACACCAGAGAATCCCTTACATCAGAGTCCCCAGAGTTCTCCCTTACATCAGAGTCCCCAGAGTTCTCCCTTACATCAGAGTCCCCAGAGTTCTCCCTTACAGTGAAAGGGTAACTCTGGGGATTCAGATGTAAAGGGGTAACTCGGTGGACTCTGATGTAAAAGGGTAACTCTGTGAACTCTGATGTAAAGGGGTAACGCTGGGGATTCAGATGTAAAGGGATAACTCTGTGGACTCTGATGTAAAGGGGTAACTCTGTGGACACTAATGTAAAGGGGTAACTCTGTGGACACTGATGTAAAGGGGTAACTCTGTGGACACTGATGTAAAGGGGTAACTCTGTGAACACTGATGTAAAGGGGTAACTCTGTGGACACTGATGTAAAGGGGTAACTCTGTGGACACTGATGTAAAGTGGTAACTCTGTGGACACTGATGTAAAGGGGTAACTCTGTGGACACTGATGTAAAGGGGTAACTCTGTGTACTCTGATGTAAAGGAGGACTCTTGTGATTAACTTTAACCCTATCTAATACCATAACCTTTGATATCAAAATACAGTTGTTATCAGCATAGGGGGACTTTTTTTATTTTAGCACACGACACGGATTAGTTTCAAACAACCAGATAGTTGGGTAATGCATGGAAACTTTCCAGAGTATTAAAATACTGTATATCTTAAGCTAATTTTAGTTATGTATAACGTTAAAGTGATGGTAAATCATCACCGTGTAAAACAACCCATTGAGCTTAAAACTGAAATGAAAGGCAAAACATTTGTGTATAGATTTAAAAAAACATTATAAATAACTTTTTTCCTTTTTTCTTTATAAGTGATCACATTTCCTGTTCCATCTGTCCTCAGCTGCATAAGAGCTGGGGAGGAGAAGCTGCAGAACACTGAACGCAGAACACTGAACTTCCCAGTGAATGGCAGTGCAGAGGGGACATATGTTAGGACAAGTCTGATTATTGGAGGAGAGCAGGCTGAGTTCCCAGCATAGATAGAGAACTGACCATGATGTGCTTAGTGTGATCACTTTTTATTAGGAAAGCAGAGGGACTGGCGGGAACACCAGGGATTTCACACAAAGGAAGCAATAATGAGAGAGCAGGATACTTTCTCATACATGCACATATCAGGAATATGAAATGCTGGGGTAACAAACGCTTTAAATGTTGAACCTATGCCAGGTTTCTACTGCTATCCCTGTGGTTTCAGATTCACTGTCTCTGCGATTTTTATCGTGACTGCAACATTATGGCGGACACATCGGACACTTTTGACACTGTTTTGGGACCATTGTCATTTATACAGCGATCAGTGCTATACAAATTCACTGATTACTGTGTAAATGACACTGGCAGTGAAGGGGTTAACCCGTAGGGGGTGTGGAAGGGGTTAAGTGCGTTCTAGGAAGTGATTCTAACCTTGTGTTTGACACCTGTGATTTATAGAAACTCAAGCCACCCCACCAGAAGAAAGATGAAGATTCTCACTTCTGCTTACACTCCGTTCACATTGAATGCAAATTTAAAATCGCACCATTTCAACACAATTTCAAAGCTGCGGGTTGCCGACATAAATATGGCAAAAATAAACCTTACAGGGGTTATAACCATGCAAAATGGAAAAAAAAAGTTTGCCTATAGTTCCACTTTAAGCGCTAGTTTACACTTCAAAACATGGCTTTGGACAAGCTTTGTTAAATCTCTCTGAATGGCAGTCAAATAAAATGGTTAGCTTCCAGTCCTGTTTACACTTTGCTTTTGCTTGGTGCTTTGATGAGGCTTTGTTGGGCTTTGATGAATATCAAAGTCGCGTGACTTTCAAGTTGCACAAGTGTAAAAGGGGCCTTAATTATGTGCAGACTCTATGGGCCAGATTCTGGTAGAATCCGCGAGGGCGTAGCGTAAGCCATTTACACTACGCCGCCGCAACTTACTGGAGCAAGTGCCGTATTCTCCAAGCACTTGCTCCGTAGTTTGCGTAGTGTAAATGGCCTGGCGTATCCCCGCGTAATTCAAAGGGGGCGGCTTGTATTTAAATTAAGCAAACCCCCACGTCGATCGAACTGCGCATGCGCCGGCCGGGAAAAAAGCCCAGTGCGCATGCTCCAGCTCACGTCGGAAAATGTCGTTGAAACCAACGTGAAAACGACGTGATCGTCACTTACGCAATGCCCTATTCGGAAACGACTTAAACACTACGTAAATGACGGAAAAAGACGATGCTGTCCTGACGCCATACTTAACATGTCATACAACGGAACTTCGTAAACTTACCCCTCATATAGCAGGGGTAAGTTTACGCTTACGGAAACGACGTAAATGACGACGAGGCGGCGTAAAAACCTTTAGGAATCGGCGTATTAGGCTCATTTGCATAGGCAAATGAGAAATCAACGTAAAGGCCACCTGGCGGCCAGCGAAGTAATTACATCTAAGATCCGACGGTGTAAGTGTTTTACACCTGTCGGATCTTCGCTGTATCAATGCGTAAATGATTCTATGAATCAGACGCATAGATACCCGGGGGAAAAAACAGAGATACGACGGTGTTTCCTGCGATATACCGTCGTATCTCTTTTGAGAACCTGGCCCTATGGCTTTTTCTATTTCCCTCTACAGTAGAAACTGGAGCAGGTTGTGTAGATAGGCCTGAAATGCACCCATCTCACACCTGTTTTTTAGCACAGGAAAATGTGTTCATTCTCCTCAATGTATCTATCATGTGGTGCCTATTGACGTCTTCTTGTAAACCAGTCTGGATTGATATGCAAGTGATTTCCTTTGCCCTTGTTATTTTAATCCTTCAGTAAAGTTGTTTGCTCTTTCTGGATTACGCTATTGGAATTTGTCTTGCTTTTTCCTATACAACTTTAGGAGTTGTCCATGCAGAGAAAAGTAGGTTAGAGGAACTGAATTTGTTCACTCTTGAGAAGAGAAGAATAAGGGGGGATATGATCAACATGTACAAATATATAAGGGGTCCATGAACTTGATGTTGAGTTATTCACTTTACGGTCAACACTGAGGACTCTTTACGTCTAGAGGAAAAGAGATTTCATCTCCAAATAGGGAAAGGTTTCTTCACAGTAAGAGCTGTGAAAATGTGGAATAGACTCCATCCAGAGGTGGTTCTGGCCAGCTCAGTAAATTGCTTTAAGAAAGGCCTGGATACTTTTCTAAATGTACATAATAAAACTAAGTACTAACATTTATAGGTAAAGTTGATCCAGGGGAAATCGATTGCCTCTCGGGGGATCAACTGTGGGTAATTAATTAGGTATATTGGATTGTGGTTAAACTAGATCAGGGGTGGCCAACCAGTGGCCCTGTGATGTGGCCCGCGACCTTCTGCTCTGGAATGGTGGATTGGCAAGCCCAGATCGTAGGTTGCCGACCCGCCATATCACAGAATCAGTGTTGTGAATGAAGCTGGTGGTAGAGGAACAAAGCGGCTGCTAAGCAGAGCCCTATAAGCCAATGCTTCCTCTACAGCGCTGGCTTTTGCCACAGTTGGAGTCTATGGTAAGGTTCAGTTAACCCGCAGGATAGAAACAGGTGCACAACACTGCACCCACGGTGTGGGTAAACCACAGCACATCAGTGCGAAAGCAGTCTTAGGCCCTTTTCACACGATCAGCCTAACCAAATGGGAGCCTCAATTCACCTCTATCTATAGCGACAGATGTCCGTTTACGCCCGCCTACCTCCAACCTGAAAAACAGAAGGGAATTCGTCCCCTTTCATTTGGGTGGATCAAAGGGCCTATACAGTAGCTGTGACCTGTCATCCGCCCGCTCCGCTCATTGTGGCCCTCGACTGGTTACCAAGTTGCTTAAGTGGCCCTCGTTCTTCAAAAGGTTCGGCACCCCTGAACTAGATGGACTTGTGTCTTTTTTCAACCTGACTATGTAACTATGTAACTAGGTTTGTGAATGGTGGCTGGGATGAACTAGCCTGGCTGAAACATCAATGTATAACGTGCAAATTGCCAATCTGTAAAAAGACAGGCATATCACTTTTGTGAGTTTCTGCCAGCTGTGAAATGGTGGAGCACTGAAGCCCCAGTATGGCTTTTGGAAGTTTTTTTTTTGTATTTTGTGATATTGAGAAATTGATTTGGACAGGAGAGACTTTCACATTGAACTTTTATTGTAAAATAATTTTTTTGCCTAAGTTGCAATTGGGTGTTTTTTTTAGTTGATTTTTTTTTTTAAAGGTTCGTGTATGGGGGATTCTATGTAAGTCATCACATCTCTACTTTTTAGAATGTTATAAGGTAAAAAATGTCTTGCTTTTAGAACCACTTTAACTATTAGCTGACCAGCAGCCGTCATATTATTGCAGCAGGTCGGCTCTCCTGGGCGAGAGCCCGTAGCTCTACGTCGGCTACTTTGCGGCCACTAGTCCCGCGCGCGTGCCCGGCGGGTACGATCGCCACCGGGCACACGCGATCGATCGGTACAGAGCGAGGACTGGGAGCTATGTGTGTAAACACACAGCTCCCGGTCCTGTCAGCGGGGGAAACGCTGATCTTCTGTTCATACAATGTATGAACAGAAGATCAGTGATTTCCCCTAGTGAGTCCACCCCCCCATACAGTTAGAACACACCCAGGAACATACTAAACCCCTTCCCCGCCCCCTAGTGTTAACCGCTTCACTGCCAATGGCATTTTTATAGTAATTAAATGCATTTTTACATCACTGATCGCTATAAAAATGCCAATGGTACCAAAAGTGTCCGAAGTGTCCGCCATAATGTCGCAGTACTGAAAAAAAAACGCTGATCGCCGCCATTACTAGTAAAAAAAAAAATATTAATAAAAATGCCATAAAACTACCCCCTATTTTGTAAATGCTATAACTTTTGCGCAAACCAATCAATAAATGCTAATTGCGATTTTTTTTTTAATAAAAAATATGTAGAAGAATACGTATCGGCCTAAACTTAGGAAAAAACTTTTTTTTTTATATATTTTTGGGGGATGTTTATTATAGCAAAATGTAAAAAATATTGAATTTTTTTCAAAATTGTCTCTCTTTTTTTGTTTATAGCGCAAAAAATAAAAACTGCAGAGATGATCAAATACCACCAAAAGAAAGCTCTATTTGTGGGAAAAAAAGGATGCCAATTTTGTTTGGGAGTCACGTCGCACGACTGCGCAATTGTCAGTTAAATCGACGCAGTGCTGAATCACAAAAAGTGCTCTGGTCATTGGGCAGCAATATGGTCCGGGGGTTAAGTGGTTAAAGAGACTCTGTCAGTGCCAAAAAAAGGTCCTCAAAACCCTGCCCTTAAGGCCAAATCTTGTGCTTTCTTGTGCACAGAAACTTGCCCACCCCTTCCTGCCTCCGACACAATATAATTGGTCAGTAAAACAGCCCATCACAGTGATGGCGCAGTGGGGATGTGTGGGGAACACCAGTTAGTTGAAAAGGAAAGTGTAGGACAACCCATAATTCAATTGTAATGGCAAGTCTTTGGTGCCTACTTAAGATGTGTGGAGGAATCTCTAGGTGCTTGTACATTTTTTGTAAAGTCTCTTTAAAGGGGTTTTAAAGGTTTGTTTTTTATTTTCTAAATAGGTTCCTTTAAGCTAGTCCATTGTTGGTTCACTTACCTTTTCTTTCGATTTCCCTTCTAAATGTTTTGTTTTCTTTGTCTGAATTTCTCACTTCCTGTTTCTCCTCAGTAAGCTTTACACCATCATCCGAGAGTTGGTTAGTCAGCCAGAACAGCTTACTGAGCAGCTTACTGAGGAGGATCAGGAAGTGAGAAATGCAGACAAAGAAAACAAATTAAAAAACATTTAGAAAGAAAATGGAAGGAAAAGGTAAGTGAACCAACAATGCACTAGCTTAAAGTAACATCTTTAGAAAATAAAAAACGAACCTTTACAACCCCTTTAAGCTTTAAAGTTCACTCTGTCATAAACTAGAAATATTTGTTGAGACACAAAGAGTTATGTAGCGTCATGTTATTGTTCCAGATTTGTTTGAAAGCCACAAAAATGTGAGCTACATTTTCCTGGAGTCCTGCCATTGACTTCATAAGGGGTTGCATGTAGTCTAGAAATGTATTTGTAGTTTGTCACCTCTTTTAAAGGAAGAAAACAAGCTTATCAAACAATGCAAATCTGTTTATGATATTAATGATAACTTATGTGTAAACTATCACAGTGAAACTGCTGTGCAATCAGAAGAGTTCAGATGAGTACATCATTTTTGGAATGTGATGTGGAGACAGATACAAGTTTATGTAAAAAGATTGTATTGTAAAAAGGTGTGGTCATTGACAATTCTGTAAGACAATAAAGAACAACTGGCTGAGTTATAATATTGCTGCTAGCTGCGTTCTGGCAGTGTTTCACAACTTTGCTCCCACACCCTCTGCAAGATTGTAGTTTTGTGAGTAGTTTCACTTAAAGCTGCTCTTTGTGCAAAGCAAATTTGTCAAAATAAAATGTAAATAAAAAAATTGAAAAATCATAAAGGGTACATGACTTTACCATAAACCTGTACTAGAGCTGCATGATTCTGGCTAAAATGAGAATATTTTTTTTGCTCAGAATAAAGATCACGATTCTCAATGCGTAACATCATCTTCCACATTATACAAAAAAATTGGGCTGACTTTACTATTTTTTTTTTTTATCATTGAACTGTATTTTTTTTCTAACAAAATTGCGTTTGAAAGACCGCTGCGCAAATACAGTGTGACATAAAATATTGCAATAGTCGCAATTTTATTCTCTAGGGTCTCTGTTTAAAAAATGAATATAACGATTGGGGGTTCAAAGTAATTTTATAGCAGAAAATATTGATTTCAACTTGTAAGCAACAAGTGTCAGAAAAAGGTTTAGGGCCATATTCAGAAAGCTATTTACGCAGTGTATCAAGAGATACGCTGCGTAAATACTAAGAATAGCTGGCGTATCTTTTTTTGCTATTCTGAAAAGAAGATACGCCGGCTTTCTTCTAAGATACGAGCGGCGTAAGTCTGTATCTTAGTTGCATTATTACGCTGGCCGCTAGGTGGCACTTACGGCGGTATTCGCGTAATATATGCAAATGAGCTATTTACGGCGATTCCCGATTGTACTTGCGGCGGCGCGTCGTAGTTTACGTTGTTTGCATAAGCGTTCGAGCAGCGTAAGGTTACCCCTGCTATAGGAGGCGTAGACAATGTTAAGTATGGACGTCGGGACAGCGTCAAATTGTACGTCGGTTACGTCGTTTGCGTAAATCGGTCGGGAATGGGGCTCGACGTTGGTAACGTTCACGTCGTTTTCATTGAGGAAAAGCGATGTGATCTCACGCATGCGCTGTCCAAAAAAAACGTGAATTACGTGGGGTCATAATTCATTTACATGAAACACACCCCCACTTCAGACATTTGAATTGCGCGGCCTTACGCCGCCACACATACGTTACGCCGCTGTAAATAATGGCGCAAGTTCTTTCTGAATAAAGAACTTGCGCAAATATTTACAGCGGCGTAACGTATCGGGTATACGTTACGCCAGCAGAAAGATCCACGGATCTTTCTGAATCTGGCCCTTAGTCTTTAAAGAACTTCCACTGTTCCAATCCCCCCCCCTCCGGTGTCACATGTGGCACCTTTCATGGGGGAGCAGATACTTGTCAAATCCAGGTATCTGCTCCCACTTCCGGGGAACAGCTATGCAATGTCCGGCAAAATCTCCTTAGCAACCCCACACTGTCTTCTGGGAGAAACACAGGTCCCAGAAGACAGCAGGGACCAATCAGAACACGCAGCGTGACTCACACAGGCGCAGTGGGGAACCAGGAGTGAAGCCAAAAGTCCTCACTGCCTGGTTCCCTTACCAGGAATGGCGGCAACAGCACTCAGGAGTCAATTCGAAGATCGGCTAGGGTGACGAAATTATGGGCTCCCTGGATAGGTAAGTGTTCTTATTAGGGCTGTTACTGATTAAACATTTTGTGTTTGATTAATCGATTATTTTTTTAATCGATTAATCGACCAATTTCGATTAATTAGAATGCACATACAGAACCAACTACATTTAGCTCATCTCCTTGCAGGCTGATTTCCAGTGCAGCTACCAACCACTGGAAAAATGGATAGCAGGATACAAAAAACACCCAAAGGCAGCACTCGATAGGAATAACATTAAAACATTTATAGTCTAGGTAACAAAATAAATATTGCACTGGAGATAAAATCGATGTAGCTACATAAACTGTAAAAATGGTGCAAGTAATTCCAAATGTAGCAAAAGCAGTCATAAAAACATGTAGCTTAGTATGATACTGGTATAAAAATGTGTACAATGATACCACTGCTGAATCCAGATGAGGAGAGGTTATCATCAGTCCGTCGGCATGTAAATGTCCCTGTGAAGGGAACTATCACAACTCCCAGTGGATGGCTGTAGAATCCCAGGTTGATAGAGGGAAGTGATAAAGGGAAGTGATAGAGGGAAGTGTAACAGCCCTTGCGTGTGGCAGATAGTAAGGTCCCGCCGGCATGCAGATATGAAGGCACAGCAAAGGAGCCTTCCAGATGGACATGGCAAGCCCCACCGATGTCCATGTTTTACCGGATCTCCGACGGAACTCCCTGAAGGTCTGGAAGCTGGTGGAGAGGTTAGTACCAATCAAAAGAATTTTAATCGATCAACAAAAATTAAAGATTATATAAAGAAGAGTGCACAAAAAAGGGGGAAGGGCCACAGTCAGAGGATAACAATAGTGCACTTCTCGGCGCCGAGGACACAGATTACTTTTATCAAAGGAATAGATTAAAATAATATATAATATATATATATATCTAAAAAATCAAAATTAAATTAAATAAGTGAAATTCAATTAAATATTGATCCCACTAAGAGCAATTAAGCAGTATATATATATATCTAAGCAGCTGTTTAAAAATAAATGAATAAATTCATCTATTCAAGATATAAAACAAGGTATCAAAAAACATAAGCCAAAAACATTTTCTGGTTAAAAATGATAAAACAGCGCATAAAAAGTCCAATATAGGTCAGGATGTTGAAAGAAAGTCCATAGATCAGTGAATCAGGTTTAAAGTGATTTGAAGGAAGCTTCATGGAATAGTTATACACCCTCCACCGGTTTCCAATCTCCACCAAACGTGAGGCACACTCCCCCGCAGGGGTTCAAACTCACCAGAAACTCAAAGAAAACAGGCCTTAAACATAAGACGTCCTGATCAAACCTCCAACATCATTCCAGAAGCAGCAAGGGTTAATGAGTCAAACTCCCATATATGGATCATAAAAAAAAGCAAAAAGCACCAAAATAGTGTAATACTGGCTACTCTTTAACAGCACTGCGGCTACAGGTACTGGTTCCTCAAACCATCACCTCCTCCAGACCCACGGTCCTGGATGCACGCGGCTCCAAAGCCTTCCAACGCGTACAGCATCTATCCTCACACAGAGACAATAACAGCCATTGCTCCCACTTCCTTCACCTTCCTTCCAAGGAAGGTGAAGGAAGTGGGAGCAATGGCTGTTATTGTCTCTGTGTGAGGATAGATGCTGTACGCGTTGGAAGGCTTTGGAGCCGCGTGCATCCAGGACCGTGGGTCTGGAGGAGGTGATGGTTTGAGGAACCAGTACCTGTAGCCGCAGTGCTGTTAAAGAGTAGCCAGTATTACACTATTTTGGTGCTTTTTGCTTTTTTTTATGATCCATATATGGGAGTTTGACTCATTAACCCTTGCTGCTTCTGGAATGATGTTGGAGGTTTGATCAGGACGTCTTATGTTTAAGGCCTGTTTTCTTTGAGTTTCTGGTGAGTTTGAACCCCTGCGGGGGAGTGTGCCTCACGTTTGGTGGAGATTGGAAACCGGTGGAGGGTGTATAACTATTCCATGAAGCTTCCTTCAAATCACTTTAAACCTGATTCACTGATCTATGGACTTTCTTTCAACATCCTGACCTATATTGGACTTTTTATGCGCTGTTTTATCATTTTTAACCAGAAAATGTTTTTGGCTTATGTTTTTTGATACCTTGTTTTATAAAAATTAAAGATTAATCGAGGAATTAATAGTTAATTTCCACAGCCCTATTTCTTATATTAAAAATTCTAAAAAAAACAAAATGTTACAATGTTCCTTTTTATCTCTCAGCGCTAAGGAATGTTGATAAACAATTGCCAGCTTCAGAGAACAGCTCTGTACTGTTTACATACAGTGGAATCGTGGAAATACTAGATTAAGATTTTTAGGGGGTTGAATCGAGATTTCGATTTTTAAACGATTAATCGTGCAGCTCTAACCTGTACTAAAACGTATGCCCACTAAACTGTTAATTTGGATGCATTAATAAGTAATAGGCTACAATACTAACCTGCTGCTCCATATTCATTTAGGCTGGGTTCACACCTATGCGAATTGGATGCGGCTTACACCTTGGATGAGGCTAATGCGCGTTCAGTATATCCTCTGCCGTGCCCTCTCACGTGCCCTCCTCCTCCTTCTACGCGCCTCTTCCTCTGCACACACTAGTAGTGCTAAGACCAGGCCTGCCCCTGGCATGTGGGCATACGAATGTGTTGTCCTAAGTGTGATTGCTCAGCTCGTCAGGAATGGTCCAGCTGACATGCACACGTCTGGTGCAAAGCTACCCCTGCTTTATGAGGGGTAACTTTAGGCAAGCCATTCGTCTTACGCGTACAGCGAGTAGCCTTCGCCGAACGCGCGTCCTTTTCGGGAATCAGCGCATCTCCCTCATTTGAATACAAAATCAATGGGAGCGCACGATGTTGCCCGCGTAAATATGCGTTTGCGCTGCGCAATCGCAGAATAGCTAGTACAGGCAGGAAAAGCCTTTTTTCTGGCGTATCTGGTTCTGTGGCTGCGGCGCATAGATACGGCGGCGCATATTTGCATTTACACCACGTAACTTCTTTGAGAATCTGGCCCATTATCTTCTATTGGCACATTGTGAACAGGATAAAATACTGATGTAAACCTGACCTGATACTGATGCAATCCTGACCTGATCAAAAACTGACAGGAAAAACAGATTTTATTAGCGGTTAGGCGATTAAACAAGATTTTAGCTAATATTTTTTTTGTCTCCATTCAGGAGAGAGATAGGTCTGTATGATTTGGGTTTGGAATAACTACAATTAGAGCTTCTCTCATAGACTGCAGTAGACTCCTAGTTTCATATGCCTCTTGAAAGTATCTGAGGCCTTGTACACACGATCAGTCCAAACCGATGAAAATGGACTGAAGTTAATTTTCATTGGTTCACAGACTGATGGTCTGATGTGCGTACACACCATCAGTTCAAAAACCGATCGTGTCAGAATGCGGTGACATAAAACCAAACGACGTGCTGAAAAAAACGAAGTTCAATGCTTCCAAGCATGCGTCGACTTGATTCTGAGCATGCGCAGGTTTTTAACCGATGCTTTTGCGTACTAACCATCAGTTTTGACCGATGGTCAGGCGTCCATCAGTCCGATTTTAAAGCAAGTTTTAAAACTTTGGACTGAAGGACAAAAGATTGATGGGCCATACACACTGTCGTATTGGACCGATAAAACTGAACTTCAATATGTTTTCATCGGTTTGGACTGATCGTGTGTACGCGGCCTAAGAGTATAGGAGCAAGATATTTGGCTTTAGCATTATACCATTCCATGGGTACCTCATCAAGCCCAGGAGATTTTCTAGATTGAACATATATACCAGCTGCTTTCCTCCAGCTAGATTGGCTTATCTTAGGCTTTGCTTTGAACAAGCATAAAACTGGGTATTTATGTATGGAAAGCCGCTTTAGCAGGATACTGGTCTTTAAACCAGTCCTGATGGAAACTAGAATTCGATCAGTGCATGCAGCCAATGGCTGTAGCATTGATCAGTGTATTCTGATGGTGAGGAGACCCTACTGTTAGCACAAAATAGTGCAGTGGGTGAAAGTCCTGCATGCACATCATTTGTAAATGACCATAAATGTAACCTTCATATAGAGCTGCACAATTCTGGCCAAAATGAGAACCACGCTTTTTTTGCTTAGAATAAAGATCACGATTCTCGTGGCGTAACATTGTCTTTCATATTACACAAAAAATTGGGCTAACTTTACTATTTTGTTTTTTATTAATCCATTAAAAAAAATTGAGTTTGAAAGACCACTGCGCAAATACAGTGTAACATAAATTATTGCAACAACCGCCATTTTATTCTCTAGGTTCTCTGGTAAAAAAAATATATATAATGTTTGGGGGTTTTAAGTAACTTTCTAGCAAAAAATACTGATTTTAGTCTTTAAGTTGTTAAACTGACCTAATTTGCAGACTGAAGTTCATGCCTTTGATCTAAAAGGACAAAGTGTTACAATGTTAAACAATGTTGTCGAAAACTTGGCAGTCTGCCTGTTTATTTTTTCTAGACAGCTGTCAGCTTTGAGCAGAGAACTCTGCATAAAATCGAGAAAATGCTTTGTTAAGATACCGAGGGGGGAAGAATCGTGATCTGATTCTTGAATGATTAATCGTGCAGCTCTACCTTCATATATTTATTTTGAGTTATATATACCTACAACAATTTATTTAAATATGGTATCTATAATAAGAGCCCTTTGCATTTTTACATATTGCATCATGCATACTATTTATTGTTTTGTTTAAACTCGTGTAATTCTATAAACATCTGTGAGTTTGTTGTGATGGCTTAATTCCGCTCTCATCTGATTGGTGGATAATTGCTAGCCCTGTGAGCCATTGTCTGAAGTACCTGATTAGCATTATTAACCCGCACCTCTTATTATCTAGAAGTGGAGCTAATGGTCACAGTCCGAATAGATGGTATAGATGGTATATAAGAACACATGGGGGGTTATTTACTAATAGCAAATCCACTGTGCACTAAAAGTGCACTTGTAGTGCAGTCGCTGTAAATCTGAGGGGTAGATCTGAAATGAGGGGAAGCTCTCATGTGCAAGCTAAAATGTTTTTGTTTTTTTTTCCTTGCATGTCCCCCTGGGATATACAGCGACTGCACTTCCAAGTGCACTTGCAGTGCACTTGTAGTGTAAAGTGGATCTGCCTTTCGTAAATAACCCCCATAGTGTGTACCAAATTTTTACCTCTAAAGCAGAGGGAGCCCCCTTGATATGGATCAGCATATGTAGACCTTTGTGGAATCTTCCCAGCCCATCTGAGGGCACGTACAGTGGTTCTGGTTGTTTCTTCTTTGATATTTATGATGAGCCTTTTTTAATGTCAATTTGTGAGTTTAATCGCCTATTTTTATCCTATGAATAAATGCTGGCTTGGTTAATGTTCTAGGCTGGTGCACCTTCTTTTGTCTTTCTGCATGTAGTGCTTATGGATTACCACTGTCTGAGGAGGACGGCAAGGCTTAGTGGAAGCCTGACATCTGAAGCTATGTCTGTGGATACCTGAAGAAGAGAGCGCAGAAGTCTCTACTCCAAGCCTGGACGAAGATACAATCCCCGGTCTGAGTTGATTCACACCAACTTAGTCCTGCTTCTAGACACCATTAATCCTTTCCTTCATTACATATAGCAACCACAGCTGCCACTAAGGACTTTTTATTTTCTATTTATCAGTACCTTGCACCTAATAGCTGTACTTCCCATGCATTAAACCCACTGAAGGCTCCCTCTACAACTCCATTGCCCTTGACAACCTCTCAGAAACATCCTTTTAATACTGTTACCTGTTTGCTTCACTTCTCAGTACTGTCACTTCTCCCCCACCAGCAGCACAATCTGCCTAAAACCTAAATTAATTGCAGTAGGGTTGTCCCGATACCGATACCAGTATCGCTATCGGGACCGATACCGAGTATTTGCGGGAGTACTTGTACTCCCCCAAATACCCCCGATGCCTAAATAGAATACTTCCGGGGATGGCAAATAGAATCTCCCGGGGATGGCAAATGAGCTCAAACCCCAATTGGCAAGACTTATCACTGGAGGAAAAAATAAAACATATGGCAAGGGATGAGTCACAGTGTTGATAGAAAAGTATATATGATGATAATTAAATAGTGTGCTTCCATCCCCGATAGAATGAAAAGGGGGCCTAAAACTAAGGTTGGAACTTTTAATTGAGGCAATGACTAATATGCCTCCATCCCCGATACTTTGAGAAGAAGAACTAGAAAATTGGGACTTTAATTGAAGCACACTATTAATGAAATGAACCAAAATAAAATAAGATTGTAAGTTTATTAAAACCAAGGGGGCATAACATATACATAATAAGATAATTAATAATACTGTGGTTTACAAAAAACGATGACAATCCAGACATTAATTAGTAGTACATAATTGATCCAGCATAACACACATGGTAGTGTAAAATAGTTATGGGTTTCAGTACATAAAATCTGGACTAGACATAAAAATGATACACAATTATCTCAGGTTAACAGCCATAGTAATGAATCTTGGATATGTGGACCGACTTGGTAGGGGTAGCATGTAGATGGACAGGTAATAATAAATTGGTTCATTATGGTAAGATAATAAGATACAATTATTGATCAAATACACTGTGACATATCATCGTTTCACATTTCGTGTTCACTATAGCACTCGTCAGGAGCAGATACACAGTGTAAGGGTATCTATAATAAAAGAAAGATTGCCATAGTAATAAGGTAATGAATATTGTATAGAACATAGAAAAGAGGGGGAACAAGTAAGGTCCCAATCACTCTTACCTAGTTGTATTGTAGGAATAAGATGGTAGTATGGTATTAAAAACGGGGGCAGCTATAAAGGGCATCAATTCCGGGAGATGAGACGGTATACACCTTGGCACGGCGATAACAACAGTAACCAATGGTAAGTATGAAGGTTCAGATACTACGTATCAGCTACGGCACCCACACAGGTATGTTAGAATAGCGAATGAATAGTCACTATTCTCACACTGAATGGCCTTTCTGCCAATCAGGAAGCACGGGTCTGATACACGTTCCTGGATTGGCCGAAAGGAGAAATATTCCAATTGGCCAAGGAGGATGAGGAGTGGAGGAGACACATGGTGGAAGTCGCCGTGATACAGAGAAGGAGAGAAGGGGAAGGGGAAGACACTGCAAGTCAGGAAGCACTGCCCACCAATAGAGGGGAAGGAGAAGCCGCAGTGATGCCAAAGAGGAGAGCAAAGGAAGCTGTTTTCCATTGGTAAGCCTTACCCACCATAGATGGGGTTAGTGATGGGCTCATAACTAACTGACCGGGGGGTGCGGGTTACCAAATCAATGCTGCTTCCCCCCAAGTTATTTTTTACCACCAGCAGGAGTGCTGGTCATTCTGGTGGCCCCGGATTAGCCTTTTTGACCCTAGTATGCCAAGTGCCAACATGGTGTGACTGTTAGCGGAAGCTCCCGGGCAGTCGCTTCTGAGGGTGGATCTTCTACCTCAAGGATTGCTATTCCACCCTGTTTACCACCACTGACTTGTTGGCTTGACTATTGAAAGCCAGGTTCTGGGAGATGGGGTTTATCAGGCTCAGTGATTTCTGCAAGGCTATTGGGCCGTAACTGTACCTCCTTGACAGTTTGTCATCCCAACTTGCAGGCTTGTATCTTGTGGTGTGAGGATGCAGGGGTCCCTCCACTTGCCTTCTCGGTGGCTCAGATCTTGGATTTTTCAATATGTCATTGACTGCAAGCTAGCCTTAAGTAGCATTAGGGGTCAGGTCTCTGCCCTTGCAATCCTGTTTAAATGTCCCTTGGCCACACCCAAATACTTTACCAAGTACACAAAAATCGTTCTGTTATCATACGAGAATTTTTTTAGTGCATGTCTCTTTGGATTTTTTTCGCATGAACTGTCGTGATTGGCTCTCGAAAGCTGTGTAATAATGATCAGATTATTGGACGATCAAAAGCGGTATTTTTTCTTATGCATCTGTCCCTGACCTTAAGTTTAGGGCATATTGGTTACATAGTTACATAGTTAGTCAGGTTGAAAAAAGACACAAGCCCACCCAGTTCAACCATAAAAAAAATATATTTATATATATATATATATATCGTACAATCCCATATACCCAATTCTATACCCACAGTTGATCTAGAGCAGGGGTGTCAAACTGGCGGCCCTCCAGCTGTTCCAAAACTACAAGTCCCATCATGCCTCTGCCTGTGGGAGTCATGCTTGTAACTGTTAGCCTTGCAATGCCTCATGGGACTTGTAGTTTTGCAACAGCTGGAGGGCCGCCAGTTTGACACCCCTGATCTAGAGGAAGGCAAAAAAAACCAGCAGAGCATGATCCAATTTACTACAGCAGGGGAAAGAATTCTTTCCCGATCCCCAGAGAGGCAATCGGATTTTCCCTGAATCAACTTTACACTATAAATGTTAGTACTCAATTATATTATGTACATTTAGGAAAGTATCCAGGCCTTTCTTAAGGCAATCTACTGAGCTGACCAGAACCACATCTGGAGGGAGTCTGTTCCACATTTTCACAGCCTTTCACAAACCTTTTCCGTATTTGGAGATGAAATCTTTTTTCCTCTAGATGTAAAGAGTTTCCCCTTATTCACCATATAGTGAATAACTCAACACCACGTTCACTATATGGACCCCTTATATATTTGTACATGTTGATCATATCCCCCTTATTCTCCTCTTCTCAAGAGTGAATGAATTCAGTTCCTCTAATCTTTCCTCAAAGCTGAGCTCCTCCATGCCTCTTATTAGTTTGGTTGCCCTTCTCTGCACTTTCTCCAGTTCCCCGATATCCTTTTTGAGAACTGGTGCCCAAAACGGAACTGTATATTACAGATGAGGTCTTACTAATGATTTGAACAAGTGCAAAAATTAATATTTCTCTCTGGTGTCCATACCTCTCTTAATACAAAAAAGGACTTTGCTCGCTTTGGAAACCGCAGCTTGGCATTGCATGTTATTATTGAGCTTATGATCTACCAAAACCCCCATATCCTTCTCCACTACGGATCCCCCTAATTGTACTCCCCCTAGCATGTATGATGCATGAATATTCTTACCCCCAAGTGCATAACTTTACATTTATCAACATTAAACCTCATCTGCCACATAGGGCCAGATTCAGGTAGATGGGAGCATCTTTGCTCCAGAGTAACGCTTCTCATTTACGTTACTCTGCCGAAATTTTAGGAGCAAGTGCTGTTATTCAAGAAGCACTTGCTCCTAAAGTTGCGGCATCGCAAATGAGCCGGCGGAATTCAAATTGGGCGGGTACGGGGCGTGTAGTATTTAAACTAAGCGCGATCCTGCGGTGAACGTACTGCGCATGCGTCGAGTGTCAAAGCATCCCCGTGCGCATGCTCCAAATTCTGTGAATGAACGTCAATGACGTCACATTCCCATTCATGAACTTTTTACGCAAGCGACGCCATTTTTTTTTTTCCGACGCGATGACGACGCCTATACCTAACATAGGATACTCCACTAGGGGGCTACTTTATCTATGCGCTGCGTATCGCTTCCGGAAACGTCGTAACGTCACTGCGTCGCGCCCGAATTCGCTCGTGAATTGCCGATTTCCACTCATTAACATATTTTTTGAGCGTAAATCGGCGGGAACGCCCCCGGCGCCATTTTTAAGTTGAAGTAACGATGCGATGGCGAAATTCATTTACGCTGCTCGCATCGGAACTTCAACCCGGCGTTTCTTGTTTTCTGGTTACAGAAAACAGAAACGCCGGCTTAAAGTGACAGTTAGGCTGGCGGATCACTGGATCCGCCAGCCTAACTGTACCTGAATCTGGCCCATAGTTGCCCAATTAGACAGAGCATTGAGGTCGGCTTGTAAATTGGAGACATCCTGTAAGGACGTTATTCCACTCCATAGCTTGGTGTCATCTGCAAAGACAGAAATGTTACTTTTGATCTCAGACCCTATATCATTTATAAAGCTATTAAAAAGTAAGGGTCCCAATAATGAACCGTGGGGTACACCACTGATAACCTTAGACCATTCAGAGTTAGGCCGCGTACACACGATCGGTCCAACCCGATGAGAATGGTCCGACGGACCGTTTTCATCGGGTCACCACTGAAGTGGCCTGATGGTCTGATGTGCGTACACACCATCAGTCCAAAATCTGATCGGGTCAGAACGCGGTGACGTAAAACACAAAGGCGTGCTGAAAAAACAAAGTTTGATGCTTTCAAGCATGCATCGACTTGATTCTGAGCATGCGCAGGTTTTTGGTCCGATGCTTTTGCGTACTAACCATCGTTTTGGTCCGATGTTCAGGCGTCCATTGGACCGATTTTAAAGCAAGTTTTAAAACTTTGGTCCGATGGACGACGGTCCGATGGGCCGTACACACGCTCGGTTTGGATCGATGAAACTGGCCTTAAGGCCAGTTTCATCGGACCAAACCGATCGTGTGTACGCGGCCTGAGAGTCATTAATCACTACTCTCTGAATTCTGTCTTTTAGCCTGTTTTCTATCCATTTACAAAATGATATTTCCAATCCTGTAGACTGTACCTTACACATTAGCCATGTGTAGGGAACTGTATCGAACACTTTTGGAAAATCAAAGTATACCACGTCCACTGCCACGCCTCTGTCCAAGGTTATACTTACCTCTTCATAAAAAGTTCGTCTGACAACTTCTGTCTTTCATGAATCCATGCTGTCTGTTGCTTAAATAGTTTTTTTTTCAGCAAGAACTCATCTATGTGGTCTTTTATTAAACGCTCCAGTATCTTCTCAACTATAGAAGTTAAACTAACTTAACTAGTTACTTTGTTCCCTTTTTAAATATAATGTAGTTGACAAAGTAAATTTAAGTAATATCGACCCCCTACCCCATCCCTAAAATAGCAGAAATACTTACATTTATTAAATATCAACATATATGTTGTCTTATATAAAATATGACTGCTAGCAAACTACTGAAATTACATCATCACTGTGCAACAATGTTCTTAAACTGACCTAGTTTTGCTGAGAGCAGGCTAATCCAGTTTAGCATGGCAAAAGAGGATGGGCACATTAGAAACATTTCTGATGTATGAAACTAAAATTATTCAGCCTTGTGCCATACAGCGCTCACTTCTTTGAAGTAATAAGAAGAGACTACAAAATGGTGGCTTTCTTCTTCTGGCCAGGACACCAGAGGTTTGTGACATTATTGCTAGTTGTTCAGTATTAGCAGTAACAAATGTAAACCATTTGCAGGCTGACTTGTCTACAGACCTCACTATTGGTTAACGCTGTTTAAATGTTGTAGCAACACTTTTTCACATTTTAACATATTTTATAACACAGAAACATTTTTTTTTAAATCTGCAATATGGGATTGTATGATATTTTTTATTTTATTTATTTTTGTGGTTGAACTAGTGTCTTTTTTTAACCTGACTAACTATGTAACTAATACTTTATTCTACACTGAGCATTTACACAGCACTTATATGTGTGTACCTATATATTGCATGTATATATTGTACAGCTAAAGACTCATTTATAAAGGTATAAAGCATGTACAATATATATAGTAATTCACATATCTTAAAACTCTTGTTTTTTTATTTTTTTTTATAGTATTGTAACTGTATTGTCTCCCTTAATTTTGTTTATACTGTATGTATAGCAGGACATTCAGTGCACTTTACTTTATAATTCTCTTTATGCCTTAAACTAAACCTATAGTTAAAAACTTGTTTTTTATTCAGTTTTGAATGGAGTGGTACAGAGTTAGAAGCTTTGTCAGATTTTTATTGCTCAAGTGCCTGTGTCAGTTTCTCTATTTGTTCTCCTGACCACTCTCACTGGGACTAAACATGAGGGAAATCCTCTGTCCCCATAACAAAAATAGAGAGGGAGCAAATGTCCACAGGAGGATTTCTCACATTTTGAAGGGAGTTTCTCTAACTTCCTGTTTTGCCAACTCGACAGGAAGTAAATGAAGTTTTCCCAAACAGCATACCAATGGCAAAAACAATTGACAGGGGTTTCAACCATTTTCTCCGCCATCAAACAAAAAATGTTTTGCCATCAGATAAACTTTAAACAAATATTACTTGTGTAGCACTACCCCCGGAGGAGCTGCTGGTTTGTTTTGGGTGGCACATTTATCTCGTGGCTCTTCAAATTCCTAGGGGTGTATGGTGCATATAGCAATAGTAATGGAATGTCCACGACAAGTGTCTTTTCTGTGCTCTTTATTACCCAGCCGGATAAAAACAATAAACTTGTGGTGAAAGGATAGAGTTGAAGGGAGAAGAAGAACAGCAGATTCAGGCGTGGTATAGGGAAACAGTCCTGCTCCCACTTGTAACACTTTCTGTGCCTGACTCAGTGTACCCGGAACAGGCCTCTCTCACTGACCTGGCAGCCAGAGTATCACTCAAACCTTTTTCTAGGAAAAGTCTCTGCCACAGACCCTCCTGGAATGAACTCAGGGAGAAACCTCTGCCACAGGCCCTCACTAATTGTGCTTACGGAAACGATCCTCCTTGAAAAAAATTACGCCTGGATCTCCTTCTTCTAGTCGCTCAGGTACTGACTGACAGGTAATCAATCCTTCAGTGTCTGGCTACCTTGATCCCCGGTGATTTGTCGAGATCCTTTAGGATCGCCAGCCTCTCATTGGCTCTCTTCAGATGGACTCCCCACCAAACAGCTATACCGCTTGGGATCTTCAGAAATGGGAACCCAGTCGACCACTGGGATCCCGCCACAGCTCAAATGTTCTGGACCAACATGGTCCCGGAACCAGGAACACCGCGGTCCATAGCGCCGGGGTGCTGTGGTGCAGTCACCCTAAAGGTGGGTGCCGCACTTGGAGAAGAAGATGACCCAGAATTAATGGCGTCTGCCCCATAAATACCCTCTCCCAGCATGTCCAGTGAGGAAACTCCCTCCTGATTGGCTGCTGGAAAAGAGTACCCAGGTCTCGACTCCACCATTGCCACCTGTCGTCCTGGGGAGGAACAACACCCCAGGAACAACAGAATGAGCCCACAGCACAACCAAGCTGAGACAGAGACCTTGTTTTGAACACATACATTTGATCAGAGTCGATTAACACTCTGATCCCACTTCTAAATTTAAAACAGCACCGGTACTTGGATGTAACCAGGCGCTACACTTGTATTTTCTTATTTATCTATGTAACTGTTATTGATTAAAATTAACTTGAGAAAACCGATAAGGCCTCTTTCCAATCTTTTGCATTAGGTTATTGCATGCCCACCTTAACGTGAAATATTTAACACATTAATATGCATTGTTCTAAGGCAGCCTGTTCATTTTGAGAAGGTTGCTAATGCATCTTCTCCTTTGTTTAATGTAATGCATCACAAGGTATGACTAGTGTTTTGTGCTGTGCCGCAAATTGCAAAATCTCATAAATATACTCAATCTTTCTATACTCTTTAAAATGGCAGTGCAAAAAGTGAAATTAAGCAAATAACCTGAAGAAGTTGTAACTAGTTACCAAATAATGAAAGTCCACAACATAGATTTGTATTGTTCCACCATTAGTGTCCACAAATAATCGCCACTCACAAAGGGTAGTTTATCTTAGGCCGCATACACACAACCGGTTTCCTCGACAGAATCCATCAAAAAACTTGGTGGCAGAGCTTTTTTGCTGAGGAAACTGGTCGTGTGTATGCTTTTCATCGAGAAAAATGTTGAGGAACTTGACAAGGAAAAAAGAGAGCAAGTCCTCTTTTTCCTCGACGGGAGTCTCAATTTCCTCGTCGTGTTCCTCGTCGGGCTAGTTTTCGACGAGAAACACATTGGTGTGTATGCTTAGAAACCCGCACTAAAAGTAGCGTTTGTAATGAAAATAGCACATGTGTCACGCTGTAACAGACTGAAAAGTGCAAATGTCTCTTACCAAACTTTTACCTAACACGCAGTAACATGAGATTAGCAAAAGCAGCCCCAAGGGTTGTGCCAGTGGAATCGAACTTCCCGTTCTGTTGTATGTATTGAAGTCACTGCGTTTGAGAACGAGGAGATTTGGTCTTGACAGTGTGTACGCAAAGACAGCTTGTCAAGTTTCTCGACAAGCCTGACAAGGAACTCGTCGAGGAAAACAATATGTCTTTCCCAACGACTTCCTCGGTCGTGTGTACGAGGCCTAACTCACCAGAATTCTATGCCTCACATCAAAGATGTTCACCACAAAATTATTTGTTAAAATGGTTAGCTCCCAACATTCCTTCGATATTTCTGCTCCAAGTAGTAATACCTCTGTAAACACTCTCACAGAGCTCACAATAGTGCAGTACCGTAACACACTTAAATTTATAAAAAATAAAAGTCTAATTCCCATTAGGGGTGGGCAGGTAATATGAAGGTACGTTCGGCATCCCATAGGGACCAACATAACGGATCTTTTCCAATGCCTTCCTTTCCTATTATCACTTTAAAATCCAAATATAGTCATACCATGTTGTTTGCTTTACTTGATTCCAACCGATTGTAAACTGATTCTCATAGCTTTCCTGCTCACGTTGTGCTTATCTCATTGAAAATTTGTAAGCTTACTGTCATATTCATGAAACTTCAAAAACATCTTTAACCAGGAAAAAATACAACAGTAATAAAAAAACATTGCCTTCAAACATATTCTACAAGTGCCTGCTTTCCAAGAATAAGTCAGATTACTAGCGTCTCACAACCTCGCAGCATGGATTGTGTCCACAGCGCAATTTCCGGGACAGCGTGCATTATCACACTGTCAGGGCTGGGTTCTTAGTAGCTCCCTTCTCTGTGCTCAGGCTGCTCAGCTCCTGGGTAATTGTCAGCAATCATTGCTCCCTCAGTGGCTTACCTACTTATCATTATGTGTTCATCAGTCCTGCCTACAGACATCCCCTTCTAGATATTTAAACTGCCTTGTTCCTTTCTTTCCTGCCTTCGCCTTGGTCAATATATCTGGAGGTTCTCTGCTATGTTCCTGTGAAAGACTTTGCCCGTCCTCTTTGGTTCCTGATCCTGTTCTTCTGCCTCCGACCACACTGATCTCTGGTTTCCTGATTACTGGTCTGTCGGACTACCTGCTTTGGTTACTGATTCCTGATTTATGTTTTGACCACATTTACTGATCTGTACAATATCCAAAGTCATTCACTGAAATCTAAGGGAGCAGGCAGAAGAGTAGTCTCGACAGGCCAGGGTCATGCACGTTTTGTCAGAAGAGGCAGAGTCCTTAGAGCAGGCCTGGGTTAAACCAGGAATCAAGCAGCAGGAGGGTCCAGAGACAAGCCGGGTCAGTAACAGGAGGTCAAAGGTATACAGGATACACAGGAGAAAGGAGTACTGGTAGCCGAAGAACATCCAGTAAACTGTCATTGCAGCTGTTGCCCTTTTATAGGGCGTGTGGTGCCAGTCCTAGCAGCAGGTGTGCGTGAACGTGCTCCAGTGCGCACACCTGCACTAATGCGCAGGTTTGTGCGCATGCACGCATTTATGTGCAAACGAGCATGGCCATGTTTATCATTGGCAAATATGGCAGGTCTTTTCCTCAGCACATGCTCATTTTTATTCAGCTGTCTTCTTCTCGGAACATGAAACTCAAAACCAGGATTTGACTCACCTTCTATTTTAGAAGAAAATAAATAAATAAAAAATAATTGCCGCCACACCTATAACTGTGTTTTACACTACTGTATAATGGTGCAATTCATTCCTCAATAAATAATGATCCTAGGACCTCAAGACTTATATAAAAAAAAAATGTACTCACACACCAACAAAAATATCTCAAAAACACATTATTTGTTAAAGAAAAAAAAATTGAAAAAGAGAACAAATACTGTATATATACCATACCTTTGTATTATGTCCTAAAATGACAGCTGTCTTACAGCAAACATTTGTAGTGTTTTTACTCTCACCTCTATCTCTAGTCAAATTCCTTCCCTAACATCTATCCATATAATACTATGAATGTCCTATAGCGCACTGACAGCTGACAAAAATAAGCCTTGCATAGTGGTTATCTCTCATTTAGAATTTCTCTGCAGAGAAAGTTTCTTTATATCCACAATAAGGGTAATTCTTAATATAAAGTAAATGTATCCCTAATAATGTATCCATTGTTATATATTTTGCTAGGTGTTGCCTTAGATTATATAAATGCCATTTGTCTACTACTACTAGTGGTATAATGTTTCTCACAGACAAAAATTTCCACTACATGGTGAAAACATTCCCATTTTTCAGTTTTCCATCTTTAAAGGCACAATCTTTATCTGCCTAGGTCTAAGGCCCGTACACACGACTGAGAACCTCTGCAGAATCCAGCGAGAAGCTCGCTGGGATCCATATTCTGCCGAGATACTCGGTCATGTGTACGTTTTCGCCGAGCGTCCCGGCGAGCAAACCGTCGAGCCAAAATAGAGAGCAGGTTCTCTATTTGCTCGATGGCCCATCGAGAACCATGGCTCGGCGCCTTTCCCGACGGCTTGGTTGACGATTTTGACGGCCGGGCGAGAACCTCGACGGGCGGAACGATGTGTTTGGCCCGTCGAGGTTCTCGTACGTGTGTACGCGGCCTCAGACACATGCACCCATATGTATACTAATAACTCTGTATTGGGCAGCAATATATGTGGTTTATCATTTTTTCTCATAAATATATTTGTATTGTCTATTATCTCCAAAAGTGACTAAATCTACTCAGCTATGACTAAGCACTGTTTGTTAGTGTGAAACATTTCAGCTCCTCTGTCCGTTCTGATCTGCTGTGGCATGTTTTTTTAATCCATTTTTTGAATAAAGGCAAAAACTTTTTTTGGAGTGCCGCTATCCAGAATTTCTTCCCATTTGCATTGTGACTAAATCTATCTTGTCTTTCCATATCAAACATAGGATAATTTCATATCTCACAATACTGAAAATTATATACAGATTGTGCCTTTACTTTCCACAGATTGCATTGTCCTGATCAAACTTGCTACAGCTACTTGGTTGATTTTTATCATGCCTTTTTTTAACGTATATTACATTGTACTTCATCCCAAACAATAGAGTCTCTTGGATGTACGTTTATAAACAATATAAACTGTGTGTGTAATAGCACTCACATATTGTTGCATTGCACTTGATTTTAGTTATTTACACCTACACCAATTAAAGTGACACTAAACTACTGTATATCCTTATACTCCAAAAATAATCCAAACATATCCACTACTTAACTACTTCAGCCCCGGAATAATTGGCTGCCCAATGACTTTGCGATACGGCACTGCGTCGCCTTAACTGCCAATTGCAGGGTCATGTGATGCTGTACCAAGACAAAATTGATGTCCTTTTTTCCCCAGAAATAGAGCTTTCTCTGCAATTTTTATTGTTTACACTATAAACAAAAAAAGTGCAAAAATTTTGAAAAAAAAAAAGACAACATTTTGTAGTTTTTGCTATAATAAATATCCCCATTTATTTTATTTTTTTAAAAGCTATTTTTTTCTCAGTTAAGGTCGATATGTGTTCTTCTACATATTTTTGGTAACAACAAATTGCAATAAGCATTTATTGATTGGTTTGCACTTAAGTTATAGCGTCTACAAAATAGGGGATAGATTTATAGCATTTTTAATATTATAATTTTTTTTACTAGTAATGGCCGCGATCTGCAATTTTTATCTGGACTGCAACATTATGGCGGACACCTCGGACACTTTTAACAATTTTTTGGGACCATTAGCATTTATACAGCGATCAGTGCTATAAAAATGCACTGCTTACTGTAAAAATGACACTGGCAGGTAAGAGGTTAATACTAGGGGGCAATAACGGGGTTAATTGTGCCATTAGATCCAGCATACTGCTGACATCTGCAGTATGCTGGGTTTTTTTTTCGTACTTATCGTTTTAGCAGGCTTTCTTATCTTTCTTATCTGGCACCGAGCGGGGATTCCTTTCCGGGTATAGGCGTTCCTAAGGCAAGCGTAGTTGATTGACGGGCTTGGATATCACGCCTTTCGAAAATACCAGTAGTGACACTTGGCAATTTACGGCGCCTGTGCAGTCAGCTCTACACGGCAGGCGCAGGCACCGTATAGCGCCGTAAACAGCCGAGTGTCACTTTGGCTATTTTCGGAAGGCGTGACGCGCTATCCAAGCCTGTCAATCAACTACACTTGCCTTAGGAACGCCTATTCCCCGCAGAAATCCCCATTTGGAGCCAGATAAGAAAGCCTGCTAAAACGATAAGTACAACAACAAAAATAACAGCATACTGCATATCTCAGCAGTATGCTGGATCTAATGGCAGAAAGTTGATTTTTGGGTGAACCTCCGCTTTAAAGATACAGCTAAGACGGTTTGTGGGATTGTGCCGACCTGCCGCCATATATCAATACGATGGCGGCTGGTCGTCAAGTGGTTTTTACCCTGTAATCAATTTTTTATGAAATTATTCCTTACTGTATTTTTTGCCTCCTTATAAAATTTTCCCTAAGTTCCTGAAGTTCTTCTTTTCCCCGTATTTCTTTTCTTTGGAATGAGCAATGCATGTTAATTGTAGTCATGTGCACTGCTCTATGCACATTACACATACAGTATCTCACATAGTGAGTGTTTTTACTTAGGGGTGTACTCACTTTTGTTGCCAGCGGTTTAGACATTAATAGCTGTGTGTTGAATTATTTTGAGGGGACAGCAATTTTATCACTGTTATACAAGCTGTACACTCAGTACTTTACATTATAGCAAAGTATAATTTCTTCAGTAAAAGAAAGAAAGTGATCTGTTTGGAAACCGAACCCACCTTGACCGTGCCCCCATCCCTATATACATAGAGAACAAGGGGTTTATAAAGTTATTGAGGATATCAACAGCAAAGAATCTATCACAGTCCCATCAGGGAGATCTCTGTGGTCAAAAGAAATTGCTTGGTGATCAATCCAAAAAAGAAATTGAAGGAGTCAAATGTAAACTTAATATTGTAATTTGTATCATAATATATAATACAGAGATCATGCAATCAAAGGCATAATACATGTAGTCATAATAACATTGATATAATAAATATTCAAAATCCAGGACATGACCATTAAAAGCAATCACCATAAATTGACATATAGATACAGTAGACATGATTGTACAATAAAATTGGTAGATATGAACAAAATGATGAAAAAATACATATTTGGGCAAGCTTGATCTTGGCATCCCTGAGCGTGGACTCGACGCGTTTCTTGGCGTTTAAAGCCAGTCATCAGGAGTGGGGTGCATAGCAATTAGCTAGAGAGAAAAGGGGGGGAATGGATAAACAAACAGGTGAATCACTGCAATCTACATGATTGGATCATAGTAGCAGCATAAGCGAGTTTGGTTGTATAGTATATTACCTTTAGGTTGGGCCCAAAGTGGAATAGCCCTTGCGTTCCAAAATCTGGAGTGGGATGGTGGTCCTGGAATAAGATGTCTCCCCCGGAGTTGAAGCGGGGATAGAACCCCCTAAGTCCGTGGACAGACCAATCAATGAGGAGAGCCACAGACAGAGAGACGTTGGACATCAGTCAGATGAGGCAAAAGCAGCCACCCTTTGGTATTGTGTTGTGGCTGCTTTTGCCTCATCTGACTGATGTCCCACGTTCCATGTTAGTTTATATAATAGCAATTTTTTGTTTAGGAGATATATAGCTCCGAAGGAGTGGTTAGGCAAATCCCCCTTCACAAGATAAATATCCAACACTGTCCCGATTTTATCTTGATTACCCGTAATAGAGATACTTATATCCTGATTGTTTGAGTATGTGACACGTGATCTTGTGCCAGATCAGCGTTGTCTAACTATTCAATTAAATCTGGAATGAGTGAGATTTTTAGAGTGTTATATAAGGTAGGGAGGTCCCCTTTTTTTCCGTATGTCATATTAGTTCCCCTTCCTCCCCTACCATTATTTTTGAACAATTCTATGTCCGGTTGTAATTACTACTACCGGTATTGTTTTTATGTCACAGTGTCTATTGAGGGCATTTTTACCATATCAAAAATGGCGCCCGAGTCGCGCTCGTTCTGCATGGTGAGTGATAAACAAAACAAAATGTGGGAAAATAGGCCTAATTTCACACTCTTGGCGCTAATGGGGTATAGGTATTTACAGTTCTGCAAATAAAATTATCTATGTCCTATATCTAGGACATGAATAAAGCAGCTGCTAAAAATAAAACAAAACATATACACATAGTAAAATAATGATAAAAATAATGATAAAAATCATCAAAAGTCTTTATCAATAAAATACAGCAGCGCTAGTGATCAGGGCACAGTTCAAATCCGATCACTCAATGAGTGATCGGATTTGAACTGAGTCACTGCGATAGCCCATCCCATTGAAAACGTCCGTTGATGACGAAACGCGTCTGGGGGACGCTGAGTGACGTCACCACGTGGGGAGAATCCCTATCGCTTTCCGGCCGGCTTTTATATACATGATTTTATCGTTTATATTGTAAGTAGAATGTGTTTTGTTTGAATAAATTTTCCATACGGAATTGCGGAAGTGCGTTTTCTGTTTTAAACGCCCCCCCCCCCCCGTGGTTGTATGGTGAATTACGCCCAAATAATATCCTGGTGGACTGAAAACTGCAGTGTCCCTTCCTGCTTATTTCGGGAGAACGTGTCTAACAGCTGTCTTGTGGATACCAAGGCTGTGGCTGGGCTATAGTCAATTGCTCTTTTTGAGCTTGCTTCTGGTAAGCAGCCATTTCTAATTTCGGTGAAGGGATCACTCTCAGGCTAATGTTTGTCACTGCGGTGGTGTGCTACTGTGGATATCTCCATATATGCAGCATATACAACATTGGATGCATTCAGAATTACATGTTGGACTTATATTGTGCTGAAGTTTTATGAAAACGGCTTTATTGACTGTTTTTATTTATTTTCATTTATTTTTTGTGGCACAGTTTTTCTTTTATTTTCTGTATTCCTTTTGTGTTATCACACGATAACTGCAGCCTATGGTGGTTTCATCTACTTGATTCAATATTCTATTTGTTTTGCTATATGTTAATTAGCGCAGTTTTTTTTTGCTTCCATTTCTAATATATGAGATAGACTCATTAGATGCAAAGCAAGATGGTTCAAGCTGTGATTTGTCATAATTGTGCTGATTATGGCTTATAGCTCATGAAAACCCCAAATGCCCAATCTCAGAAAATTTGAATATTACATGCAATCAATAAAACATGGATTGTACATACAACAACATCGGACCTCTGAAAAGTATAAGCATGCATATGTACTCAGTACTTGGTTTGGGCCCCTTTTGCAGCAATTACTGCCTCAATGCGGCGTGGCATGGAAGTTATCAGCCTGTGGCACTGCTGAGATGTTATGGAAGACCAGGATGCTTCAATAACGGCCTTCAGCTTTTCTACATTGTTCGGTCTCGTGTCTCTCATCTTTCTCTTGGCAATGCCCCATAGATTCTCTATGGGGTTCAGGTCAGGCGAGTTTGCTGGCCAATCAACCACAGTAATCCTACGGTCATTGAACCAGGTTTGGGTGCTTTTGGCAGTGTGGGCAGGTGCCAAGTCCTGGTGGAAAATGAAGTCAGCATCCCCATAGAGCGAGTCTGTGGAAGAAAGCATGAAGTGCTCCAAAATCCCCTGGTAGACGGCATCGTAGAACCCTGGACTTAATGAAGCACAGTGGACCAACACCAGCAGATGACAAAACCTTACAGTGACACTGGGACTGATGTGGTTGTGATTGAGGATCCTTTGACAGGCTGCACTATTAGGATTCTCTCCCCTTTTACTTCAGCAATCGGAGCTGTACACATGCTGTGGCTGAAATGCTTTTCTTCACAGCCATGGCAGGAATTATATCCCCTGTCGCTTTCAGCAGACATAGCATCCGACTCATTCAAGTGTATAGGGGTGCTTGTTCAGTGAAAAGGTGACACAATACCTCATCATTGCATATCAAATGCTCTCTGAAGAGCGATCTCTCAGAAGGCACTGCACATATGAACAAAGCCTTATGGTGAGACTGGGACTGGTGTGGTGATGATTGAGGACACTGTGACTGGTGGCATTGTATTGCTATGGCAGTGATCATGTACAATGACTGGCTGCCCTGTTAACACTGTATGTCAGTGAAGCCAGCCATTATCTATGATCAAAATACGTAGTTTCTTTTTTATAAATGTGTTATACCTTTAAATCATTAAGGGTTGATTAAATTATCAGTGCTCCTTCTGCAGCATTCTCCTAAGTGGGCCGAGAGCCAGGGATCGGTGGTGTCCCTTTCTCATGAGAACCGAGCTGGGCAATGGACCGCACCGCGTGGGACACTATCACTTTCACTTTCAAGTGCAGGCGGAGTGATCTACCGCACTGCGGCTCCCGACAATTAAATTAAAGCCCTAGCCTGCCTCAGCGTATTGATATAGAGGGGCTGGGACTTTATTTTAATTGTCGGGAGCCGCAGTGCGGTGGATCACTCCGCCTGCATCTGAAAGTGGTGAAATAATTCCTATTTCTGCCTATTATCGGCCCTGAGTTGTGGACGCCAATGCTCCCAGGGTCAGTTTCATTTATTGGGGGGCACAGGATAATGTTGGGGGGGTTATGGCCCCCTTTGGAGCACCCCCTTCATGTGGCGCCCATTGCACTTGCCATATGTACCATACCCTGGATACACCACTGCTAGTGAGTGTGCTCCCTGTTAGAGATATAAAGATAACAGCTCACAGTTTACCTTGTTTATTTTCCAAGTGCTTCTAAGTGAGGGAACCAGCTGCTGCTCAGACTGTGGTGGCATGCTAAAGAAAATGGACACCTATTTTATGCCAGCTTGAATGTATTTAGCTGATCTAAACTGAAAGTTCAATTGGGATTTAAAGTAACTTGTGCTGAAATGTGTGCAGGCTGTCATTGCTGATGTCCCTGTTAAATGCAAGTTGATTTTCATACTGATTTGCTGCCTTCAGTACTTTCATCTGGAACAATCATGTAGCAAGAGAAAAGTTCAAACTCAGAAAGTACTGAAGAAAATAAAGTAGAAGTGTGAGAATAGAAAACAACAAACATACCTACTCACCTCCATGCTGCAGCATCGGTGTGATGTGGCAGCTGTCCCCCACAGGCTCCAAGCTTGGGAACTGAGAGATCACACGACCGCTGATCACTTAGTTCTTGCTCCTCTCTGCTCTGCTCCTCCTCAGTGGGCTGTGGGGGTGGTGGAAGCAACTTTCAGAATCCTTCCAGGGCCTGGAGGGGCTCTGTGATCAGCAGATTCTAGGTCACAGAAGGGTACAAGTAAGGGCGCTCCTGTGACTCAGAAGAAAAGTATGGCCAAAAAAGAGTTGGCCATACTTCTCTTTTAAATAGGCATGGCAAGCAATCAACTATCAGTTATTGCCTCCCATTAAAACAGATATGTTCTACAGCACTTAATTAAAGATGCATCTGACTTACAGTTGTCTCATGGCCCCCCTGCAAAAGTCTGATAAATACCTGTTAAGCCTGCCAGTAAAGTCCACCCATTGCAGCTTATTGTAATAGAATTACAACAGTACTACACTGCTGCCACTCTCATATAAGCTGTGCTTATTTGCACTACCAAGGAATCAAAAATGAATCAAAAAGAGAGTGTGACTTTTAGCATTGTCACTGCTAATTCACAAGGCTATAGCTTATCTGTGAGCACCTGGCTGCACCTGGCTGTACTTAATGCTGCACAGTACTTTAAAGATTGACAACACTTCCTCTGTTGCTGAAACCCTTCCTGGGAGGGGTTAGGGTAGTATATGAGACACAAGTAAAAGAGAATTTGGCTCAGTCAGAAAAGGTAAAAAAGTTTTATGTTTTGAGGCTTGTAAATCACAGTAAATTGTTTTGATACTTGTTTAGTTGTATTACTGTTTTTGCAGCCAGCCCTAGAGACAGATTGCCCACAGCAGTCAATCTTATAAGCCTCATTTTGTAATATATTGCATATGACATCAAAATAATCATTAATCCTAATAAATCAAAATCACTGGAACATGATTTTAGCAGTACAGTAAAACCTTGGTTTACTTGGTTTGGTAACTTGGTTTGAGAGCGTTTTGCAAGACAAGCAAAATGTTTTAATACATTTTGCCTTGATATACAAGCGATGTCTTGATATAAGAGTAGCGTTATGTCACAACTGAGTATAAAAAAAGAAGAGAGGCGTCTCTAAGTGTAGCAATATGGTTACATTTAATGAAGGTACAACATTTAGCAACATATTGCTACATAGAACTGCCTCTCTTCTCTTTTATACCCTGTAAAAAAAATGCTTTGATATACAAGTGCTTTGGATTACAAGCATGTTTCTGGAACGAATTATGCTTGCAAACCAAGGTTTTACTGTAATTTCCATAGCCGCTTTCCTATTAAAATGGGTGCCCAAGGTTTAATATGAAACATTTGATGGTTTGCCAGGGAATTCGGTTCCATAAAAATAACAATGACTCATTTTAAATCACACGAAAAGCAAAGTCTGAGTGTGTTTTCTAAGTTAGCTTCAACTTGTTTCTCTCTTCACAGGAATAGCTGCATAGAGAAGCTAATGGATGAAGATGAGAAGGATAGGGCAAAGAGGTAAGGTAGACATATTTATAGTGTCAAAGCAAACCTGTCATTAGCAAGTGTAATACAAAATAGGCATTCATTCAAAGGCTTTGTTAATGTGCCAGTACAGTTGATATTTTTCAGTCTGACCATGCAGAGCTTCTCAGGAACTCCTTAAACTTCTTAAGAAAATACCAATTTACTAAATGTCAGAACAAAGGCACATACTTCCTACCCATAATGCAGTGTTAAGTCTTCAGTTATCTATTATATGGACCAGTCTTTGTATTGTTAGATAGGAGGTTCCTATAATCTAACTTTCTGTTATATGTGATCATTTATGGTCATTATCTCTCTGAGTATTTATTAAAAGGTTTTGAAAGAAGTGTGGATGTTCATAACAACCAGTTACAATCTGGTTTTATTTGTCCGCTGCACTTTTGAAAATATAACTAAGTATGTTCACATTAATTTCTTACAGTTGGCAACACAGATAGTTATTTTCTCAAATTAGGTCAGTTATGTTAAATTGTGATTACCTTTTCTTTTTACAAACTTTAGGGCTTCACGTAACAGATCAGAAAAAAAGAGACGGGACCAGTTCAATGTTCTTATCAAAGAACTTAGCACCATGCTGCCTGGAAACACCCACAAGATGGACAAAACCACAGTGTTGGAAAAAGTTATTGGCTTCCTACAAAGGCACAATGGTAAATGACTGTTGATGGTAATATATACACTATATTACCAAAAATATTGGAACGCTTTCCTTTACACGCACACAAACTTTAATGATATCCTAGTGTTACTCCGTAGGGTTCAATATTGAGTTGGCACACTCTTTGCAGCTATAACAGCTTCAACTCTTCCAGGAAGCCTGTCCACAAGGTTTAGGAGTGTGTCTATGGAATGTTTGACCATTCTTCCAGAAGTGCATTTGTGAGGTCAGGCACTGATGTTGGAGAGATATATTGCAGAGATAAAAAGTAAAAGGTAAAGTTACCTTTTTGTGCTAGTACAGGTGGGCAGTAAAGACTAAAGTTGCCTTTAGACTTAGACGTGTGGTCAGGCATGCAGGCCCCCTTAAACAGCAGGATCAGCCAATGCAGCCATAAATATCAACATTTTGCTTCGCCCGCGAATGCAGAGAGAACGAAGAGAAGAAAAGTGGTACCAGCGGAAGCTACCTCTTACCCCACAAGGGACAATAGTGGTTTGGACAGGGAAATAGGCCAAATCATATAGCTGTTATCTTGTGCAGGCATGCCATTTTATGTGCAGATACATTAACTAAAAAGCAATACATTTCAGTTTAATGTAGTTGGTGATAATTTCTCATTGGTTTCTGATTACTGGTTACTGAATTTCCTGTTTAAGCAGGACATGTATATCCTGTATATATAAGGTGGCAAGTTTTTCTGATAAAAGAAAATTGTCAGTCTCTGTTCCAAGCAGTACTTCTTTTGTAACCAAAAATCGAAACATTTGGTAAGCAGATCACATGACCAAATGCCTGAGGCCACACGACTGAGAAACTCGACAGAATCCATCAAGAAAATTGGTGGGAGAGCTTTTTTGCCAAGGAAAACGGTCGTGTGTATGCTTTTCATCGAGAAAACTGTCGAGGAACTCAACGAGGAAAAAAGAGAACAAGTTCTCTTTTTCCTGGACCGGAGTCTCAATTTCCTCGTCGTGTTCATCGTCGGGCTGGTTTTCGACGAGAAACACGTTGGTGTGTATGCTTAGAAACCCACGCACCTTCGGTAAAAGTAACGTTTGTAATGGAAATAGCACATTTGTCACGCTGTAACAGACTGAAAAGTGTAAATCGTTTTTACCTAACACGCAGTAACATGAGATTAGTAAAAGCAGCCCCAAGGGTTGTGCCAGTGAAATGGAACTTTCCCTGCCATCGTATGTGTTGAAGTCACCGCGTTTGAGAACGAGGAGATTTGGTCTTGACAGTGTGTACGCAAAGACAGCTCGTCAAGTTTCTCAACAAGCCTAACAAGGAACTCGTCGAGGAAAACGATGTGTTTTTGACGACGAGTTCCTCGGTCGTGTGTACGAGGTCTAAGATTTTGGTTATAGCAGCAACATTGGATGGAGCCTGAAACAGCATTATTTAAACTCTTGGCAAAACTGTTACCATTTACGAAATGTGGATTTATCTAATCCCCTTTTGATATTAAAATTATCAGTGTTCATTAGGGTACCTCTCAGACATCAGCAATAACTAAGCACACTTGGTCTATTGGTGAATTGTATAGCTTTAGAAGATCTTGTGGAGTTACCTGTGTGGTTGAAACTCACATAGTTACCTATTTCCTCATTTTGTTTTTTGTTTTACTTTTTTTATCTTTTAGTAGTATTTTAAGTGCTCCTGCATTGGTGGTGTGACTGATAAGAAAGAAAACCCCTGCATCGGTGGTGTAATTGAAAGGAAAAATGCCCCTGCGTCTGCAGTATAACTAGAAGGAATAAATGCCACTGTACTGGTGGTGTCATTAAAGGAAAAATATTCATGTGTCAGTGAAGTCCCTGAAGGGGAAAACAAAATAGCTTATGCGTTGGTAGTTTCACTAGAAGGAGAATGCCCCTGCTTCTCTGTTGTCACTGGAAGAAAGAAAAAACAATGCCTTGGTAGTGTCACTAAAAGAAAACAATGCCCCTCCGTCAGTGGTGTCACTGGAAGAAAAAAACACCCCTGCATTTGTGGTGTCACTGGAAGGAAAAAATGTCCCTGTATCTGTGGTGTCGATCTGTGGGGGACTGATTTGGCATTCGTATGAATCGGGGGAGTTTGGAGGGTGGGGGTTCAGTAGGATGCATTTGACGAAGAATTAGTTAATGTTTTTTAGAGTGTTTTAAGATCAGGGGAGGAGGTGTTCTTTTGCCTCCTTAATTCTTGTTTTAACCCATAAAATGCCACAGCACTGCTCTGCAACTGCAAGCCGTTGCAGCACAGCCTCATTCAGTAATGAGATGTGTTTGGTGGGCAATGTGCCCACCGAACACAACAAGGGACCTAATTCTTGCCGTAGCTGCGAAGCAAACCGTCATGGCTGTGTCATGCGTACACCACTGTCTTCTGCCTTTTGCCTTTGCAGTTTGAGGAGTGGTTGAGGGGAAGTAAAAATGTGTCTCAACTGCTTATTTTACTGCCTCCAAGTCGCAAGTGTAAACTGATCTTGTAGAAGTTAGGATAGCTATGTGGCTAAGTTTAGACTTACATCTAAATCGCTGCACCTCCAAAAAGCAATCTGCACTCAGATCTCATTTCAGTGGCAATGTAACCCCTCACTCTCTGTTTTTTTTTTTTTTTTTTTTTTTTTTTTTATCAAATAACTTTTTATTGAAAATAAGAAAAGGAAGGAGTACAATTCTTACGGGATACAAAGCCACATGATACAGCATGAGGAGATATAAAGAGACAAGGCACAGGTCTGCTTTCCTTTTGGTTTCCTACTACATTAGTGCAGATAGTAACAAGTATGGACTGTTTGCACGATTCTATACAATAACAGGCTCACAACTTAGGTTGAGGATGTCGTAGCACAGCGACATATGTTATCATGTTGCAAAACTTTAAACACAAAAGGGTCGAGAAGGTACCCCCAATAGAGGGGAGAGAAAAATAAAAAATGGGTAAAGAGAGTAAGAGGAGGAAAAGAAAAGAAAAAAAACAGAATAAGGGGGGGGTAGGGAGAGGGAAAGGGGGAGAAGATCGTCGAAGTAGCTCAGCTACCTGGTCAAGGGGAATCCTCTCGAAGGCGCCAAGGTTCCCAGACAGTGTCGTCATGGGCGTCCGCTGACTTTTTTTTCAGAGGGGGGCGCTTTGGCAGCAGCAATACACAGTCACATTTTACCCTTTCTTCGACCGCTAGCGGGGGTCAAAAGCACTAACCCCCCCACGTTAAAACGTAAAAACACCCCACTGTGCCCCCTGCATCTCTTAATATCTCTTTGTCACTACTGTGTATCCCCTCTCCACAACTGCACCTCTGGACCCCTTTACATTACACAGCACCCCACAGCTCTGGACCCCTTTACATTACACAGCACCCTGCATCACTGGCCCCTTTTACATTACACAGCACCCTGAATCACTGGACCCCTTTACATTACACATCACCCTGCATCACTGGACCCCTTTACATTACACAGCACCCTGCATCACTGGACCCCTTTACATTCATTACACAGCACCCTGCACCACTGGACCCCTTTACATTACACAGCACCCTGCATCACTGGCCCCCTTTACATTACACAGCACCCTGAATCACTGGACCCCTTTACATTACACAGCACCCTGCATCATTGGACCCCTTTACATTACACAGCACCCTGCATCACTGGACCCCTTTACATTCATTACACAGCACCCTGCACCACTGGACCCCTTTACATTACACAGCACCCTGCATCACTGGCCCCCTTTACATTACACAGCACCCTGAATCACTGGACCCCTTTACATTACACAGCACCCTGCATCATTGGACCCCTTTACATTACACAGCACCCTGCATCACTGGACCCCTTTACATTCATTACACAGCACCCTGCACCACTGGACCCCTTTACATTACACAGCACCCTGCATCACTGGCCCCCTTTACATTACACAGCACCCTGAATCACTGGACCCCTTTACATTACACAGCACCCTGCACCATTGGACCCCTTTACATTACACAGCACCCTGAATCACTGCATCATTACACAGCACCCTGCATCATTGGACCCCTTTACATTACACAGCACCCTGCATCACTGGACCCCTTTACATTACACAGCACCCTGCATCGCTGGCCCCCTTTACATTCATTACACAGCACCCTGCACCACTGGACCCCTTTACATTACACAGCACCCTGCATCACTGGCCCCCTTTACATTACACAGCACCCTGAATCACTGGACCCCTTTACATTCATTACACAGCACCCTGCACCACTGGACCCCTTTACATTACACAGCACGCTGCATCACTGGTGCCCTTTACATTACACAGCACCCTGAATCACTGGACCCCTTTACATTACACAGCACCCTGCATCATTGGACCCCTTTACATTACACAGCACCCTGCATCATTGGACCCCTTTACATTACACAGCACCCTGCATCATTGGAACCTTTTACATTACACAGCACCCTGCACCATTGGACCCCTTTACATTACACAGCACCCTGCATCATTGGACCCCTTTACATTACACAGCACCCTGCATCACTGGACCCCTTTACATTACACAGCACCCTGCATCATTGGACCCCTTTACATTACACAGCACCCTATATTGACAGTATATTTATTTCAGGTCTAAAATAGGAACCTTTTGGAATGAGGGACACATGGATTTGATTTCAGAAGAGGGACAGGCACTCTAAATAAGGGACAACTAGAGGGGAGGGGAGCGCTGCAGTCACCATTTAAATCGGCCAGTTCAGCCCTGCTCCTGGCTCTCCTTGGCGATTCCAGGGGGGCAAACGACCCCCCTTGCCCTATGGAGTGGACGCCCATGAGTGTCGTGGACCTCAAGTCTGTCCTGTATCCTGGCGGTCATTCTCTCCATCAGCTCCACATCCTTGATCCTGGCGTGCAGGGGTAGGGGGAGAGCCGCTTTTCCAGTTCAGGGCAACCAGACATCGAGCAGTTGTGAGGATGTGGCGTAACAACTTCTTGCAGGGTGTGGAGATCCTCAAGGGGGATAAGCCCAAAAGGAAGAATTTGGGAGACATGGGGACCTGAGTGTCTAAAGGGCGGCTCAGCAGTTGCTGGACCTCGGACCAGTAGGGGGTAATCAGTGGGCAGCTCAGGTATACGTAAAAGAGGGAGCCCCTGTCTCCTTGGCATCGCCAGCAGTGATCAGAACTAGCAGGATATATGGCATGGAGCACTCGGGAGTCATATACCAAAAGAGAAGGATTTTATATGTGTTCTCTTTGTATAAAGTGCAAATAGTCCGCCATTGTTCCAGGGGTATTTCCTCATTAAGGGCTGTTTCCCACTTTAACATGTAGGAGTGTTTGGCTAGGAATTCCAGGGGATAGGCATTTAGTATTTTATATATATCTGAGATTAGACCTTTCTGGGTTGATCCGGCCAGGACCAATCTTTCAAAGGGGGTTGGAGGGGAGAATTGCAGATTGGGTGTTATAGATAGGGCGTAGTGGCGAATTTGCAAGTAACTGTAGAATTAGGGAGGTCAAATTTAGCCTGGAGGGTAGAAAAGGGCAGGAGTTTACGTGAGATGGGATCCACTAGATTCCCAAAATGAAATAGGTTCCGTGATGTCCACGGATGAGACATTTGGTGGGTGAGGCTATCTGGCACCTTGGGGTTGTACATAAACAAAGTCAGGAGTGAACGCTCCGCTGACAGTCCATGCGGTCGCGACAGTCGATGCCATAGTCGTCGAAGCTGAGACACTGAGCCCAATAGGCGGTCAGAGGGAACCTCCGCGTCCGCACTCCAAAGTAGGTTATTAGGGTGGGTTGGGGCCAACCACAATTTATTCGATCTCCGTCCACTTGTTGTAAAACCGTTGTGTGAACTAAGAGGCCACCGCGCGCAGTTGCGTGGCCTGGTAGTACTTGACCAGATTAGGAAACGCAAGGCCTCCGTCCGAGCGAGCTGCCAATAGTACCTTCTCGGGTACCCTGTGCCTTTTGTAATTCTATGTGAATTTAAGTAGGTCAGCCTGAAGTTTTCTCAAGTGTTTGAGGGGGACAGGAATGGCAATGTTTGGAAAAGGTAAAGGAGCTTCAGGAGAATCATCATCTTAATTGAAGCGATCCGGCCAAGCAGATAAATATGTTTTTTTCCCCACTGCAACAGCAGGCCTCACTCTCTGTTTTAACCCCACACTTCACATAACCACACGCATTGCAATTTGTGAGGCGCTTGCGGTTCTTTTCCATTTGCTTAAATTAGTGTTTTCGGTGGGCTTAATGCCTGTCGAATGTGACAGGAATGATTGCTTTTTCTGAGGGTGCAAAGCAGTGTGACTGCAGCATGTGAACACCCCCATCCCCTGCCTTTGCTGCTTAAGGTACTAAGGTTGTATGAGCCCTAAACATGTGGCTCAACCATGTGTTTTCAATGCACCCTCCCCAACAACAAATCTAAACAAGCCCTAAGTGAGAGGGGGAAACTCTGGAGCTAACTTGCTTCCTTCACCCTCTGTGTACTTACACTTTAGACATCCTGGAAATGAAGGCAGCTTTGTCTTTTTCCCCTCTTTTGGGTATAACAAGGAGAGATAGGAAGAAGGGCAATCTGCACCCACTCTCAGGCTGACACCCATGTTGAGAAAAGGGTGTATGTCTTCTCAGCATAAGCACCGCCCGGCCTGCTTTTTCACTCACATTACACTGCTGTTGGAGAGAGGAGATATCAGAATCCTGCCAGTGGAGGAAAGAGTCGCGAATTCTCCTCCCAGCAGCTATGGCAGCCTCTGCTGTGTGCTCCACTCTGAATGATAGGAGTGATGGCAAAAAAAGTTTAAATTTCAAATCTGCATAATTATTCTGGGTCAACCGCTCAGATAGTATTTAAGCTGGGAGGTTGGTATGACAGTCAAGCAACAAGAATGTGCAGAGGGAGAGGGTTTCCCAACTCCAACCGCAATAAATTCATAAAAATAAAAAGCACATCTGCAATACTTGGGCCAGACATTCAAACTATGAATGGCCAGGCTGAATGTACCAAGTTGCGTTTATCACTGTCCCCGCCAGGATGGCCTGGCCGGAGGGATTACTACATTAACACTGTCTTTTTGATTGGGGAATCAAGCAAATTTCTATCCTACAACCCCTGGTTGCAGGAAAGAAATTTGCTCAGTGTATGGCCGGCCTTACTCTATATCCAGCACTATGGGTGGTGGCCGATGTTGCGAGTAGGGTGACCATGTGTCCTGGATTGCCCGGGACAGTCCCGCATTTTGAAGGTCTGTCCCAGGTTGCAGGCACCTTCATTCCAGGACAATACAGTGTCCCGGAATGAAGCTGAAACAGCCACCCCCCCTTCCCTCTATCTGTTGCCCCCAAAAAAGGCCACCACATCAAGACTTTACTCACTGACAGCACTTGTCCTGGCCGGGAATGCCTGGAGGAGCACAATCCCCGCCCCCTGCATGTGATTGGAGAAATCATAAATCCTGCCTCTTGTGTCTAATCTCAGCAGGGTGGTGTAAAGCCAGCATTGAAACAAGGTAAAACGGGTCTCGGCCAGTCAGGATAAGTGCTGTCAGTGAGTAAGGTGGCGATGTGACTGCCTTTTTTGGGGGCGTGATCAGTGCTTCTGGGTAAAGCGCACATCCGCTGGCTCCAGCTGTGCTGTAATTCATTACAGCGCAAGCTAATTTTTGGGAAGGGGGTCCCTGAATGGCCGTTTGGAAATGTGGTCACCCTAGTTGTGAGGGTATTTTGAGCCTGCCAATCAAGTCATACATGCATGGATGGGCAGGAAAGATAGGGAATCTCTTCATACAAGGTTACACAGTTAAATTCAGTAATTGGTAGGGTTGAATAAGGACACCGGTCTATCCAGTTCTATGTGTGTGTGATTACATTGCTGCCAATTTCCATATCCCTGTATTTTCTGTTTGCTGAGAAACACATCTAAAAAAACTTTCATTTATCTACACTCCGCCCTGACACTACTAACTCTGAAAGGGAGTTATTCTTCTTTACCACTCTAACAGGGAAGAGTCCCTTACAGAGTTTATGATTGAACTGCTTCTAATCCAACTTCATTGTGTAACTGCATGCCTTCTTTAAAAGATGTTAGGCTATTTTTTTCTTCGTAAGCCACACAGGGACTTCTGAGGGCCTCTCAGTTTTTAAGATCCTCCGGTTGGATAACTATGGAGACCTTGCTCTCTGGACAAGCACCTCTTACATTGGATCTCTGAATGATTAATCAACTATCGCACTTTATTTGCTCGTTGTCCAAACCGGCCCTTTTTGCTCAACAGATGCACTCCTTTGAGAAACTTTGCTTGGGAGAGGGGCTGATCCAGAGGTCATTATCAACCTCTTACAAATCTTTGCTAGAACTTCATGCAACTGAAGACACCCAATTATTAGCAAAATGGGAGAGAGATTTGCAAGTCATCTTCACTGAACTCCAAAATAAACCCATAATTATTTTTGCGCAGAAATCCTCTTAATGTAGTAAATACTAGAACACCATTCATAAAAAAGTGATATGCTGGTATAGAACCCCATCAGTTCTGGCTAAGTTATTCCCCCAACAAACAGACTGCTGCTTGCACTGTGGCCTACATGCAGGAACATTTACATATTTTTTGGGACTGCCCTGCACTCAAACCTTTTTGGCAACCGGTGCTCCAGCTCATACATAGATTCACAGATATTTCCCTAAAAGATAACCCAGCTGCGAACCTAACCTCTTCATTAAGGAAACACTATCATAAATCCCTTCTCAAACATCTCCTTAACACTGCATGGGCATGCATTCCCCTGTGGAAGCGACAGTCCATGCCGACTGTGGCCCATTGGTTTGCAGGAGTGAGAGACATTGAGCAAATGGAAGATCTGACCTGTGCTTTATGGGATATGTCAGAGTAACAAAAGTACAGATGGTTTTATTGGGACCTCTCCTGCTTCTCTGACAAAGTCCTCCAATACACATGATTAAGATCCATTGCCTAAGATTTCCACAGCTGCTTAGTGCCATTGACCTTGGCTTTCTGGGGGTGACACCCCCACCCTCCTCCCCAATCTTAACCCCAGTTCTTCCCTCACACACCCTTTTTTTTTCTCCTCCTTCCCCTTCTCATGCTTCATCTGTTTCTTCTCCAATTCTTCTTTTATAAAAAAAAAAAGTGGTCTGTACAGACTGCACAGTGTTATTTTCACCTGTATACTATTGTTCTCTTTTACTTATTGCATTTTATATTTGCCTTAGTATATTGCAATCCATCAGGGATTATTGGGTGTGCTTATTGTGCTTAACACCATTCGTATGCTATGCAAAGTTGTCTTTGTTTTGTTTCTGTGTCACATCTTTAAATTTAAAAAAAAAGATCTTAGGGTAAATATTTTCTCAAAATGATGCAGAACACATTTAGAGATTTCTTAATTGCAATCAAATCCCATCTTAAAGGGGTTGTAAAGGTTTGTTTATTATTTTATAAATAGGTTCTTTTAAGCTAGTGCATTGTTTGTTCATTTACCTTTTCCTTCGATTTCCCTTGTAATTTTTTTTTCTTTGTCTGAATTTCTCACTTCCTGCTTCTCCTCAGTAAGCTTGTCCCCATCATCCAAGCTGTTCTGGCTGGGGGTTAGTCAGCCAGAACAGCTTACTGAGGAGGAACAGGAAGGGAGACATTCAGACAAAGAACACAAAGTAAAAAAAAAACATTTAGAAGGGAAATCGAAAGAAAAGGTTAGTGAACCAACAATGCACTAGCTTAAAGAAACCTATTTAGAAAATAAAAAACAAACCTTTACAACACCTTTAACCACTTAGACCCAGGCCAAAATGCAGGTAAAGGACCTGGCCAGTTTTTGCGATTCGGCACCGCGTCACTTTAACTGACAATTGCGCGGTCGTGCGACGTGGCTCCCAAACAAAATTGGCGTCCTTTGTTTCCCTGCAAAAAGAGCTTTCTTTTGGTGGTATTTGATCATATTTTTATTTTTTGCGCTATAAACAAAAATAGAGCGACAATTTAAAAAAAAAAAACAATATTTTTTACTTTTTGCTATAATAAATATCCCCCAAAAATATATTAAAACAAAGTTTTTTTCCTCAGCTTAGGCCGATACCTATTCTTCTACCTATTTTTGGTAAAAAAAAAAATCGCGATAAGTGTATATCGATTTGTTTGCGCAAAATTTATAGCGTTTACAAAATAGGGGATAGTTATATTGCATTTTTATAAAAAAAAAATGTTTTACTACTAATGGCGTGATCAGCGATTTTTTTTGTGACTGCGACATTATGGTGGACACATCGGACAATTTTGACACATTTTTGGGACCATGCTATAAAAATGCATTGTTTACTGTGAAAATGAAAATTGCAGTTTGGGAGTTAACCACTAGGGCGCTGAAGGGGTTAAGTGTGACCTCATATGTGTTTCTAACTGTAGGGGGCGGGGCTGGATGTCATTGATCGTCTTTCCCAATATCAGGGAACAGACGATCAATGACAGCGCCACAGTGAAGAACGGGGAAGCTGTGTTTACACACAGCTCTCCCCGTTCTCCAGCTCCGGCGATTGGGTCCGCGGGTCCCGCGGCCTCGGTCACGGAGCTTCGGCTGGGCACTTAAAGAGGACGTACAAGTAGGTGCTTGTGCCCAGCCGAGCCATTCTGCCGACATATATGTGCAGGAGGCGGTCCTTAAGTGGTTAAGCAACTCCTGTCCTATGAGAATAAGTTTAACTTTTATACTTCGTAACTGATTTCCTCCAGTCCCCTTATAACTTTTGTTGCCCTTTTCTGGGCTCTCTCCAGTCCAAGGACATCCTTCCTGAAGATTGGTGACCAAAACTGGATGGCATACTCAAGATGTGTCCGAACCAGAGTGGTAGTATTTAAGTTTTATCTCCTGAGTAAATACCCTTTTTAATGCAATATAGTAGTCTACTAGCCTTGCTTGCTGCAGCTTGGTATTGCATGCTATTGCTGCGTCTGATCTACAAGGACCCCAAGATTGTTTTCCATCCTCGATTCCCTGAACAGGTTCTCCTACTAATGCCATTGCTGACATAATTACAGAGCTGTTCAACAATGACTACAGCAGGGCACATAACTGGTCACCCAGCTCAAGGGGAGAGTGGCAGCAGTTGGTTTTATTTAGTGGATACTGGAGAAAGTGAGAGGAAGTGTATACTGAAAAAGTGAGAGAAAGTGGATACTGGAGAAAGTGAGGAAGTACAAGCTTGCAAGAGATTTATTGCAGGGCCGTCTTACCAAGCGGGCACCCCTGGGCACGGACCAGGAACCCAAATGCTTATGGGGCCCCATCAGGGCTGGCTTCGATCTAGGGGGATGCAGTACTCGCTCTCGTTTCGATTGCACATTTGCAGTTACCGGCTGGAGCCGGCAGAGACCGAGAGTCTCCGATCATCTATCTGAGTGAGCCTTCCCCTTTCTCTCAGCGTGCCTTTTTCAAGTTCCTCACAGGAGAAGCTGAGAAGGGGAGGAGTGGAGCCAGCCTGCAGTGGAGGACAGAGTTCAGCCTAGCCTAAGCTAAGCTAGCTGAACAACATACCAGTCCTGTCGGTGGCTTATCTTAGTGGGCAGGAGAAGAGGGAGAGAGGGAGAGAGGTTGGGCTCTGTGTAGTGTGTAGCAGGCTCCTGTCTCATGCTGTTACACTGGATCATTTTGGTGTGTGGCTGTGAACTGCTCTGCTTCTAAAGGGAGCACGTTTTCTGAGATCTCCCCAATCTCTATTACACCTCCCTGTCCTCTACCCATTACCTGCTCACCAGGCACAGCCTCCTCTCCTGTGTGACCACCTTGTGTGTCAGGCCGTGGCACTACAAATCCCAGCATGCCAGAAGAGGGGATGCATCAGCAATATCACAGATCAGGCTGGTTTTGTAGATGAAAAGTGCTGGTGTTGTATAGTGTGTGTTTTAAAAACGTATGATAATTATATATTTGATTATTGTGCTTGATGGTCTTAAGTTGTTTATTATTCATATCTTTTTTTAGTTGTGAGCAAATTTGGTGTGAAAGCACACTGGAGTATTTTGGAAAGACAGAGTAGTGGAGTGGAGTGGAGTGATGGAGGAGGTGGATGGACAGAGAGATGGAAAGAGGGAGGAGTGAGTTAGGGTCCTTTAACACATACACGTTTAGGTCTGTCTGTCAGTTTTTCAGGCGGACCTGAACAGACGCTCCATTCACCTCTATAGAGCAATGGATGTCAGCGGTGACCTGTCTGCTGGCATCCAATCCGCTAATCCAGACAGATGGAAACCCTATTGTCCATCCCTCTGGCAGATGGGATGAAAATGGACAGGCAGATCTGTTTTCATCCGATTCCCCCATACCCATAGAGGAGAGCAGAGCTCTGACAGGTCCATCTCAGCCCAGTAAGCAGAGACAGACCTGTCATCTGTCGGCTCAGTGAGTCGATCCCTGCTGAGCAAGCGGAGTCTGTGAAAACGAACGTGTGTGTGAAAAAGCCCTAATGATTGGGGGTATAGATTGGGGAACCAAGAGATGGATGATGGGATAGAGCAAGGCATGGAAGAATGTGAGCGAGACAGAGCAATGGAATGATGAAGCAAAGGATGGAGTTATGGAAAGAAATAGGGAGAGACAGAATACTAGAGGGATAAAAGTGATGGAGGATAGAAAGTTGGAGGGATATAAGGCACAAGGATTTTTGGATGTACAGTATGATGGAGGGAGGAATGGAGCAAAAGATAAAAGGATGGAGTTGTGGAAAGATAAAAGAAGGGAGGGATAGAGTAACAGAGGGATGGAAGTGATGGAGGGTGAAGAGGTTGGAGGGACCTGCATAAGAGGATGGGATGAAGATAGGAGGTCTTTAGAATTGAAGACATACATTCTTGTGATCCTGGTTGCTACCTGGGATTGGGTTATGTTTGGTGAGTGTTAGTGCAGGCTTGTGGGGGCCCCAGTGCATTACTTTGCCCAGGGGCCCACAGTGCTTAAGATGGCCCTGATTTATTGAGTGACTGCTGAACAAACTTAAAAGGGTAAACTGTCACACTGGAGTAGGTACAGTGAATACTGTATCTCCTAAACTTGCACTGTTTAGGAGAATTTCACACAGGATGTAGCCGGTGACACCACCGATGCATGTGCACTGAGCATATTATTATATTATCATGCAGGGGCCCGATGTTTGTTTTTTGGTGGTTTACAATAGCTTTAAATTAAATCCGTACCTATTACTGTAAATCCGCACTTCTCCTGCTGCCCACATCACTGAATGTTGCATAGATCAAAAGGATTTGGGAGCTGAATTCTGTGGAGAAACTGTCTGACACTGCATTCCAAGCCAATCACTTGGATATGATTGCTGTACTCCCATTATATATGGGTAGCCACGATAATCTGTGGGAACCAGTAGCTCCTATTGCTTTCAATGAGGCTGCTTCCTGTAGCTAATCAAGGGAACCACCACTGGGGTCCTCACATGTAACTGGCGTGTGAATTCACTCTTAGGAGTTAATTTATCAAAACTGAAAAACTTAAAATCTGAATCTGGTGCTGCTCTGCATTGAAACCAATCAGCTTCCAGTTTTTCCGTTTGTCAAAGCTTTATTCAACAATCTGAAGTTAGAAGTCAATTGGCCACCATGCAGAGCTGCACTAGATTTTGCCCTCTCCAGTCTTAGTAAATCAACCAGAAATGGCATAGTTCACTTAGATCAAATGAAAAGGCTACCAAACAATTAATCTCCAAGAGAGGAGGAGATCACTGTTGATAAAAGAAGCTACTATTGGCAATGATGGGTCATAAACGCTAATACATAAAATAGTATAAATTTATTACAAAAAGTTACTTAGAACCTCCAATACCTGATAGAGTGGCTAAATGAGCCAATATCATATAGGTCTCTGGAGTGACAAACAATAGTGCATGAATGAACAACCAGCTCACTGTGTGCGTGTTGGTGACCAACACACAGGGACAAATACAAACATATACCACATAAAATTGAAAACAAAAAACAAAAACAAAAAACAGATGTCCAGACATGTGTGTACGCACTAGTTGGAATTCCCAGCGGTAATGTCACCGCAATATAATAATAAAAACTTTTTTATGTGTATATATGGGAAAAATTCCACTTAGTGCGTCCCCGCGGGGTGTGAAAATAGTGGAGGTGGAAATAACCAAAGGGGGACTCTAGATAGCAACTGGATTGCTGTATAACCATGAACCTGAATGGACAGTAATTATGTATGAAATATCGAATAATATCTCACAGGAACGACAACATCATGACACGATGGACTGCTGATGTATCAAAAAAATAAAAATAAATAAATTATAGTCCTGTAGTTGATGCCAGGATGGTAAAAGATGGTTCAAAACTGGAAATAATGTTAATTACTGGTATATCTTCATATATGAATTTCTAGACCAGGCATCGATAGGGTTATTTTCAGTCTACCGCTTGATGAGATGTTGGAGTATATTCCTCAAGATAATACTGTCATATAGATCTAAAGATAGTCTCCAAATATATCAGATTTGTTGCACATTACCGTATCCGCCGTGTCCGTGATGGGATGGCGTTTTTTTCCCTCTTTACTTCATGTGCGGTAATAGTGCAATCAACTGAAGATCGTAGCGGGAGAGAGACTCAAGGTTCATGGAGCAGTCGTAGTTGCAAGAAAAGGTTTTTAAGGAGGTTTTTATATGCATAGTTCACTTAGGCTGCATTCACACTGGGGGCGGCGGGTCCATTAGCGATAAAGCTCGGCTAATTTTAGCGGCGCTTTACCGCTGTTTAAGCAGCGCTTTTTGCCAGCTAACGAGGCACTGTTTAACCCCCAAGAAGGGAGTTAAGAAGGGGTTAAAAGTGCCCGTGTTGCGGCGCTTCCGAATCGCTTTTCAGGTGCTTCAGAAGCACTGCCCATTCATTTCAATGGCCAGGGGTGGTAAAGGAGCATTGTATACAGCGCTCCCACACCACCCCAAAAATGCTACTTGCAGGCGCACTGCCCCAGTGTGAAAGCACTCTGGCTTTAATACTTAGTAGACATGAGAGGCAGTTTTCAGACACTTTATAGGTGCTATTTTTAGCACTAAAACGCCTGAAAACTGCCCAAGTGTGAAAGTAGCCTTATTGGGGTTGGCTTAGTAAAGGCAAATATTAAGCGCTATATAAATCCTGTATAATAATAATATGCTGTTCTCTTTGCAACTAAATTTTGACTTACAATTACAAATATTTTTACTTGCACATGATTTAATGATGGAAGTCAGCAAAATTCACTTTATTCACTAAGCTAAGGGAAAAGTGAAAAGCCTTTTTTGCTTTTATGATACCAACCCTATTATCAGCAAACATCCACCTGGCTGAAACTGCTCTATCTGCAGAAAACTCTGACACTAGTGGATTTGTTTACATACTGTACATCCTACCTAGAGTGGACTGCACAAAGTAAATGAACCCTTGAGACAATAAGCAATGGTGTAAACATATATTTAGCTATAGCTGAGATATGAAAATTGCATCAGAACCCCGAAAAATAGTACTCGATCCAGCTTGTACAGCAAGGTTTGCTGAGGTTCATACCCGCTATGACAGAAGCTCAATCACATCCACTGACTGCACTAAATTAGGAGTATGTTCCATAGCAAAAGTATAAAATATATTAGAAACTAATTATGCCATTTATTAATTTGAAAAATAAATGTTTTAAACTTTACATGAAATTTATTGGATATGCAAAAGACTGAAAAGAACCTGCTGTATTTTGCAAAGGGAAATTTGCATAATCAGCCCAAAGGGTGGCGCCATTCGAATGGAACTTCCCCTTTATAGTGCCGTCGTACGTGTTGTACGTCACCGCGCTTTGCTCAAGCATTTTTTTTTTCACGATCGTGTGCATGCAAGGCAGGCTTAACAAGAATCATGTCGACTTTGTTTTTTTCCATGACATGAAAAACAGTCGTGTGTACGCGGCATTAGGGGAGATTGATGCTCTCTGTTTGTCCTGTTTACTGCTATCACTAATAGTAAAAGTAAAAAAAAATCTCAAATTTTGGGTTGTCACTAGAACAGGTATAGAGGTGAAATCTTCCAGTGGGGACACTAGTGGATCGCTCCCTTTGGAGGAATTTCCTCTCACTTTCTGTTTTGGTTTTGGCACAGGAAAGTAAGGAAAAACCACTGTCGTCAACATTTTTTTTTACGAGATATAACCCTCCCTTACACTGTCCAAAAAAATGCAATGCCTTTAGTTCTAATTACGTTTTTAAGGTGGTTAGATTTGCAATATACACTGTGCATCTAAGCATTGCTGTGGGCTTTAGTGGTCCAGTACTGCATGGGGATGTGTTATATGCTTGGCCCTGTCATGGAGAGCACTTAAGCCCCGTACACACGACAGGGAACCTCGACGGGCGGAACACATCGTTCCGCCCGTCGAGATTCTCTGCCGGCCGGCAGAATCTGCGACCCGCCCATCGGGAATGCCAACCAGCCATTCATCCCGACGGGCCGTCGAGCAAATAGAGAACCTGTTCTCTATTTGCTCGACGGGTTTCCAGACGGGCAGGGCGAGCAGAGAGCGTACACACGGCCGAGGTTCTCGCTGGAATGCAGCTCCCAGCGAGGTTCTCGCTGGTTTCTGGCGAGAACCTCGGCCGTGTGTACGGGGCCTTAGCAATGCTATGTTTGAATAGCAATGCTATTATGCATATGGTAGCATAATACTAGATATTTTGCTTATTCTGGGGTAAACAAAACTGTTGGTTAGAGAAATAGAAGTATACATTTGATGAATAGCAGCACACAGAGTACATTTAGGGCCAGATTCAGTAGTTTAGCGTTTCTTCTGCGTAGCGTATCCCATTTATGCTACGCCTCCGCACTTTTTATGGGCAAGTGCTGTATTCTCAAAGCACTTGCTCCGTAATTTGCGGCGGCGTAGCGTAAATGGGCCGGTGTAAGGCCGCGTAAATCAAAGTAGGAAGGAGGGGGGCGTGCTGTATTGAAATTAAGCACGCCCCTGCGCCGAACAAACTGCGCATGCGCCGGCCGTAAACGTAGCCCACTGCGCATGCTCCATAGTACGCCGCAAATACATTGATTTTGACAGCAACGTAATTAACGCACAGCCCTATTCGCGACGAGTTACGTAAACGATGTAAACGACAGAAAAACACGGCGCTGTCCCGACGTCCATACTTAACATGGCGTACGCCGGACCTACGCAAGGTTACCCCTCATATAGCAACTACGTAAACTACGCCGACGGCGCGCAAATACGATCGGGAATCGGCGTATCACGCTCATTTGCATATTTGACGCAGAAATCGACGGGAACGCCACCTAGCGGCCAGCGTAACATTACAACTTAGATCCAAAGGTGTAAGTGACTTACGCAAGTCGGATCTAAGCAAAATTATGCGTAACTGATCTAAGAATCAGTCGCATAGATACCCAGGGCCAGAAACAGAGATACGACGGTGTATCTGGAGATACACCGTCATATCTCAGCTGAGAATCTGGCCCTTAGTTTTTTGTATACAAACTCTATTCAGAAAAATATAGTGGACAAAAGAATGTTGCATATCAAAAATACAGTATGTAATACCTTGTAAACTTGTAATCAATCAGTTATTGAACAGTATTGTCGATGAAGAGAAAAAATTGGAAATCATTTTTTACTAGAACACTTCATAAAAGAAATAGACTTTTGATATCACATTGTTTAGGCTGTGAAATAATTGTTGGAGGTATATTATTAAGCCATAAAGTGATGTATTATTTTAATAGCTAACACGTATTTTATAAACTTAACCACTTAAGGACCGAGTGTATATGGTGTTTATATGTTAAAATCTATTTTTTTTTGCTAGAAAATTACTTAGAACCCCAAAACATTATATATTTTTTTTTTTAACACCCTAGAGAATAAAATGGCGATCGTTGGAATACTTTCTGTCATACCGCATTTAGTGCAGCGGTCTTACAAGCGCACTTTTTTTGGCAAAAAAGACACTTTCATAAATAAAAAAATAAGACAACATTAAACTTAGCTCAATTTTTTTTATATTGTGAAGGATAATGTTCCCCCAAGTAAATTGATACCCAACATGTCACGGTTCCATAGAATGGCAACAAACTTTTACACTTAAAAATCTCCATAGGCGAAGTTTAAAAAATGTGTCGCTTCCACCAGTCAATACTATGGAGATGAGTGGGGGCCATCTTCCCCTCACTCAGCAGCCAGCCAAGCAGGGAAGAGGACACTAGTGTCTCCGCCTCTACCGGCAGCTCCGATAAGTGGCGGAGATGACCAGAGCGTAGCAGGAGGGGGCCCTCTCACGCCCCAGATAAAAGTGATCTTGCGGCGAATCCACCGCAGAGCCCCCTTTTATCTTAAACTGGACTGCTCACTGAAGAAGAGGATACTGGGGTTATGGTAGCTATCTGCTGCCATAACAATGGTATTTGTCTTCAAAGTGTCGACGTAGATCTTCGTGAGCCATCCCAAAGTAGTTAAACTTGACATATGAACTTACTTATCTATGGACTGAATTAAAGTTTTAGAATCTTCAAACCAGGGATCCCATTTTTTACTATAGAATTGAATAGAGTTGTACAATGTATGGAATTTTTTCCCCATAAGACTGCAATGCTGCAGTCTTGCATGCTGCAATTTTTCCTGCACTGTACAGTACTGTAGCGCAGTAACAACACACCGAAACGCACTGGAAAACATCAAAAACACAGTGGACCCTAGTATAGTGAAGAAAAAAAACAGGAAAAAAGAAGACAAAAAACACCTGGAAACGCATCAAAGCGCATTACAATCACACATGCAAAAACACATTCGAAATGGATCAGGAATGCGTTTTTGTGGTGTGAACCGACCCTCAGGTTAAGAAAAAAGGCGGAAAAATACACTGGACTGCATCTAAAACGTGTCAAAAATCCACATGCAGAAAAGCATCTGGAACGCATCTGGACTGCGTGAGAATGGTGTGAACTGGCCCTTAGACATTCATGAAATGACGGGCCTACTACTTTCCAACCAGCCGCCGAATAATGTTATCCGTAGCTGTACAGCGGCCGCTTTAAGGGGTGTAGGGGGCATGCACAGGACTTTTGCGCAAACCAATCAATATACCAATACTATGAAGAAAAATACATATTGGCCTAAACTGATGAAGAAATAGAATTTTTTTGGGGGGATATTTATTATAGCAAAAAGTTACAAATATTTGTTTTTCAAAATTGTCACTCTTTTTTTATTTATAGCGCAAAAAATACAGCATTGCACGACTGTGCACTTGTCAGTTAAAGTGACGCAGGGCTGTATTGCAAAAAATAGCCTGGTCATTAAGGGGGCTAATCTTCCGGGTCCTTAAGTGGTCTGCCCAGTCAATATTGGGATAATTGAAGATAATTGAAGTCCCCCATTATGATGACATTTCCCTGTCTTGCTGATGTTTCCAACTGTGATAGTAGAACCAGCTCTTCCTCCTCCTTTAGGTTGGGGGGCCTATAACCTACCCCCACTATTAATTTCCCACTTCTTTGTGAAATTCTATACCCATACTGATTTCACCCCCCTTATCCCATTCACAATATCACTCCTCTTTGCCACCATTACATAATGTTTTACATATAGACACACCCCTCTCCTACCTTCCCTGCCTTTCCGATACAAGGAATACACCTGGATATTCGCAAGCCAATCGTGGGAGCTGTCAAACTTTCAGTTATGGGAATGAATACAGAAATATATAAACTCACCAATTAATTAATAATGAGAACAAAGTTATATATTTAATAAAATAGTTTATTAATTATTTAAAATGTATTTGGTATAAGTAGCCGTAGCTCTATAATTGTTGGTATATTAAACTGAAATATATTAAAACCAATGCCTTAATTACAATACCTTTATAACATACCAAAACTCCATTAATTTAATTCAGCCATAACAGCCCGAACTAAATACCACATACTTTTAAGAAAACATCCCCTTCTCAAGAAGGGACTCAACCAACCACACAATCAGAGCTACGACAAAATTGGGGGGGGGGGGGACGTGTCTTCACTCTGTCACCACCGCTCTGCTGAAGATTCTTGACGTTCACTCCTATTTATAGGCTCTCCATCACCAACGGCTACCTGCTCGTGCTTCGGTAACTAACCAATCAAAATCTTTTCTATAAATTCACATTCTTTTTTTTTTTTTTTTATTAACTTTACTGCCTCAACTTGTAATTCTGTCTCCTTCCCATATTGATGGGAAATTAATTGTTTCCCCTCTCCCATTCCCACAAAGTCCTACAAATGCTTATGGGGCCCCATCAGGGCTGGCTTCGATCTAGGGGGATGCAGTACTCGCTCTCGTTTCGATTGCACATTTGCAGTTACCGGCTGGAGCCGGCAGAGACCGAGAGTCTCCGATCATCTATCTGAGTGAGCCTTCCCCTTTCTCTCAGCGTGCCTTTTTCAAGTTCCTCACAGGAGAAGCTGAGAAGGGGAGGAGTGGAGCCAGCCTGCAGTGGAGGACAGAGTTCAGCCTAGCCTAAGCTAAGCTAGCTGAACAACATACCAGTCCTGTCGGTGGCTTATCTTAGTGGGCAGGAGAAGAGGGAGAGAGGGAGAGAGGTTGGGCTCTGTGTAGTGTGTAGCAGGCTCCTGTCTCATGCTGTTACACTGGATCATTTTGGTGTGTGGCTGTGAACTGCTCTGCTTCTAAAGGAAGCACGTTTTCTGAGATCTCCCCCAATCTCTATTACACCTCCCTGTCCTCTACCCATTACCTGCTCACCAGGCACAGCCTCCTCTCCTGTGTGACCACCTTGTGTGTCAGGCCGTGGCACTACAAATCCCAGCATGCCAGAAGAGGGGATGCATCAGCAATATCACAGATCAGGCTGGTTTTGTAGATGAAAAGTGCTGGTGTTGTATAGTGTGTGTTTTAAAAACGTATGATAATTATATATTTGATTATTGTGCTTGATGGTCTTAAGTTGTTTATTATTCATATCTTTTTTTAGTTGTGAGCAAATTTGGTGTGAAAGCACACTGGAGTATTTTGGAAAGACAGAGTAGTGGAGTGGAGTGGAGTGATGGAGGAGGTGGATGGACAGAGAGATGGAAAGAGGGAGGAGTGAGTTAGGGTCCTTTAACACATACACGTTTAGGTCTGTCTGTCAGTTTTTCAGGCGGACCTGAACAGACGCTCCATTCACCTCTATAGAGCAATGGATGTCAGCGGTGACCTGTCTGCTGGCATCCAATCCGCTAATCCAGACAGATGGAAACCCTATTGTCCATCCCTCTGGCAGATGGGATGAAAATGGACAGGCAGATCTGTTTTCATCCGATTCCCCCATACCCATAGAGGAGAGCAGAGCTCTGACAGGTCCATCTCAGCCCAGTAAGCAGAGACAGACCTGTCATCTGTCGGCTCAGTGAGTCGATCCCTGCTGAGCAAGCGGAGTCTGTGAAAACGAACGTGTGTGTGAAAAAGCCCTAATGATTGGGGGTATAGATTGGGGAACCAAGAGATGGATGATGGGATAGAGCAAGGCATGGAAGAATGTGAGCGAGACAGAGCAATGGAATGATGAAGCAAAGGATGGAGTTATGGAAAGAAATAGGGAGAGACAGAATACTAGAGGGATAAAAGTGATGGAGGATAGAAAGTTGGAGGGATATAAGGCACAAGGATTTTTGGATGTACAGTATGATGGAGGGAGGAATGGAGCAAAAGATAAAAGGATGGAGTTGTGGAAAGATAAAAGAAGGGAGGGATAGAGTAACAGAGGGATGGAAGTGATGGAGGGTGAAGAGGTTGGAGGGACCTGCATAAGAGGATGGGATGAAGATAGGAGGTCTTTAGAATTGAAGACATACATTCTTGTGATCCTGGTTGCTACCTGGGATTGGGTTATGTTTGGTGAGTGTTAGTGCAGGCTTGTGGGGGCCCCAGTGCATTACTTTGCCCAGGGGCCCACAGTGCTTAAGATGGCCCTGATTTATTGAGTGACTGCTGAACAAACTTAAAAGGGTAAACTGTCACACTGGAGTAGGTACAGTGAATACTGTATCTCCTAAACTTGCACTGTTTAGGAGAATTTCACACAGGATGTAGCCGGTGACACCACCGGTGCATGTGCACTGAGCATATTATGATATTATCATGCAGGGGCCCGATGTTTGTTTTTTGGTGGTTTACAATAGCTTTAAATTAAATCCGTACCTATTACTGTAAATCCGCACTTCTCCTGCTGCCCACATCACTGAATGTTGCATAGATCAAAAGGATTTGGGAGCTGAATTCTGTGGAGAAACTGTCTGACACTGCATTCCAAGCCAATCACTTGGATATGATTGCTGTACTCCCATTATATATGGGTAGCCACGATAATCTGTGGGAACCAGTAGCTCCTATTGCTTTCAATGAGGCTGCTTCCTGTAGCTAATCAAGGGAACCACCACTGGGGTCCTCACATGTAACTGGCGTGTGAATTCACTCTTAGGAGTTAATTTATCAAAACTGAAAAACTTAAAATCTGAATCTGGTGCTGCTCTGCATTGAAACCAATCAGCTTCCAGTTTTTCCGTTTGTCAAAGCTTTATTCAACAATCTGAAGTTAGAAGTCAATTGGCCACCATGCAGAGCTGCACTAGATTTTGCCCTCTCCAGTCTTAGTAAATCAACCAGAAATGGCATAGTTCACTTAGGCTGCATTCACACTGGGGGCGGCGGGTCCATTAGCGATAAAGCTCGGCTAATTTTAGCGGCGCTTTACCGCTGTTTAAGCAGCGCTTTTTGCCAGCTAACGAGGCACTGTTTAACCCCCAAGAAGGGAGTTAAGAAGGGGTTAAAAGTGCCCGTGTTGCGGCGCTTCCGAATCGCTTTTCAGGTGCTTCAGAAGCACTGCCCATTCATTTCAATGGCCAGGGGTGGTAAAGGAGCATTGTATACAGCGCTCCCACACCACCCCAAAAATGCTACTTGCAGGCGCACTGCCCCAGTGTGAAAGCACTCTGGCTTTAATACTTAGTAGACATGAGAGGCAGTTTTCAGACACTTTATAGGTGCTATTTTTAGCACTAAAACGCCTGAAAACTGCCCAAGTGTGAAAGTAGCCTTATTGGGGTTGGCTTAGTAAAGGCAAATATTAAGCGCTGCGCGATCTGTTCACGCTATATAAATCCTGTATAATAATAATATGCTGTTCTCTTTGCAACTAAATTTTGACTTACAATTACAAATATTTTTACTTGCACATGATTTAATGATGGAAGTCAGCAAAATTCACTTTATTCACTAAGCTAAGGGAAAAGTGAAAAGCCTTTTTTGCTTTTATGATACCAACCCTATTATCAGCAAACATCCACCTGGCTGAAACTGCTCTATCTGCAGAAAACTCTGACACTAGTGGATTTGTTTACATACTGTACATCCTACCTAGAGTGGACTGCACAAAGTAAATGAACCCTTGAGACAATAAGCAATGGTGTAAACATATATTTAGCTATAGCTGAGATATGAAAATTGCATCAGAACCCCGAAAAATAGTACTCGATCCAGCTTGTACAGCAAGGTTTGCTGCAGGTTCATACCCGCTATGACAGAAGCTCAATCACATCCACTGACTGCACTAAATTAGGAGTATGTTCCATAGCAAAAGTTTAAAATATATTAGAAACTAATTATGCCATTTATTAATTTGAAAAATAAATGTTTTAAACTTTACATGAAATTTATTGGATATGCAAAAGACTGAAAAGAACCTGCTGTATTTTGCAAAGGGAAATTTGCATAATCAGCCCAAAGGGTGGCGCCATTCGAATGGAACTTCCCCTTTATAGTGCCGTCGTACGTGTTGTACGTCACCGCGCTTTGCTCAAGCATTTTTTTTTCACGATCGTGTGCATGCAAGGCAGGCTTAACAAGAATCATGTCGACTTTGTTTTTTTCCATGACATGAAAAACAGTCGTGTGTACGCGGCATTAGGGGAGATTGATGCTCTCTGTTTGTCCTGTTTACTGCTATCACTAATAGTAAAAGTGAAAAAAAATCTCAAATTTTGGGTTGTCACTAGAACAGGTATAGAGGTGAAATCTTCCAGTGGGGACACTAGTGGATCGCTCCCTTTGGAGGAATTTCCTCTCACTTTCTGTTTTGGTTTTGGCACAGGAAAGTAAGGAAAAACCACTGTCGTCAACATTTTTTTTTACGAGATATAACCCTCCCTTACACTGTCCAAAAAAATGCAATGCCTTTAGTTCTAATTACGTTTTTAAGGTGGTTAGATTTGCAATATACACTGTGCATCTAAGCATTGCTGTGGGCTTTAGTGGTCCAGTACTGCATGGGGATGTGTTATATGCTTGGCCCTGTCATGGAGAGCACTTAAGCCCCGTACACACGACAGGGAACCTCGACGGGCGGAACACATCGTTCCGCCCGTCGAGATTCTCTGCCGGCCGGCAGAATCTGCGACCCGCCCATCGGGAATGCCAACCAGCCATTCATCCCGACGGGCCGTCGAGCAAATAGAGAACCTGTTCTCTATTTGCTCGACGGGTTTCCAGACGGGCAGGGCGAGCAGAGAGCGTACACACGGCCGAGGTTCTCGCTGGAATGCAGCTCCCAGCGAGGTTCTCGCTGGTTTCTGGCGAGAACCTCGGCCGTGTGTACGGGGCCTTAGCAATGCTATGTTTGAATAGCAATGCTATTATGCATATGGTAGCATAATACTAGATATTTTGCTTATTCTGGGGTAAACAAAACTGTTGGTTAGAGAAATAGAAGTATACATTTGATGAATAGCAGCACACAGAGTACATTTAGGGCCAGATTCAGTAGTTTAGCGTTTCTTCTGCGTAGCGTATCCCATTTATGCTACGCCTCCGCACTTTTTATGGGCAAGTGCTGTATTCTCAAAGCACTTGCTCCGTAATTTGCGGCGGCGTAGCGTAAATGGGCCGGTGTAAGGCCGCGTAAATCAAAGTAGGAAGGAGGGGGGCGTGCTGTATTGAAATTAAGCACGCCCCTGCGCCGAACAAACTGCGCATGCGCCGGCCGTAAACGTAGCCCACTGCGCATGCTCCATAGTACGCCGCAAATACATTGATTTTGACAGCAACGTAATTAACGCACAGCCCTATTCGCGACGAGTTACGTAAACAATGTAAACGACAGAAAAACACGGCGCTGTCCCGACGTCCATACTTAACATGGCGTACGCCGGACCTACGCAAGGTTACCCCTCATATAGCAACTACGTAAACTACGCCGACGGCGTGCAAATACGATCGGGAATCGGCGTATCACGCTCATTTGCATATTTGACGCAGAAATCGACGGGAACGCCACCTAGCGGCCAGCGTAACATTACAACTTAGATCCAAAGGTGTAAGTGACTTACGCAAGTCGGATCTAAGCAAAATTATGCGTAACTGATCTAAGAATCAGTCGCATAGATACCCAGGGCCAGAAACAGAGATACGACGGTGTATCTGGAGATACACCGTCATATCTCAGCTGAGAATCTGGCCCTTAGTTTTTTGTATACAAACTCTATTCAGAAAAATATAGTGGACAAAAGAATGTTGCATATCAAAAATACAGTATGTAATACCTTGTAAACTTGTAATCAATCAGTTATTGAACAGTATTGTCGATGAAGAGAAAAAATTGGAAATCATTTTTTACTAGAACACTTCATAAAAGAAATAGACTTTTGATATCACATTGTTTAGGCTGTGAAATAATTGTTGGAGGTATATTATTAAGCCATAAAGTGATGTATTATTTTAATAGCTAACACGTATTTTATAAACTTAACCACTTAAGGACCGAGTGTATATGGTGTTTATATGTTAAAATCTATTTTTTTTTGCTAGAAAATTACTTAGAACCCCAAAACATTATATATTTTTTTTTTTAACACCCTAGAGAATAAAATGGCGATCGTTGGAATACTTTCTGTCATACCGCATTTAGTGCAGCGGTCTTACAAGCGCACTTTTTTTGGCAAAAAAGACACTTTCATAAATAAAAAAATAAGACAACATTAAACTTAGCTCAATTTTTTTTATATTGTGAAGGATAATGTTCCCCCAAGTAAATTGATACCCAACATGTCACGGTTCCATAGAATGGCAACAAACTTTTACACTTAAAAATCTCCATAGGCGAAGTTTAAAAAATGTGTCGCTTCCACCAGTCAATACTATGGAGATGAGTGGGGGCCATCTTCCCCTCACTCAGCAGCCAGCCAAGCAGGGAAGAGGACACTAGTGTCTCCGCCTCTACCGGCAGCTCCGATAAGTGGCGGAGATGACCAGAGCGTAGCAGGAGGGGGCCCTCTCACGCCCCAGATAAAAGTGATCTTGCGGCGAATCCACCGCAGAGCCCCCTTTTATCTTAAACTGGACTGCTCACTGAAGAAGAGGATACTGGGGTTATGGTAGCTATCTGCTGCCATAACAATGGTATTTGTCTTCAAAGTGTCGACGTAGATCTTCGTGAGCCATCCCAAAGTAGTTAAACTTGACATATGAACTTACTTATCTATGGACTGAATTAAAGTTTTAGAATCTTCAAACCAGGGATCCCATTTTTTACTATAGAATTGAATAGAGTTGTACAATGTATGGAATTTTTTCCCCATAAGACTGCAATGCTGCAGTCTTGCATGCTGCAATTTTTCCTGCACTGTACAGTACTGGAGCGCAGTAACAACACACCGAAACGCACTGGAAAACATCAAAAACACAGTGGACCCTAGTATAGTGAAGAAAAAAAACAGGAAAAAAGAAGACAAAAAACACCTGGAAACGCATCAAAGCGCATTACAATCACACATGCAAAAACACATTCGAAATGGATCAGGAATGCGTTTTTGTGGTGTGAACCGACCCTCAGGTTAAGAAAAAAGGCGGAAAAATACACTGGACTGCATCTAAAACGTGTCAAAAATCCACATGCAGAAAAGCATCTGGAACGCATCTGGACTGCGTGAGAATGGTGTGAACTGGCCCTTAGACATTCATGAAATGACGGGCCTACTACTTTCCAACCAGCCGCCGAATAATGTTATCCGTAGCTGTACAGCGGCCGCTTTAAGGGGTGTAGGGGGCATGCACAGGACTTTTGCGCAAACCAATCAATATACCAATACTATGAAGAAAAATACATATTGGCCTAAACTGATGAAGAAATAGAATTTTTTGGGGGGGATATTTATTATAGCAAAAAGTTACAAATATTTGTTTTTCAAAATTGTCACTCTTTTTTTATTTATAGCGCAAAAAATACAGCATTGCACGACTGTGCACTTGTCAGTTAAAGTGACGCAGGGCTGTATTGCAAAAAATAGCCTGGTCATTAAGGGGGCTAATCTTCCGGGTCCTTAAGTGGTCTGCCCAGTCAATATTGGGATAATTGAAGTCCCCCATTATGATGACATTTCCCTGTCTTGCTGATGTTTCCAACTGTGATAGTAGAACCAGCTCTTCCTCCTCCTTTAGGTTGGGGGGCCTATAACCTACCCCCACTATTAATTTCCCACTTCTTTGTGAAATTCTATACCCATACTGATTTCACCCCCCTTATCCCATTCACAATATCACTCCTCTTTGCCACCATTACATAATGTTTTACATATAGACACACCCCTCTCCTACCTTCCCTGCCTTTCCGATACAAGGAATACACCTGGATATTCGCAAGCCAATCGTGGGAGCTGTCAAACTTTCAGTTATGGGAATGAATACAGAAATATATACGGTAAACTCACCAATTAATTAATAATGAGAACAAAGTTATATATTTAATAAAATAGTTTATTAATTATTTAAAATGTATTTGGTATAAGTAGCCGTAGCTCTATAATTGTTGGTATATTAAACTGAAATATATTAAAACCAATGCCTTAATTACAATACCTTTATAACATACCAAAACTCCATTAATTTAATTCAGCCATAACAGCCCGAACTAAATACCACATACTTTTAAGAAAACATCCCCTTCTCAAGAAGGGACTCAACCAACCACACAATCAGAGCTACGACAAAATTGGGGGGGGGGGGGGACGTGTCTTCACTCTGTCACCACCGCTCTGCTGAAGATTCTTGACGTTCACTCCTATTTATAGGCTCTCCATCACCAACGGCTACCTGCTCGTGCTTCGGTAACTAACCAATCAAAATCTTTTCTATAAATTCACATTCTTTTTTTTTTTTTTTATTAACTTTACTGCCTCAACTTGTAATTCTGTCTCCTTCCCATATTGATGGGAAACTAATTGTTTCCCCTCTCCCATTCCCACAAAGTCCTACAAAGGGGGGCCTGAGCACAGAGAGGGACCGAAGCATGGAGGGGGACTGGAGCACGGAGGGGGGCCAGAGCATAGAGGGAAACCGAGGAGCGCGGAGGGGGACCAGAGCATGGAGGGGCACCGAGGAGCACAGAGGGGGACGGGAGCATTGAGGGGGATTGGAGGAAGATATGGGGGACAGTCAGGGATGATCAGTGTGGCACTGGGGGGAATTATAATCACCAATCTCCCTGTATACATTCCAATAAAGCAGCTAAAAGCCGTGGGGGGGGGGGGGAGCGGCTGTCAGATGCTTTATTGAAATGTATACAGAGAGATCTGTGATTGTAACTCCCCCCAGCACCACACCTATCATCCCTGACTGTCCAGGTATTGGATTAAGCATCCAATACCTGTATTAATACTCGGTATACTCAGTATACTTTTTTTTGTAAAAATCAAAATGTAATATCTGCATCTTAACCACTTTCATATCGGGCCATTTTAAAATGACACCGACAGAAACATCTCCTACCTCCGGCTGGACATCATATGACGTCCCTTCCTTGTCCTCGCCACTCCTGCGGGCCCGGAGCATGGCGATCGGGTATGAGGCGTGTCCCTCAGACACAGCCCATCCCCGATCAGGGTAAAGAGCCAAACTGGCTCTTTACCACGTCCAATCACAGCCAGTCACAAATGTCAACAAATGACAAATGACTGTAGTGCCATTTGCGGGACAGTAAGGAGGAGACCTGGAAAAAAATGTAAAAAAATACCACAGTACAGTGCCCGATTGCCCCCCAAATAAAGAGTACCTGTCACAGCCTATCAGAGTACCTGTCACCATCAGAGTAGCTGTCACCATCAAATTACCCGAGTACCTGTCACCATCAGAGTACCCGAGTACCTGTCGCCAGCCCATCGGGGTACCAGAGTACCTGTCACCAGCCCATCAGAGTATCTATCACCAGCCCATCAGAGTACCCGAGTACCTGTCACCAGCCCATCAGACTACCCCGAGTACCTGTCACCAGCCCATCAGAGTACCTGAGTACCTGTCACCAGCCCATGCCTCATAGAATATACGTTGGGGTGTTTACCTTTCAAACTGGGGTCATTTTGTGGGTGTTTCCATTGTCCTGGTTCTCCAGGACCCTCAAAAGTGTAATAGGTTGTCAGGAAACTAAATGTGTAATTTATGCTGCTGGAATGCCTGAGAGTGCTCCCTGCATGTTAGGCCTCTGTATGTGACCAAGCTCTGTAAAAGTCTCACACATGTGGTATCACCATACTCAGGAGGAGTAGCAGAATGTATTTTGGGGTGTAATTTTTGCTATGTACATGCTGTGTTTTAGAAATATCTTATAAATTGACCACTTTGTGTAAAAAAAATAATAATAATACGTTTTCATTTTCTTTTTCATGAAAAATGACAGGTTCAAAATACTCATTATGGGGTTGATTTACTAAAGGTAAATCCACTTTGCATTACAAGTGCACATGCTGTAGATCTGAGGGGAAGATCGAAATGAGGGGAAGCTCTGCTGATGTATATAATCATGTACAAACAAAAATGCTGTTTTTTTATTTTTACTTGTCCCCCTTAGATCTAGAGGAACTGCACTTCCAAGTGCACTTGTAGTGCAAAGTGGATTTTCCTTTAGTAAATAACCCCCAATGCCTCATAGAATATACGTTGGGGTGTTTGCTTTTCAAAATCGGGTAATTTTGTGGGTAATTCCATTGTCCTGGTGCTCCAGGGCCTTCAAAAGTGTAATAAGTCGTTAGAAAATGATATGTGTAATTTGTGCTCTTAGAACTCCTGGTGGTGCTCCCTGCATGTTGGACCTCTGTATGTGGTCAGGCTGTGTAAAAGTGTCACACATGTGGTATTGCCATACTCGGGATGAGTAGCAGAATGTATTTTGGGGTGTAATTTTTGCTATGTACATGCTATGTGTTAGAAATATCTTATAAATGGACAACTTTGTGTAAAAAAAATAAAAAATACATTTTCTTTCCATGTTTTTCGAAGACTTGAAAAAAAAAATGAACTGTTTAAAATACTCATTATGCCTCATAGACTATAAGTTCAATTCAAGAATTGTTCCAGATTTAGTTTACCCCTTGAAACAACAATATAGTATGTCTCTGTCTAAAAAGGGCTTTTAGTTTTCAGTAGTTGATACAGCAGAGACGAAAGGTATGCTCTGTGGCTCGGCCCAATATTCAATCATGTATTAAAGCCCAGCATGCAGTGAATAGTTTATGTGACTGTTGAAAAAATGGTTGCATGGCTTACGAGTAAAGATGACATAAGAAGAAATTAAATGATTTCTTACTATGATTTACCGGTATATATAAACTGATGTCATAGTCACTTGTAATGAATCATTTGTTTTCAAAACACATATAGTATTTTGGTGTGCTTTTTGCCTTCTTTTTTTTTTATATAGCATTTTTGTACCTTTTGTAGGCTTGTTCTTATATGCTCTCTGTATCTATTACTTTCAGGATACTTTGACAAGTGCTAAGCTAGCTCAACAAAGCTCAACAAAGATTTCTCTTTTCTAAAACAAGATCAGCAAACATAATTAGTTGCTATGGTTGATGTCACATTGTACGTTAAATATCTTAAATTGTACAGTATACAACAAGCATAAAATATGGGTGTGCTAGTGACTTATTTTATCCCTGCTTTACTCTATTACAAGCAACATTACCATAAAATCGGTTAGTCCATTCTGATATGGTGTGCAATGGAATATTATTATTATACAGGATTTATATAGCATATATTTATCATTCAACTCATACAATAAGTATCTCAGTAATTAGGGATGATTGTAGTTGTGACCCAAAATCAATGTTTGATGAGTATACACCTTGCTTGAATTTTTTCATTTTCTGCTATACAGTATTATACTACATAAATATATATTTTTCCTCTGTGTGGATAGAAGTTGCAGCACAGACAGAGATTGGTGATATTCATCTAAACTGGAAGCCATCATTTCTCAGTAATGAAGAGTTCACTCAGCTGATGTTGGAGGTAAGTCTCCCTCCCTCCCCAAATTTCTGCATATGCTAATTGTATTGTTGGAGTGTGTTGGTCTTTCCCCACATATAATAGAGGAACATAATTTGCATAGTAAGCTCTGAGGAGCCAATGTTGGCTTCATTATCTCTGTAGAGACTTGCAAACATTTCAGGAGCTATGTATACTACGGTTAACTCTTACTACAAGGATTTTTTTTGTAAGTAAAACAGTTTTTACAATATTATTATACCTTAGCCAATCTCTCAGGTTACTCTCTATATAACTGTAGGTCATAAAAAAATTGTAACTCTTATCATTGTCCCCAATTTCAAACTAGCAATTCTCTTACTTTGGGAAAATCACCAAGAAAGCAGCAAAACACTCACCTGCTTTAGTGACTTGGTTTTTCACAGGCTGAACTAGCAAGATTAAATTCTGTCGCTGCTCCCTTCTCCTGGATTTTGGCCAGCAGTGGAGCAAAGCTGTAGAATTGTATTATTCACTTTTCATATTAAATATCAAGTTTTCCCAGATTTCTTTTTCTATTGAAGAGCAATTAGACCAAATCAATCTTTTTTCTTTTTGTTGTGTTTTGTTTCAAGGTTGATTAAAATGATCAAATCTTTGATCTTCTATTGCTATGTTTATGGCAAGCCTTATGCCACGTACACACGGTCGTTTTTTGCGATGAAAAAAAAACTATGTTTTTTAAAACGTCATTTAAATTGATCGTGTGTGGGCAAAACGTTGTTTTTTGTCTTAAAAAAAACGACCCAAAAAAAATTCCAACATGCTTGAATTTTTTGTGTCGTTTTTCAAAACGTCGTTTTTTGTGTCATAAAAAGTGATGGTGTGTGGGCAAAACGACGTTGAAAACTATGTTTTTAAACCCGCGCATGCTCAGAAGCAAGTTATGAGACGGAGCTTCAATGGAAAAGAGTGCCGTCGAACATGGTGTACGTCACCACGCTTTGCTAGAGCTTTGTAGAAAAACGATGGTGTGTACTCAACGTCGTTTTGGAAAATGAAGTTTGAAAAACGTCGTTTTTTTTTCATGATTGAAAACTTCGTTTTTTTTCATCGCAAAAAACGACCGTGTGTACGCGGCATTAGAAATAGTCCCACCCAAAGATAAAAACTGATGTACATGAGATCAAAGTCAGTGATGGCTGTTTCAGAATACATTTTTATACAATAATTTAGGCTTCTGGTGACACAAAAATAAGTAGAAAGTAGTTTTCAAATGACAAATAGATGCAATCCTTTTTTTATGTTGTAGGCTCTTGATGGCTTCATTATTGCACTTACCACAGATGGAAGCATCATCTATGTTTCTGATAGTATCACACCACTGCTTGGGCATTTGCCAGTAAGTAAGCATTACATTTTACTTCTCTCTTATTATGAATCTTTTAGATTTGTTGACATACTAATGTTGCCGCCACACATATCAATAAATGTCATATTAATAAATGTGTTTGTTTTAAGTTAGATTAAACTGGTACACTTCAGGAAACACAATCCAATGACATGGAAATGAGGATTATATCAAGGTACTGTTACCAGATCCGATGGACCCGTGACTCACCGTACGGTGGGGGGTCTAAAGAGCTTGAACAGGCCGATGGCCCTGTTTGGTTATCCTCAGTATCCTCAGTATGGTGTCATCAAGGAGGTCATCCAAAGCTCCAAAGGGTGTCCAGTGGCTGTAGATTGTGCTCACGGCCAGAAGTGCAGGATAATGGGCAAAAGTCAACTGTGATGTTGCCGATCGCTCAGTCACAGCAACAAAAAAGAAGAAAAAAAGGAGAAGAAACTTTTGGCTCCAATGCTCTTCAAGCAGGATGATGAGAACATTGTACTCTAAGCGGATGTTCACAGATCTGGTAAGAGTACCTTGATATAATCCTCATTTCCATGTCATTGGATTGTGTTTCCTGAAGTGTACCAGTTTAATCTAACTTACTGGGAGATGTGATTTGATTGATATTACCTTCAAGGCCGATGGACTCATATTTACTATTTCCTGAAGTGCACCAGTTTATTCAAACTTACTGGGAAGGTTCAATCGATTTATTCCACCTTCAGGGCGGATGGACTCACATATATTGACATTTGTTTTAATTTCTGTGATTTTTGTTTTGATCAGGCCGAGGCGCACTGGATGCGCGTTGTCAGTGCACATAGGTTCTTATTGGTGTACTTAAATCCTACAATAGTTATTTTGTGCTCACTTTAATACCTGTACAAGGGTCTTTGGCCAGACATGTTTTAGGTGTTTGTAAGATTACCTTGAGTGTAATCACTTGTTTACCAGCCTAGTTTTGTGGCTTCTTCGTCATATCCATAGGCGTGCGCACGGGGTGTGCCGGGTGTGCCTGGGCACACCCTAATACACAGGCACATCCATCACACCCCAGGACTTTTTTGCCAGCAGAATGTCTATTTTGGCACTTCTGGTTATTAACAATGGCTGCGCTGCTACTCTGCAATTGGGACCATCATTTCTTTGGCTGTGTAACTCTTGTGAATGCAGCCACTGATCGCGGAGTGAGCAGGCAGGTGGCCGCATTTTCCGATGCTACTTCTATAGTTCCGGCTACAGCATCCCTGATAGCTGAATATCACTCCGCTGCCTGCTGTCAGGGATGTTGTAGCTGAACCCATAGAAGTAGCATCAGCGCTGGATTAACCCCCACTGATTTTGTCACCTGATCTTTGTAATCCAGTCCTGCCCGCTCCCAGCATGGGGCTTCCGCAGCCCACAAGTGTCCTTTCCTGCCGAGAAAACCATTCCAGGATCGTCCCAGGCAGAGAAGGAGGATGTAACTTTTTCCTCCCTGCTCTGCCTCTGAGTGCCCCGCCTCCCGGCTTCCGCCCTGCAGTGAGTTTCGAGTCTGACAACAATGAAGGAGACCTGACAGGACTTGGGAGATGTTATTTGAGCAGACTGCAGTTCCTGTTTAACCCCCCTGGCGGTATTGCAGAGTCTGGCTCGGGGTAAGATTTATTTACCAAAAGCGGTATCCCAGAGCCATATTCGGGCTCGCCTCACAGCAGCAACAGACAAAGTTACTTACCTTGTCCCTGGATCTTGCGATGCATCCCCGCTGTGTGAGTGAGCAGGGTCCTCGCTCGATTCACACAGTGTCCCTGTGTGCCGCCGATCTCCGTTCCCTGCAACGTTACGACGCACAGTGGCGGAGAACGGCGCAAAATTAAAAAAAGTAAATAAACACATTACATACAGTATACTGTAATCTTATAGATTACAGTACTGTATGTAAAAAATACACACCCCCTTTGTCCCTAGTGGGTGCCAAGTGTTCTGCATGTACTTTTATAAAATAAAAACTGTTCTTTCTGCCTGCAAACTCTAGATTGTCCATAGCAACCAAAAGTGTCCCTTTACGTCAAAAGTGGTTTTAGAGCAGCTAGAAAACAGCGATAATAAATTATAATCACTTGCAGAATTGAGCGATAGCGATTTGTGGGGAAATTCGTCATAAAAAAAAATAAAAGTAATGACAGCGACAATTCGGCAACTGAGCAAATTTTTGTGTTTTTGATTTGATTACATTATTATAATTACATTATTATTTGTTATAATTATTTATAGTTATTTATTATATTATAATTTATGATTTTGTTTTTCAAACTTTATCATACCTGGGATGTCTACTAGACTCTGGTTTGGACAGATTTAAGTGAGTTATTCCTAAGAATTACAGGCCTACAATGTAAAATGCCAAATTTCCATGCAAAATAATAGCACTGCTTTCAGCACTTAAAATCTGAAATAATCATACTGTTAAGATCTGCAGTAGTTAAGGTACTGCGGCCTTCTTTCCATCCCTCAAACGCTGAGCATAAGGGATTATCGCTACCATAGAAGGTAGAGAAATAGTGGTGGTGAATGCAGTTCCCAAGATGATTCTTCTGAATGGTTAGAGTATCCCCCCCCCCAAGCATGAGCCAAGACTTCATGAAGGGTGTCCAGGTATAGAACAGCTTTATTGAGAGGGCAGGTTACTTATATACAGCAAAAGGAATACTTGAAGTAATCAGATAGACAATGACACACTCCTCCCACATCATCATACAATGGTGTTACTAACGAGCCACCCCTTCAATAGACCTCTTTTAGGAGACAGACGTCTGTCTCCGATCGAATCCACATAATTACTGGTCATTTACCCAGACGAGGTGATTCAGAGGTAAGCTCTTCTCACCTGCTAAACAATAGAAATTCACACAATGAACGCTTCTTGAGAGACAGACCAACGTTCATTTACATGACACATTGAGATATTGAGATCAATTTAAGGAATAAACCAATTATCTCCAGGCAGAGAGCACCCCAATTTTCCCAAAAGTTGGAACACCCCTTTGCCACACAAGGTATCCCTGCCATACATATCCCCTGATAGCGCGATCTGGGGGACCAACATATCCAAATTTCACCAGATCGGTCCAGGGGTTCCTAAAAAACAAACAGAACCTATGAGAAAATCCAGAATAAAGTCTATTATCTTCACACATCCGGCCAGGGAGGTTAAAGAAAGTACTTGATTACAGGCAAATTTGTGTTGTGCAATTGGCTTTAACAGGTTGACACTTTTTATCTGATTCATTATGATATTTTCAGATACAGCTGATACTATAGACAGTAATAAAGGTGCTCATATAGCATTGCTAATTATTGGAGGTGTGTTTCTGCTGAAGAAGGGATCACTAAAGTCTCTAATCATATTTTACGGTATATGACAAGTTTAGGATATGCTTAAATTATGTAATTTCTATGGCATAAAGAGATTGAAGTTTCATTCTTTTGTCTGAAGTTGATTTGATAAGCAGAAGGATATACTGTCTGTTTAAAGACAAATAAATCTTAGCGCTTCATAAAGGATAATCTGTTCTGTAACTATGGGCACGTGACTGCTTGGAGGATCTGTAGCAGATATTCTCCTTTATCCCTCAAAATTGCTATGATTATGACAGTTGCTCAGACTAAACAGTACACTTATTTGAGTCAAGCTTTTCCTTATGGCAAATGATTATCACTGACACATTTGTTTCTTATGTTCTTTCCTCTGAACAGTCTGACATCATGGATCAAAACTTGTTGAATTTTCTACCAGAACAAGAACATTCAGACATCTATAAAATCCTGTCTTCACATATGCTTGTGACAGATTCTGCATCTCTAAATTATTTGAATTGTGAGTTATATTTTCATTTTAATTTGACTAATAAACAGAGGACCTCAGCAGCCAGCTCAGCTGGCGAAATGCCTGGTAGAAATACAGGACTGGATGGCGGGTAATAGGCTTGGATTGAACACAGGCAAAACCGAAGTTCTACTAATTGGTCTTGATGGCGCACCACTGCTGGCGGCATGGCCTCCATCTCTCGGGCCCACACCCATTCCAGCTAAGCAGGTAAAAAACCTAGGGGTCCTCATTGACGACACCCTCTCGTTCGTGCCCCACTTCAGAAACATCCTGCGGAATGCCAATCATCATCTGAGGCTCCTCAGAAAAGTGAAACACCTATTCACGCAAAGTAACAGATCTATACTTGCCCAAGCTTTTATCCACTCCAGATTAGATGGGGCTAACATATTTCTACTGGGTCCCCCGCAGAAATGGGTCCACAAGCTCCAGGTGGTGCAGAACCACGCTGCTCACTTTGTTCTGGGTCTAGCGAGACGAGATCATATTAGCCTGGCTAGGAGATCACTCCATTGACTCCCTATTGAGCAGAGAGTGATCTTTTAAACGCTCTGTATCTTTTTCCGAGCATACTGGGGACTGGGCCCTTAAATATTTACACAATCTAGCGATGCACTATGTACCTACGCGGCCATTAAGATCTAAGACCCAACACCTAGCCGTAGTTGTTCTATCTAAACTTTCTTCCATGGGAGGCAAACGACTTCAGAGTAGGGGTGCTATGCTGTGGAATGCTATGCTGAGGAACTTAAGATGACACCAAACTTGCTCCTCTTCAGAAAAAAAATGAAAACAGAGCTATTTGTCCAGGCTTATGGATAGATTGAGCGTTATTTTTTCCCCATACACTCCACTCCTTCATTGATGGAGTCAGTCATGCCATTTTAGTGATTATGCCCCTGGAATGGCCCTGACTACTCAGATACCAATGATGTCATGTACTCTTTCTATAGATTTCCTTGTTTCTTTTTCCTTATCATATTCTTTGAAGCTCCTTGGCCTTTTTCTTTTGTTTACCTAAGAACCGGATACTTTATTTTTAGTCTCTGTCATCTTCTTTTCTTTTTCTTTTTTTTTTTACTGTGGATTGATTCTAGGTAACACCTAACCAGCGGAGCTTAGACGCTCACCCCCCAGTGGGTATTTGGCGCCTAACCAAGCTTAAAATCAAATCAAATCTAAGCTCATATTAATGTATTTTCTTCTTTGCTAGATTTTGTTAACATTTATTATGAACATTGATATTTCTACATTTAAAGTACACAGGTAATACATTTTTAGGAAATACAACTTTTTTTTTTAACAGTATGAAGAAATGCAACTCTTAAGGAAATTACCAGCCATCTCATGTTTTTCTTGCAGGTTGTGCTTCTAGTTGTTAATAGACAATCCCACTGTTTCCTAATTGAAACCTGTGTTTGTAAATTCTGGGGGCTGAGATTGATGACTACACAGTGGCAGCCCATCAGTAAAGAAATATATATTTTTTTTTATTTAAACATGTCCCTTTAAAAAAAAAGAAAAAAAAAGGTACTTATGTGCACTGTGTTCGGGCGCAGTGCAGTATGAGTAGTGCCGCATCTGTGCAATCACGAGATTGCAGACGTGGCGCTATATTGGCAGCCAAAAAAAGGCTTTGTGGCGTAGCCCATCGCGCCACAGCTTCCGGCCTCCTGCTTAACTTAACATTTTTTTTATTGTTCAGCAACAAACGGCCCCATAAAACCCCCCACCGCCTCCCCCCTCCCGCTTATTAACAGTATTTTTTAATGTCCGGCAAAAAAAGTGCCCGTATCCCCCCCAATACAGTATGTCCGCAGCCTCTGTTAATCTCGTGCAGTATGTCCGCAGTCTCTGGTAATTTCGTGCAGTATGTCCGCAGTCTCTGGTAATCGTGTGCAGTATGTCCACAGTCTCTGGTAATCTCATGCAGTATGTGTCCGCAGTCTCCGGTAATCTTGTGCAATATGTTTGCAGTCTCTGGTAATCTTGTGCAGTATGTCCGCAATCTCTGGTAATCTTGTGCAGTAGGTCCACAGTCTCTGGTAATCTCGTGCAGTATCAAGGTTTCTATTCAAGCCTTTTTACAATCCCAAAACCAAATGGGGCATCTGCCCAATACTGGACTTAATATCTTTCAACTGTTTTCTTTGTCTACCAAAATTTAGAATGGAATCAACGAGATCTGTCATTGTTTCTCTCATCTAAACATCCACATATTCGCCTTCTATCAACACCTTCTGCAATTTACTGTGGGAGACCAACCTTTACAATTTATAGCATTACTATTTGGGCTCTCCCCTGCACTTCAAGTGTTCACAAATGTGCTTTCCCCCCCTTTCGACTTTTGTCATTGTCTGCCAATTAACCTTTAACCACTTAATACTCACCCGCCGTCAAATGACGGCGGGCGGGATACTCTTTTGTTCTGACAGGATGTCATGTGACGTCCTGTAATTTAAAGCCGCTAGAGGCGCGCGCGCCCGCACCTGTTGCGTCACTGAGAACACCGTGATGGCCGCCGGGCACCCACGATTGCCGAGTATCTGAGCTGGAACGTGGAGCTCTGTGTGTCCCTGTCAGGGAGAGAGGAGACCGATCTGTGTCCCTTGTACATAGGGACACAATCGGTCACCTCCCCCAGTCACCCCCCTCCCCCTACAATTAGAACACAAACTAGGCTACACATTTAACCCCTTCCCTGCCCCCTAGTGGTTAACCTCTTCCCTGACAGTTACATTTATACAGTTATCAATGCATATTTATAGCATTGTTGTGAATGCATGCATATTTATAGCATTGTGAATGGTCCCAAAAATGGGTCAAAGGTGTCCGATGTGTCCGCTTTAATGTCGAAGTCCCGAAAAAAAAAACGCAGATCGCCGCCATTCCTAGTAAAAAAAGAAAATCATAATTATGTCCCCTATTTTGTAGGCAATATAACTTTTGCTGCAAACCAGTCACTATACGGTTATTGCGATTTTTTTTTTGCCAAAAATATGTAGAAGAATACGTATCGGCCTAAACTGAGATAAATTTTTATTTTATTTTTTTAAATGAGATATTTATTATAGCAAAAAGCAAAAAATATTGGGCCAGATTCACAAAGCACTTACTCCGGAGTATCACGAGTTAGGCACGCATAAATCTAAAAATGCACACGCTTATCTATGCACCGTATCCCCAAATTGATATACGCCTGAAATCCACATTTTTTAGACCGACGTAATTTGGATAGACCGGCGCAGCGTGTGTGCAAAACTGCACTAGACACACCATTGATTTGCTATGCAAATATGCAAATGAGGGAGATTCGCCGATCCACAAAAGTAAGTTTGTGCGGTGCAGTCTACACGATGTGCTTATCAGCTGCACGGTCGGTCTAAAATCAGACCAAATAAAAGCAGGTTTAAAATGAGACAATCCGTCTACATGTCAGCAAAAGCAACACCATTAGGGCCGAGCTGAGCAGCCACACTTGCAGGACATTAATCTGTATGCCAACATGCCAGGGGCATCCTTGCTCATAGCTATACTACTGACTTTAGATGAGCGCAGAAGGAGGAGGGCACAGGAGAGGATCTTTGTCAGGTATATCCGTGGGGTGAGCCCAATTGTAATGGGCCCCCCTTTTGGCTGGAATAGGTGCAATTGGAGAGATACCCTGTGTTAATAGGAGGGTAGATGTTGGTTCCTCAGCTTCCACTAATTTCAGTAAAGTTGAGTAAAAGTGGATTAATTAGGTCAGGAGCCTGTGCAGGCCAGCAGGCCTAAAAATTGATAAAGTAAAATGATCCTATGCTGCTATAAGGATGCCAGTTGTGACCGATGCACCCTAAACCATCTAAAACAAAGAAAAAAATGTGTCTCTAGAGTCTAATAGGTAGGAATCCCTATGAGTGTGGTTGATTACACTAGTAACCACACTAGTATATTTTCTTTTCTATTAAATTGTGGCTATTTGGGCTATCCACATCCTTGGAGTGGAGAATTGGCAGACTAAGCCACCAACTAATAGAAATTTCTGTCTCCATGTTCAAAAACAAGCCGAACAATGTCAAAGCCAGGACAGGGATCCTATAGACTTCACACTAGATGCTCTGGTGATTGCTTGGACTCAGTTCAAACTGATGTATGCGTTCCCTCCAATAAAAATCCTGCCTTCTGTGCAAGATAGAGGAGAAAAAGGTCCCAGTTATTCTCATTGCACCAAATTGTTCCATAAGGACATGGTACCGAAAATACACAAACTTCTGGTGGATGAGCCTTTGCCTCTTTCAAAAACGTACTGGTCCAAGATCCCCTATTCCTTCCTGCTTCTCAGTTACTGGCTTTAACAGCATGGCTGTTGAAACCCAAGTACTAAAGAAAAGGGGTGTTTCTGGTTTTGTAATTCCTAGCTTTCTAAGAGCAAGAAAATAAAGCTCCTGCAAGACTTTTCATTGCACATCAAAGGCTTACTTTGCATGGTATGCAGACAGATCAAAACGAAAAACAAAGCCAACATCGCCAAAGTCCATACAAATATCGTAATTGCTTACATGAAGTGGGCTAATGCGTTTCAGCTGTGATCAAGGCTATTTGCTGAAACGCGTTAGCCCATTTTATACTCAACTTTATGTAAACAATAAATATATTTGTATGGTCTTTGGAGTTGTCAGCTTTATTTTTAATTTTGACTTCTACTGATACTAATGGCTGGAGGACATTCTAGCCAGAGCACCCATTCTTGAATTCCATCTTTGATTCACAAGTGGTTCTCTTGCTGTGAGTGCTGCACCTGTTTTTTATTTTCTTATGTAGACAGATGGCTGAACACTAGGGAATACTCACTCGTATTTTGGTCTTTCTTTAATCTGATCTTGACCAGTGTCTGGACTCGAGTACCCTCAAGGGACAAGTTTCTGCTTTATCCATTCTCTTCCAGAAACCTCTTGCCTTGCAGTCCCTAATCGAGACATTTCTGTAGGGAGCTGCTCATATAAATCCCCTAATTTGACCTCTTGTGTCAGCCTTGATCTCAGCCTTGTTCTCTCTGTTCTTCAGTGACCTCCGTTTGATTAGATTTGAGACATTTGTCAGGACCTGAATCAACTGCTGGTGGCAGTGTGGTTCCCAGAGCTTCAGGGTGCCGTTCCTGTGACCTGCTTGCTGTTCATGCTGATCCCTGCATTATCTTGTATCTTGCATCTAGTTTCCTGTTTACCTGTTACCCCGTCTCTGTTCCAAGTCCTGGTCACGCTGTTTGTATATAGTGTATTACAGTTAGGTTGCTGATTTGTTTTTTATTCACTGAAACATTTATTGTTCACTTTTGCTTTGCTTATGGTCTGCTGGTGTTGTATTTGTGTGCATTAACAAACTATATTTTATTCTTACTCAGTCTAATTTAAGTTTCCTAAGTACAGCTGGGTACCTACACTTGGTATCCCTTACAAATTGCCTTCCTTTTTATCATTATGCCTATTAGGCAAGTTTCTGAGTTGATATATTTTTCTTGTAAAGAAGCTTTTCTTGTTTTGCACAGGGACAAGGTGATTGTAAGGTAAAACCTTCCTTTGACCTAAGGTGGTCTCTCCTTTCCTTGTCAATGAGGACATTGTTTTTTCTTCCCTTTGTCCTTCCCAAAAGGATGACAAGGAAATTTCCCTACAGTGCTTGGATATGGCCAGGGCTATCAAGGTCTACCTATCAGCCATTGCCTCTGTTCACAATATTGCAATCAGAAGGGCATCTGTGCGCTGATCCCCTGCAGATCAGAGCAGAGCTGTTGGCTTTTTTGTTTTGCCATGTTGTCTTGCCTCAGTTTATTGCTTAGGGATACCCCATAATCTATGAATTTAGGTTTTGTGTTCTATACTATAGACATGTGCATTTGTTTTCGTCCGAATTTCAGGTATTTTCGTTATCGTTTTAACAAACGAAAACGAATGCGCAAAATACGAAAACTGAAAGATCGCAACAACAGTTCAATATAGATAGGAGATTCGACATGACACTGAAATAACAATCTGTGTCTATCAAACCTGTGGTCAAATGTGCCTAACCTTAACTCTATTAGATTATTCTACATAGAAAGAAAAGATTTGACATTATAGAGAGAAAAGATTTGACATTATAGAGAGAAAAGATTCTACATTATAGAGACAAACTATTCGACATTATAGAGAGAAAAGATCGCTGCTGGAATTGGGTGGGGGAAGTAAAAAAAAAAATAATGATGATGATAAATATTATTGGCTGATTTTAAGAGGAGGAGCAGTAAAATAGCTAGAACTAACTTGACAATTCAACATGAATGATGAAGATTCAACTAAGCATCAAAAAACATACAAACATTAAATCTGTCATTAAAGGCTTATGGTGTAAAGTTCTAAGAAGATACGACAGAGCAGCTAAACTGTACGAAGCTGCAACCGTACATTTCCGGTAAAATGCTCGGCCCATAGGCTATAGAAAAATTCTAATGTTGGTTGGCTAGTAATAATAATTAATAAATATAATTATTTCTAGTCATATAAAATTTTCTACTATAGCTAGCTTGTAGGCAGAAAATTTGACCGGAAATGTACGATTGCAGTGTTCGACAGACACCATAAGCCTTCAATGACTGATTCGACCTTAATTCATTCAGATTTTCGGACTAATGCAATTTCTAACGAAAAACTAAATATATAAAAACAAATTTTGGAAGTAACTAAATACATTTATTTTTCGGACGAAAACAAAATTCCGAAACAAAATATTTCAGTGTGCACATGTTCATTATACTATATGATTTAGATTTAAATTTTGACTTGAACATTCCCTATGTTAGAGCAACTTAAAGGACACATGCATGTTTTTTTCTGCTGTCCAGTCATCTGAAGATAGCCTGCATTGTACCTATGGTCTAAGAATACAAGCCCTGTGTCCTTTAACCACTTAAGACCCGGACCAATACGCTGGTAAATGACCCAAGGTGTTTTTGCGATTCGGCACTGCGTCGTTTTAACAGACAATTGCGCGGTCGTGCAACGTGGCTCCCAAACAAAATTTGCGTCCTTTTCTTCCCACAAATAGAGCTTTCTTTTGGTGGTATTTGATCACCTCTGCGATTTTTATTTTTTGCGCTATATACAAAAATAGAGCAAAATTTTTGAAAAAAAACACTATTTTTTACTTTTTGTTAAAAAAAAAATCAAATAAACTAAATTTTAGTCAAACATTTAGGCCAAAATTTATTTAGACACATGTCTTTAGTAAAAAAAAAAAAAATCGCAATAAAAAAAAAAATAGCTACCTAGCGGGAACAGCGACACTAATACAGCGATCAGAAAAATGATCGCTTAGTGACGCTGGCAATAGGGAGTGAAAGGGTTAACTAGGGCGGTGATCAGGGGGTTAAAACTTTATTAGGGGGGGTGGGGGGGCTATCCTGAACCTATCACTAACTGACTTTTACACTGCCTGTCACACTGACACTAAATGCAGTGATTAGATCACTGCATTCAGTGACACTGTGACAGGGGGGTGGGGGGGCAGATCGCAAGGGGTTAAGTATGCCTATGTGTGTGTATGTCAGTGTAGTGTTAGTGCACACTTACTGTCAGGTGTTCCTCTCATCGCAGCGGTTGGAAATACCGCTGCGATGAGAGATTACATCACTTCCCCCTTCCTGTGTAAACACAGGAGGAGGAAGTGACAGGGCGGGAGAGCGCAGGGATTGGCTGGGAGCGATCGCGGGGGGGCGGGCAAACACGGACATCCGCCCGCTCATCCCGGATCGCTCCCGGAGACACGGGGACCGCCGCACGCCGCGGAGGGGGTCCCGATCGGACCCCCGACCCGCTACTGGGCGAGGACGTAAATTTACGCCCTTGTGCCTGTACGAGCCATTCTGTGGCCGTAAATGTGCGTGCGGAGGTCCTTAAGTGGTTAATATACTCCAAGATGAGAAATGTATCAGGTAAGTCAAAATTGCTATTATTTCTTTAAAGAATATAAAGAAAATATGTAATTTCTGACTTGTTTTTTAAAATGCAAACTCCAGGGCTGTCCCCTGAGCTGTAGCAAGCATGTAGCCAGGAAAGTCTGAACGCCAATCCTGCATGTTTGTTTTGGGTTGGTAATAAACTAGGGAGTAAAGCTATAAACTGGGTGATAGCTTTGAATCCTGCATCTTTAAAATCAGGTTAACTCTCTAAACACTTCCATAGCACCTTTTTTGCCTTTGTTTTTGAAAGTTTAATCGTTTTTTTTATCTTTCTATCAATTTTTCAGCTGACAGTGATTTGGAATTCTGCTGTCATCTTCTTAGAGGCACTTTAAACCCCAAAGAAAACCAAACCTATGAATATATTAAATTTGTTGGAAATTTTCGGTCATGCAGCAATGGTAAGCAGCTGGCAATTTAGGTCTTTTTTATTTGAGTGTAATACCGCGTACACACGATCACTTTTTGTAATGTAAAAAAAATGTTGTTTTATCTCACAAAACAAAACAACGTTTTTCAAACTTCATTTTAAAAAACGACGTTGCCTACACACCATCGTTTTCTGAAAATGCTCTTGCAAAGCGCAGTTACGTACACCACGTTCGACGCCACTCTGTTCCATTGAAGCTCCCGTCTCATAACTTGCTTCTGAGCATGGGCGGGTTTAAAAACGTTGTTTTAAACGTTGTTTTGCCCACACACGATCATTTTTTGTGAAACAAAAGACGACATTCTGAAAAACGACATAAAAAATTCAAGCATGTTCGAATTTTTTTTTGGTCGTTTTTCAGAAGACATAAAACGACGTTTTGCCCACACGATCATTTTAAATGACGTTTTTTAAAACGTCGTTTTATTTCATCACAAAAAACGACCGTGTGTACGCTGCATCAGTTTATGTTTATTGTGATAAAATGACCCGTGTGTTCCTTAGTATGCAGTAGTAGTATACAACTCATTGACAAAGTATTTCCTTTTGTCACTGACCTGTGCATGTTAGGTGCATCTTTAAAAGGTGAAGTACTGATGTGATTAAGGATACAGCTCTTGGATCTAAATGTTGCATAAGGCCAGCCATACACAGTTCGAATCTTGGCCGGTTCAGCAGGAATCGGACAAGATTCCAACCGTTTATGGGCAGGGTGAATGTTCTGCAGCAATATATCTTTAGAAACAACACCTGATCAATTCTACAATTCAGGTAGCATACAAGTATTTTGAATTCCTGGGATATCTGTGTATCCATCCTTAATACTTTTTTAGGCAACCATAAGTTTACCCCTCAGCGTTTTCTGGGCAAGTTAAATCCAGACATCGGATGGATAGACGTGGAACTGATCCAATTAGTATGTGAATGTTTGGCCTTTTCTGAGGTACATTCATATTCTACATTTCTTGTGCTTGCTTCCCAAAGTCTTGTATGTGGATGTGCTCCTCAGTTTCTAAGATTGGTTTTGTGGTAACTAACTAATAAAATGCATTAGACCATAAGACCTCTCTTCAGGAGTGTCTGCTTGTTTCCAGTAGCAGAGTTCTCTGTCAAGAATGTTGTTCCAAAACTTAACCTTAAAACCAAGCAGAAAGCCACTAATTTGCCACACTGCAATCAAACTCCCCAGCAAGTCAGAGTGATTCATATAGGGTCTCTACTTTATTACCATTTATAATAATACTTGTATAGCTTTAGCTTTAGCTGTATTACTACTGTAAGGTAGATATTGATTAATATAAATAGGTTAGATGAACCTGGTATTGTTCTTTACTGATTCAAACAATATAAGCTGACCTTGCTCTGAAGTAGCTACAGAGGGCAGTAGGAGAGATTAATATATAAAGTCACTTTTATTTTATGCAATGAATTGGCATTGCAATTTACATTTTTTATTAGATGTCTTTGATTGTATTCTAATGGGGCAATTACAGTCATAGAATAGTTTAAACCTTCCCTTCTCAGATTTTCTATATCCCCTAAAATCTAAAAATAGGGTAACTTAAGTAAACATAATACAGTTGTGTTGCAGTGCTAGGATAAATTGATTAGATGAGAAACAGACCTAGAGATTGGATCCCAGAAAATGGCCCTTCAATATTTGATGCCACAACACAAGTTAGGCCTTTGCACTTTAGCACTATTGCCAAAGGTTATTAAGAAATTCGCAGGAAAGACTGTCTGCTCTTTTTTCACAGGCAAGACTTTCTGCACTTTTTCGCCTTCTTTATTGCAGAGGCCAGTGATTGAAATTCTGCTGGTGTCTTTCCAAATAGGTCATCCTTTGCAGAAATTCCTCAGCCTGTCTTCCAGAAACCACACTGTGCTTCCTTCACATCCCTTACAGGCAGTGTGACTCAGTGCCCTCATTTCACCTCTGAGGTCCAAAGCATGTTTATAACATGTAGAAAAGCGTTTGGGGAAGGACGGGCATATTTTGCGTACAGAGCCTTCATTCCAAATGTCATTTTGTATTATAAGGAAAAGAAAATCAGGCCAATGTTTTCAGCTGGGGCCATGTTTTAGCTTTGTTATTTTGGTTTTAATTTTTTTTTTCAGTGTGACTCACTGTTGGAGGCAAATCAAATTACATTGGATTATTTGTTCTTAAGAATACTGCAATGAAAGCATTTTTAAGAAAGGGAAAAACTCAGTTTGTAATGCAAAGGATTATAAAATAACATTTTGTGGCGGTCCTTGGCTAAATATTGTAACATGCTAGGAGAATAGACTATAATAAAATGATAAAGGTGATGTTCTGTTTTATATAGGAGTTTTTTTTGCGAAAGGAAACTTTCCAAAGTGACTGGGAAAATAACATTTAATTATTACAAAATCCTAATACATTTTTCGATGGATCGCAAAAAGACTGGCTGTATTCGTGGAGCATGCTGCTTTTAATGTCTTCTTCATCCAACTAAGAGGCGTTAGAGGTCTTTACTTTAGTGGTTTCCATTATTTATTTTAGTATATTGGTTACCACTGCTATTCTTGTAATGATAGAGACTTTCTTGGGGACAGTTAAGTAAAAAAAAAACTTTGAGCATATTTAGCATATTGATTCTGGAGTTGTAGAGGAACAATACATTACTGTAGTAACAAATTTGGAATTCAAAGTTTTATGTTGTAACCTTTTTTATATTTTCTCTACAGTCTAGCCTCTACAGTGCCATAGAGATATAAAAAATTAAATATTAATTTGGGTGGACATACACATTTTAACCACTTGCCTACTGTGCACCTACACCCCCTTCCTGCCTAGACAAAATTTAAGCTTCCGGCACTGCGTCGCTTTAACTGACAATTGCGCGGTCGTGCGACGTGGCTCTCAAACAAAATATTTTTTCCCCACTAATAGAGCCTTCTTTTGGTGGTATTTAATCACCTCTGCGGTTTTTATTTTTTGCGCTATAATCAAAAATAGAGCGTAAATTTTTAAAAAAATGCAATATTTTTTACTTTTTGCTGTAATAAATAACCCAAAAAATATATGAAAAAAAAAATGTTTTCCTCAGTTTAGGCCGATACGTATTCTTCTACATATTTTTGGTAAAAAAAAATGCAATAAGTGTTTATCGATTGGTTTGCGCAAAATTTATAGTGTTTACAAAATAGGGGATAGTTTATGGCATTTATTTTATTTTTTTTACTATTAATGGCGACGATCTGCGATTTTTTTATTGGGACTGCGACGTTATAGCGGACACTTCGGACACTTTTCTGACATTTTTGGGACCATTTACATTTATAAAGTGAACAATGCTATAAATATGCATTGATTACTGTATAAATGTGACTGGCAGTGAAGGGGTTAACCACTAGGGGGCGGGGAAGGGGTTAAATGTGTGTCCTATGAGTGTTCTAACTTTGGGGGGAGGGGGGGGTGACTGGGGGAGGTGACCGATTGTGTCCCTATGTACAAGGGACACAATCGATCTCCTCTCTCCCTGACAGGACGTGGAGCTCTGTGTTTACATACAGAGCTCCACGTCCCCGCTCAGTTACTGAGCAATCGCGTGTGCCCGGCGGCGATCATTGCCGCCGGGCACTCGCACAGGATCCCAGCAGAGCGGCGGGGGCGCGCGCGAGATGCTAAAGATGCCATATTTTCTTTTAAATTTTGTTTATGCACACTTTCATTGCAGTGCCAATGCCTTCATGTAATGGCTATGAAGGAGCTGTTTCAAGAACATACAGATCACAGCTCAACAAGCAAGTTTGCTTCATTGCTACTGTCCGGCTTGCAACACCTCAGTTTTTAAAGGTAAGTGGTAAGCCTCATCAGTAGTACCAGGCTAGCTAATTACTAACTAACCCCTATCTTTTTGTTGTGACAGACATTCTGTAAATTGTTTTAATTGGGTAGTTCTTTCTGCATTCTTTCTTAGCAAACTGATTTTTTTTTTGAAGAACTGCTGCAAACAGTCCTTATTTCCCCTTTCTTCAACAGATTTTCAACCCTAAACATACAACCAGAGCTACAATGGAGTGGTTTATATCCCAGCATATTTATGTGTTAGGCCGCGTACACACGATCGAATTTGTCTGCTGAAAACGGTCCGATGGACCGTTTCAGCAGACAAATCCGATCGTGTGTACGGGCTAGCGGACAGATTTGTCCATCGGACACATTTCAAAGCATGCTTTGAAATTTGTCCGCTACAAACCTGTCCGTCGGATATGTCCGCTGGTTAGTATGGGAAACCAGCGGACATATCCTCCCGCACATGCGTCGTATCCTGTGAATGGATCCGACGCATGCGCGCGGAAGTGTTTACTTCCTGGTGCGGTGACGTGGCGGCGTCAACGTCACCGCCGCGTCACCGCGCTGTCCGCCGGCGGGGAATTTGATCCGATGGTGTGTACAGCCATCGGATCAAACAGTCCGGCGGACATATCCGATGGAAACGGTCCGTCGGACCGTTTCCATCGGATAAATCCCATCGTGTGTACAAGGCCTTAGAATGGCCCATTCAAAGTCCAGACCTAAATCTAACTGAGAATCTGTGTCAGGACTTGAAAATTACTTCTCTCTATCCAATCTGACAGAGCTTGAGCTATTTTGCAAAAGAGGAATGGGCAACATTTTCACTCTCTAGATGTGCAAAGCTGGTAGAGACATCCCCAAAAAGACTTGTAGCTGTAATTGCAGCAAAAGTTAGTTCTACAAAGTACTGACTCAGGGGGGCTGAATACAAATGCATGCTACACTTTTCACATATTTATTTGTAAGAAATTTTGAAAACCATTTATAATTTTCCTTCCACTTCACAATTATGTGCCACTTTGTGTTGGTCTATCACATTTAATCCCAATAAAATACATTAACTTTTTTGGTTGTAACATGACATAATGTGGAAAATTTCAAGGGGTATGAATACTTTTTCAAGGCACTGCATATCATTGGGTGTGTGTGTGTGTGTTTGCTTTCACCATACTTTGTAATAAATAAAGGCCTTTATCCTCAAGCTTTTCAGGATGTCTTTGTTAATGCCCCAAACCTCTGCTGATCTATTGATCGCCATCTTTTTTTATTGCTTTTACAAACTGTATACCATATACAGTATGTTCTGTTTAGACTTTATTTTAAAAGTCAAAAACATTGGTAAGGAAATACACTGCCACTGTTCAAATATGCAAGTCTTCAGCTACTTATCTGTCCTGAAAATGGTGCTTCAGGATCCAAGATTAGGGGGGATCAGTGTTTAGGTTGACTGAACCTTCCTTTCATCAAAAAATTATGGAAGAATACCTAGGAATTTGATCAGACAGTTATACAATGGGTTCTTAGGGTATTATTGCACTTTAGGTCTCCTTTTTTTTTGTAGTAGCATAGTTAAAGATGGTGTCATATTTAAAATCAGAGTAAGGTTATATAAAACGTTCTCAGGTTTGCACCTCATACCTTAAGAGGGATTCATCGTGCGCTTTTACATTATGCCTGTAAAAGGTATTTAAGCTGCTTTAATATAAATTCACCAGGCTAAATTGAAGTGTTGGGAAAAATGAAGGGTGTTGCTATTGAATTTAAAACAATGTCGGCATTTTAGAGTGTCGGTAAAGGAAAATTGTCACCAAAAAGTTATCAGCTATTGCAAAGCAACCTGTAAAAAACTGTGATGTAGTATAATTTACTAAATCACCACTTGCTAGAACTAACTGTTTAATGCTTCAGTCATAGCCATTTTAAGCTTCCATTTACTGTTGAAGGTGGCATTTCTTCCAAACATTAAATATCTTTTAATATTTGGTATAACATTTGAGCAGCTGGCCCACCCACTACAGGGTTGCCTACAGAACGCTACAGAACTGGATATAAGGCCAGTCACCCAGCACAAAATGCAAGAGTGGCAGTGATTGGTCAGCCCAGGTCCTGCGCAACTTCAAAGTACTACTGTATGGGTCTGGAAGAAATTTACAAACAATATTTTAAGTAGGAAAACACAAGCCTTTTGTATTCAAACAATATTTACTTATCCCGGAGAACAGCTCTACAACTTTTCTAAAAATGCAATCAAATTGTAAGAAATCCTTCATGGATACTGCGGGCGAACGCGCTCCACCTATCGACTGCAGGCAGGTGACAGGTAGACTGTGAACAGGTTACTGCGCCTCCGGCCCCAGCCTTCTAAGTGTCAGTCCTTGTCTCTCCTCCCAGTCTCATGCCTCCCCTATGGCTCCGCTGCACCTTCTATGTCCTGCTCTTTCTCTCTCCCTGCCGCCCCCAGCCTCCTCCGCCGCTGTCATCAGTGAACAGCATAGACCAGGAGGCAGCACAGCTCAGGACAGAGGGCAGGAGGAGGAGCTGGCCAAATTAACATTTTTTGTTAAACCGCAGATGATTGGTTGCTAGCACACAGGGTGGTCCTAAGCAACCAACAATCAGCTTGCTTATATGAAAAGTAAGGCCGCGTACACACGACCGGTTTCCTCGGCAGAATTCAGCAAGAAACTCGATGGGAGACGTCATGTGTACATTTTTCGCCAAGAAAACTGTCGAGGAACTCGTCGAGCCAAAAAGAGAGCAGGTTCTCTATTTTCTCGACGGGAGTCGAATTTGGCTCGTCGAGTTTCTCGTCGGGCTGGTTTCCGACGAGAAACCCACACACCTTCTGTAAAAGTAGCGTTTGTAATGGAAATAGCACATTGTCACGCTGTAACAGACTGAAAAGTGAAAATGTCTCTTACCAAACTTTTCAGTAACATGAGATTAGCAAAAGCAGCCCCAAGGGTTGTGCCAATGGAATCAAACTTCCCCTGTTATTGTGTTGAGAACGTGTTTGAGAACGAGGAGGTTTGGTCTTTAACGGGTGTACGCAAAGCAAGTCCCTCGACAAGCCTAACAAGGAACTCGACAAGGAAAATGATGTGTTTCGCCCGTCGAGTTCCTCGGTCAGTCTCCGCTGTGGAAACTATGTTATAGGAGAAAGGGGGGGCGCAGAGGTTACTGCTATAAGGGAAATGGGGGGGGTCAGAAAACACCACTGCGTGTGTGGGGGAGGTGTTTTAAAGGTGGCAGAGGACACTGTTATGGGCAGGGTCGCCCTCATAGCAGTGTCCTCTACCATCCTTCACATCACCCCCCACCTCCCCCCTAAACCCTGCATTCTGAGCCTAACATACTCCTGGTTCCTGCATTCTGAGCGCAACAAACTCATGAACCCTGCATTATGGACACAACACATTCCTGACCTCTGCATTCTGAGCACAATGCACTCCTGAACCCTGCATTCTGAGCTTAATACACTTCCAACCCCTGCATTCTGAGTGCAATGCACTCCTGATCCCTGCATTCTGAGTGCAACACTCTCCTGATCCCTGCATTCTGAGTGCAATGCTCTCCTGATCCCAGCATTCTGAGCGCAACGCTCTCCTGATCAATGCATTCTGAGCACAACGCACTCCAGATCCCTGCATTTTGAGCGCAATGCACTCCAGATCCCTGCATTCTGAGCGCAACGCACTCCTGAACCCTGCATTCTGAGCGCAGTGCACGCTTGAACCCGGCATTCTAAGCACAACGCATTCCTGAACCCTGCATTCTAAGCGCAACATACTCTTAATCACTGCATTCTAAGCACAGCACACTAATGAACCCTGTGTTCTGAGCACAGCACACTCCGGAACCCTGTATTCTGAGCGCGGCGCACTCCTGAATGACACTGTGCCCGGTGATCTTTGACTTCATAAGATCTCCATCTCTCAAAGGTTGCCTACCCCTGATGTACAGTATGTTTTTCAGGGATTGTATTTTTTTTTTTCAATTGTAATTTTTGTCACTATTTATTTTACATCCAAGTAATGGTTAGCAGAATTTTTAAAGTGTTGTGTCTTTGGGTTTGCAGGAAATGTGTATAGTTGATGAGTCTTTCGAAGAATTCACATCAAGGCACAGTCTTGAATGGAAGTTCCTATCACTAGACCACAGGTACAAAACAACGCTATTAGAGTAGAGATAGAATGGACCACAAGTAACAAAAAACCTGCCACTGCAAATAAATTGCAGCAATTGTGCTTTTAAGGAAAACTTGTTTTCTTCTAATAATGCTACTTGCCTGACTGTTAAGCTATTCTTATGGCCTCAATACTCAATACAATAGCCACAGTGGCAGATTTTTTTTCATCAATGCTGTACAGTATCAATAGAGGAATCTGTTAGATAGGAACGTTAAAATCTGTGGAGCTTTACACTCCTGCAGCACAGTTTACCATCAAACTTCAAACCGCTTTGCTACCATGCTGACCTGAAAATGCACCATTGAAAACCTATGAGATTTTCTGACTTCAAAAATTAGGATATAATTGACTACTATTTTAGTTTTGTAACTTTTCTTTTCTTCCATTTTCATAGAAGTACTTTCTAAAACCACCACATGACTACTGACATTACCCTCTTATTTTTACAGAGCTCCACCAATCATTGGGTATTTACCTTTTGAAGTTCTTGGTACATCTGGTTATGACTACTATCATGTAGATGACCTGGAGATAATAGCAAAGTGCCATGAACACTGTAAGTACTCAGACGAGTTAAACACAAAGGTATACAAATGGTAGGAAAATTGGTGTAGATTAATATAAATACTTAGGGTTCCAGAGCTGAGAAAGGCTGATATATACACATAGGTATAGAGACAAACCTTAAGCTGGCCATACATGGATCTAAATTCAGCCAGTTCAGCAGAGAATGGCCAAATTATGATCGATGTATGGCCACTGTGGTTGAACAGACATTGATCTGCCAGTCAACTGTTTAACAACCCATTTAGATTTTAGCCGCTCGATCAGCACTGCTAAAAAAAATCTGTTACTATTTGTTGTGCATTATCCTATTTTTAAATGTCACCTCACATATCCATGGTACTGTTGTTGACTGTGCAATATACTATATATATATACAGTGCGGAAAATAAGTATTTGAACACCCTGCTATTTTGCAAGTTCTCCCACTTGGAAATCATGGAGGGGTCTGAAATTGTTATAGTAGGTGCATGTCCACTGTGAGAGAGCATATATCACAAAAAAATTCAGAAATCACAATGTATGATTTTTTTAACTTTTATTTGTATGATACAGCTGCAAATAAGTATTTGAACAAATGAGAAAATATGTTAATATTTGGTACAGTAGCCTTTGTTGCAATTACAAGAGTCAAACGTTTCTTTGTTTTTCTCCAGGTTTGCACACACTGGACACTGGAGGGATTTTGGCCCACTCCTCCACACAGATCTTCTCTAGATCAGTCAGTTTCTGGGTTGTCGCTGAGAAACACAGAGTTTGAGCTCCCTCCAAAGATTCTCTATTGGGTTTAGGTCTGGAGACTGGCTAGGCCAACCAGAACCTTGATATGCTTCTTACAGAGCCACTCCTTGTTATCCTGGCTGTGTGCTTCGGGTCATTGTCATGTTGAAGACACAGCCTCGACCCATGTTCAAAGCTCTAACTGAGGGAAGGAGGTTGTTGCCCAAAATCTCGCAATACATGGCCCCGGTCATCCTCTCCTTAATACAGTAGTCGCCCCTGTCCCATGTGCAGAAAAACACCCCCAAAGCATGATGCTACCACCCCCATGCTTCACAGTATTGATGGTGTTCTTGGGATGGTACTCATCATTCTTCTTCCTCCAAACTCGGTTAGTGGAATTATGACCAAAAAGTTCTATTTTTGGTCTCATCTGACCACATGACTTTCTCCCATGACTCCTCTGGATCATCCAAATGGTCATTGGCAAACTTAAGACGGGCCGACATGTGCTGGTTTAAGCAGGGGAACCTTCCGTGCCATGCATGATTTTCAAACCATGACGTCTTAGTGTATTACCAACAGTAACCTTGGAAACGGTCCCAGCTCTTTCAGGTCATTGACCAGCTCCTCCTGTGTAGTCCTGGGCTGATTTCTCACCTTTCTTAGGATCATTGAGACCCCACAAGTGAGATTTTGCATGGAGCCCCAGTCCGAGGGAGATTGACAGTCATGTTTAGCTTCTTCCATTTTCTAATGATTGCTCCAACAGTGGACCTTTTTTCACCAAGCTGCTTGGCAATTTCCCCGTAGCCCTTTCCAGCCTTGTGGAGGTGTACAATTTTGTCTCTAGTGTCTTTGGACAGCTCTTTGGTGTCTTGGCCATGTTAGTAGTTGGATTCTTACTGATTGTATGGGGTGGACAGGTGTCTTTATGCAGCTAATGACCTCAAACAGGTGCATCTAATTTAGGATAATAAATGGAGTGGAGGTGGACATTTTAAAGGCAGACTAACAGGTCTTTGAGGGTCAGAATTCTAGCTGATAGACAGGTGTTCAAATACTTCTTTGCAGCTGTATCATACAAATAAATAGTTAAAAAATCATAAATTGTGATTTCTGGATTTTTTTTTTTGGATTATGTCTCTCACAGTGGACATGCACCTACGATGACAATTTCAGACCCCTCCATGATTTCCAAGTGGGAGAACTTGCAAAATAGCAGGGTGTACAAATACTTATTTTTTTGTCAAAGCTTAAAGGGGTTGTAAAGACAAAAATATTTTCCTCTTAAATTAAAGTCTGACAGTAGCTAATAAAGTAAAAAGTAATGTTTTGCATTATTACTAGTTCGATACCTGTTGAAATCGAGCTGTTTTATTTACCTCCGTCACTGCTGAATCGTTATTCTCACTGACTTCCTGGTTTGCAGTGCGCATTCATTCTTACTGCATCACGGCCTAATGGGAACCGCAGTTCCCATTAGGCTTAGCCTCCATGCCTTCGAGGGATAAGAGAGCACCTTCACGCAGGGCTGTAGTCATAGGGAGGGGGTGAGCACATTCTGCTTTCCACCATGCCAAACAGTTCAGGTGCTGATGGAAAGCAACCAGAGGAGAGACAGGAAATGGCATTTTCAAACCTGGATTACTGTATTTTGGAGGTCAAAAGGAAAAACGAGGTAAGTGATATTTAAATGCTCTAGCTTACAGCAATCAATTGAACTAATAAAAAATGAACCTTTAGTGTTCCTTTAATTGAAGAAGCAGAAGTTAAAAGCTTAGCTACCGGATTGGCTACCATGCACAGCTGCATCAGATCTTGCAATCTCCTTGTTATTGTTAATAACTATATTGTTATTAACAATACAGTACAGGTATAACTAAACCGCACATTTTTTTTATTTTAAATGTTTTTTTTGTTTGTTTTTTTACAGTAATGCAGTTTGGTAAGGGAAAGTCTTGCTGCTATCGGTTTCTAACCAAAGGTCAACAATGGATCTGGCTTCAGACTCATTACTATATCACATATCATCAGTGGAACTCCAAACCAGAGTTTATCGTATGCACACACACTGTTGTAAGGTATGTAATTATCTCTAGCTTTTTGTGACATTCAGGAGAAATATCAGTTTTTTTTTTTTTTTTATCTTCAGGGGCGGTTTAATGCAAATTTTTCCTTTAAGAGTCAGGATTTGATAGAAATGTGTCTTTTCAAATGAAATGCGTTGTGCAAAAAAAAAAGATGCATCAATACACAATTTCCTTAAGGTTTGTTGCCAGTTTCCATGCCAATCCTGAAACTCTTTAGTATCTTGGCAAGTCTTAAAAGGACATTGGCATCCAATCGTAAACCTTGTCACACCAAGGAACAGCTGCAAAAGGTGCGGGTGCATTGTTCAGTCAGTAGGGTCACGCTAGTGCGTTCGCTCCAAATGTGAAGAGAACAGGAGTCCCCGATAATGGCTCGCTCAGTAGAGGTGGGGCCAGGGCACAGCCACTGGTTGGACATATGGTTTCTGTACCATCCAGAGGTTCTTGGGGTAGACGGCAAGCTTCTTGGCAAGTCTTCATCCCTGTCATATCTTCTAGGATTGTCAAAAAAGTATGCTCTGGACCCAAAGCTGTGACTATTTACCATTCCGGCTGCTTCCAAGTTCGGATTTGTTTTTTTAGCACGGAAGAAATAAGTCATGAGACACATTGACAGGAACTCACAGAAAAGGAGAATCAATGTAAAGATCATATATTCTAGGGTTGTCCCGATACCACTTTTTTAGGACCGAGTACAAGTACCGATACTTTTTTTCATGTACTTGCCGATACCGAATACCGATACTTTTTTTAAATTTCATGTGACAGTTTTCAAACTACAATACAGACTAAGGATATTTTCTTTAGAATTATGAACGACTCTAACTCAAGACATTATAAAAGAATAAAAATTAGTAAAAATGAATAAAAAGGTTTTATTTTCTTGTCACGCAGTAGTAAAAAACTCAAAGAATTTTCACAGAACATGTTGATAAATACAAAAAAAGTATTCTATTTAGGTATCGGGAGCATTTGCGCGAGTACAAGTACTCCCGCAAATACTTGGTATCGGTCCCGATACCGATACTAGTATCGGTATCTGGACAACCCTAATATATTCCATATCGTTTTGTTTTTTTGTAAAAGCATGATCAGATACGCCATTCCAGCCATAACTGAAGGGGTCGGCTTGTTGTCAGATTGGCTGAAAAACACCACCATGGCCCTCAATATATACAGTGTGCTGATCAATGAGCCAGTCATGACCGCTTGGTTTCCTGAGGTCCCCTTAGACTCTAGGTAGACATGAGCAGGGGTCATATTAGCAATCTTGTAGGTGTTGCTGGCCAGCGAGATGGAACAAGCTGCAAAGAGACCGTTGCTGAATGTGATCCGAGTCACAGGGATCCATCTACGCTGGTCAACTGTACCATTGCCGATGAAGATGCATAACAAGTTCACTATCAGGAAGGCGAGGCTGACCATAAAAAATGTGAATTGCAATGACATCTTATATCTGTTGAACTCTGGAGTGCAGCAAGCTTTAAGAAGAACCTGGGAGAAGTAAAGGTGGAGCAGACAGAGGGTGAAGAACTGCAGGCAGATGGGGGCGTAGTAGAGCAGCCAGTGCGGGAATGGGTAGAGTTCATTGTCCTGGGCACAGTTGGTCAGGTAGAAGGAGAAGAGGACGGTCCTGCAGCCAGCCCAGAGCAGGCACAGGAGAAGCACGGCGCTCTGATAACTGAACCTCTTCTGCCTATAGCGCAGTAGCAGCCAGAGATGCCCATAGACGTAGAGGAAGAGCAGCAAGCACAGCCCTGTGATGGTCGCGGTGAGCCCCAGCACCACCGTCCAGGGGATATGAGCATCTGTCATGGTGTCATGTCCCCCTGTGCCCCCCGCACTGCTCGCCTCCTCTGCAGTTCAAAACAACTCCACTGGGGGAGAAATATCAGTTTTAAATATTTTCTCTTCTACAATTCCTGCTACACAACGACTGATTATTTTATTGAGACTCAGGCAATCTGGCTTTTTTAACCAATATCCAAAATAAAATAAAAGAAAGCTGATAAGCTTGAAGTATGTTTTTCAGTCCTGATGATGGTTCCAGTCAGCTGATCAGTAGTGTTGCTCACGAATATTCGCATTGCGAATATTCGTTACGCATATTGCATATTCGAGTATTCGCGAAGAAATCGAATATCGCGGTGAATATTCGCTATTGCGAATATTCGTATTTTTTCAAATTTATTTTTAAAACAGATCACATCCTAGTGATCTCCATCGACGTCTAAAAGCATTGCTGGTATAATTAGAGACCCTGGGCCGAGTAGCTGAGGCGATCCTTTTATGTTGCCGAATATTCGCAATGCGAATATTCGTATTACGAATATTCGCGAATACTTTCTCTGCCCTTCTGTGTTTTGTGTATAAAAAAAAAAATAGCTTTAGTTTAGTCATATAAGTTTGTGTAAGTAGAGTTAGTGTTTAGTGCATATTAGTTTAGTAATCCAGGAAATGATCTCCGTTTTCGCGTGTTGACGAGAATTTGCATTAGCGAAATTTCGCAAAAAAAATTTTGTTGATAAAATATCACGAATATTCGATATTAACGAATATTTCACAAATATTCTTCTATATATTTGTGAAATATCGCGAAATCGAATATTGCGCATTCCGCTCAACACTGCTGATCAGTAAGCTTTAAAGTGTATTTTTACTTTTGCAGACAGTTTGGGTTAACACCCACTAAATATGTGTTACATGTTTCCATTCACATAGCATAACTTCCAAAACATTTTTTTTAAATTACAGCTTACCTTTTTCAGATGCTATATTCTGGACAATCCTACTGTCAAAACCATTGACATATCACAGCATAGTGCCTAATATACTGTCAGGATGTTTATACTGAAATATAAAATATTATTGTATTTATGGAAATATATAAATCTGTGCTTTGGGAGAGTTACAATTTTCCTACAATATCAAAACAAAAAATCCAAAGTTCTTTTATCCGTGCTATTTTGAAGACAAGTAACACAAATTAATATTTAAAACATATATATATATATATATATATATATATATATATATATATATATATATATATATTAACTAAAGATATAGTGCAAAATTAAAATCAGGTAGAATTTATGATAAATCAATCAATTGATATACTTCTACAATCAGAGATACATGATAGTTAAATGTTCAGATAATATTTACATTCATTATATGAGAAGGTAGTCACAGTTATTAGTAAATAGCTTGTGTTAACATTGACACTATGTTATCTCTTCTCAACACAAACAGATCTCCTCTTTTACTTCTTATATGTGTACAGATCAAAGAACATTTTGTACACAAGCTTGGCAAAACAGACAAGCTTTTTTTTAAATTTAGAGAGAATTTATTTTCACAGACATCACCCTAAAACCATTGTATAACTGTTGACATTTAGCTTTTTAATGACAAACATAATTTGTGTATGTCTCCTAATATTTGGAATATAATTATTTCATACTGCAGTTAAAAATAACTAACTCCCAAAATTGCTTAGCCAAATATATTTACCAGTAAATGTTTTCAGTTATGTGTATGCGAAAACAATTCCATTACCAAAAAGGTAAATAAACAAAATTATACATTACCAGTATTTAACAGTTCTTTCTGTTTGAGAAGTGAAGTCCCATGAGGGACTTCTTTCAACCCCCTACATCTTTTCGTTCAAGATTTCCTTCCAAAGATAGAGAGATAGCCTTCAGAGATAGAGTGAGAGCTCTCCCATCAGCGACCCTCCAAGATTCATCCAGGATCGATCAGAGCTTCCTCTCACGTCTTCTGCAACACCTTTTTAACACACCCCAGAAGTGGGTTTGTATCTCACACTACTACGTCATTGATGATGTCAAATGATGCTATGTTAGGTAGGCTGCCATGGCAACCAAGGATGCAGCCATTTTGAGTAATGCCACTTTTAACCTGTAGGGGTGGTGGTGTATAAGGAATAATTCCTAGTGCTAGGGTCATCCAGAGTTAATCATGATTTATGACCCCCTTCGACTTAAGTCTTGGTGGAGCGTCAGAAATTGTCTTATATGTCAAACAATTGTCAGACATTGTGGCTCTTCTAGTACATTTGTAGACTGGGAATGTTTACATACCATTAGCTTAGACCATTAGTTGAACTTCTAGGAAAGTGAGATCCTTTGAAAAGTACTTCTAAGCAAAACCTTTACTTCCCAAATACAGGTTCTCAATGTCAATACAGCTAGGAACTCACATTTGTAAGCATAGTAATATATAAGTACTTAACGAGTTAATATATGAATTACTAATACACATATATTGTTAAGATATTAGAAAGAAACAATTACTTAAGATATATAATATCAGCCCTCAAAAATTCCACTCGCTTGCTCGCATTTTGCGAGTGGAATTTAGTCCAGGGCGAGTGAGAGGCGGGGATGGACCAGGCTGACAGTTTCCTGGCTGAAGCAATCAGCCAGGAAACTGTCAGCCGAAGGACACAGAGAGCGGCAGGGCTGGACTGCCCTGGTGCCGAGGCTGCAGCGCTCTCCTTCTCCTCACACACACAGTCAGGGGGGTACAGCCAGTCCCTAGGGGCCCGGCAGAGGACTTTCCCTCTACCAGCAGTGCGTGCCGCCGACAGCCTGCGCGGCACCCGTGCACTATGGAGGAAGAGGAGAGGAGAAAGTGTGACTAGTACTAGCAGCCCCGCTGGCTGCAGGACCGTCTTTACTGTACCAAAGTATCTATCCCCTGAGCCCGGTCTGCCTGCCATTATCAGAGTTTCAGGCAGCGGAAGCAGATGGTGACAAGACATTCTTTCCGACAATATGCGGGGGGTGTTGTTTTTATCACTCACGGCGACTCCTTAATTAGCTCCAGCAAGTTCTTAGCTAAGGAAGATTTTCTCTAGCTAAAAACAGTTGCTTTGCTCGGGATTTAGGCTGTAAGCGCTCGCTGCCTATCCTGTCAATTTGTGGGAACCCCGTCCAACCCCACCCACTCCAACTCCCTGCATTGCCCGCACTGTGCATTGAAAGGGGATCTGCGAGCAGCTGGGCGGGAGATTTAATTATAGATGCGTAAGCCGCCCAAGGGGAAGCAGCCTGAATAGGGAGGCATAATTTGTGAGTAATCCTTTTGCCCCCACCATCACTTGCTCTGCCCCTCTGCTCTGCCCCTCTGCTCTGCCCCTCTTCTCCTCCCCCCCCCACACTCTCTCTCTCTCTCTCCTCTTTCACCCCCAATTTCTCTCTCTCCCCTCTTTTGCTCCATCCTCTCTCTGCCCTTTTCTCTCTTACCTCTTTCCCCTCTCTCTCTACCCCATTATGTTTCCCCCTCTCACTGTTTCATCTATCTTTCTCTCATCCTCCTTTTCCCCCCTTCTCCACCTCTCTTCTTCCCTCCTATCTCTTCTCTTTAGCCCTCTCTATTTTTTTCTCCAATCATTTTCTCCTCTCCCCCCCACCCCATGGTCCCCCTAACAATATCTGCTTTTCCTCAGTCCTCGCCCTCCTCTTGTCTCCCTCTTTTTCTCCCTCCTCTCCATCGCCCCCCCCCCCCATTAATATGTAAAGTAATGGGGCACACAATTGCTGCATTGATGGGGCACAGTAAGGCTGCAAGTGATGGGGCACTGTAAGGCTGCAAGTGATGAGGCACAGTAAGGCTGCAAGTGATGGGGCACTGTAAGGCTGCATTCACAGGCACACTGTTGCTGCGTTTACAGGCACAGTGAGGCTGCGTTCACGGGCACAGTGAGGCTGCACAGATGGGTACTGATAGGCTTTATGTTACTATTGTTAAAGTTGTTAATATTTATTTTTGGAACTTAATTCTGCTTAAAATATTCAACAGTGTAATTTCATGAGGTAATTTACAAGGGAGTGTTTAGGGGTGGACTTAGGGGTGGGGCAGGGGAGGTGTTGGGTGGGGCAACTGGTGGCGAGTAACTCTTAAGGCCTGGCTAGTGGCTCAATACTTGACATTTTGAGCCCTGTATAATATGATAGCTTATTGGTGGGTGAGACACCCCCTCGTTTCATTCATGCAAAGAACAATTCCTGTAAGTTCATATGAAAGCAGGGCTCCTTACCATTCTCTTATCTTATAAGTGTCAAACCTAAAAGATATATGACCTAGAGATGGGACATACAATGCTTATTACAACCTCCCTGTCAGACATAAAATCATTCTGGTAACAAGGCCTTATTCACAGGCTTTGAACTGTGGTTCAACCCAAGGCACAAAATGGTTTCTCTTCTGCCAAATATATGTGAATATGGAAAATATGAAAAATATATAATATGTGTAATATAAAGGCCTTTATGTATATTCTTTTAACCCCAAATGTTCCAACACTACATATATCTTTTTGTTTTTGAGGGGGCTGGGCAGCTGTGTCTGCCACAATTTACTGTGTTTGTACAGTGCAGGCAGAACTTCATTATTTTAACCCTTTGTTATCCTAACAAAGGGTTAAAAATATAGCAACCACCCACCTGCATTTTATCTTAATAAGGACAAACCTTGGGACAGATTCACTTTAAAGCTGGGTATATATGCAGAGTTTGTTTTCATTTAGCTATCTGGTTGAACAAAAAAAGACTCACAGATCTCTGAATCCGCACAAGCAATACGGGTGCAGAAATCCCTCTCACTTCGCTATTGTATTCTGACAGCTGGGACTTCCCTTCATCAGAATACATAGATCAGCACTGCAGTCATAGGCTTCAGAGGCTGATGATCGAATGCTGGTTTTCTAACAGGACCATTCAACAGAAACCAGATTAATGACCTGCTTCTTTTGAGACGTCAGGGTTACACATGTACTAAAATTCAACCAGTTCCTGCTAAACTGGCCAGATTTCAATACGAGTATACCCAGCTTAAGCTTGTTAAAAAAAAAACATGCTAGTCAGCCATAATACCTTGTCCTGAGAAACATAAAAAAAAAAGAAATATTTCTAACTAACAAAAAAATAGGCATGTTGTGTAAATTAGAACACATAACAAACGTATAGCAGGGTTTTCTTAAATTTGACAGCAAAAGAGCAAATACGCTTTAGGGCTGTAACGTAGCTTTTACTTTACCATAGTTTTAGAGGCGCTTTTTGGTCGCTTGAGGGGCGCTTTTAAACCCCGCAAGCAGCCGAATAAAGGGACTACCAGGGTTGCAAAGGTTGCACTTGCGATCGCTACCTGGTGTTCCACCACCGTGCGGGTCCTCAGCCTACTGTTGCTGTCCCGCCCCTGCTATTGACATTGTTGGTCTGGCCTCTCTGTCTCTATGGCAGCGGTGGAAGTCTATTATGACCCAGTACCAGATACGTGTGGGGGGAGAGCTGGCACTATTGGTTGTAGACAGCTGAGCCCCCCACTGGTCCCCACTGGTCACATAGCAGCAGTTATGTTGCATAGCCTTTTCTGTTGACATGATGATCTGGATGTGATCCAGGTGATGCTCCCAATAGAATCTAATATTCACAGTATTTATTAGAATCAAAAGTACATTCACATTCACAACCATATGTTCAGTAGCCATGTGGGCTCCAGGCCAGTAAAGTGGGGGCTCTGATCAGTAAAACTGCTATCATATTTAATATTAGATCCAACTGAGAACATGACCTGGATTGCATCCCAATTAGAATGTCAACAGAGAAGGCTATGTAGCACAACCATTGCTAGGCAACCTGTGAGAGGCTCAGCTGTCTCCAACCAATTGTGCTGGGCTTCCTGGACATGTGCCCTTGAGCCCCATAAAGTAGCCAGCACTGGGTCCTAATGTGCTGCTTCTGCTGCTGGGTTGAGGCTGACAAATGGGGGCTCATCATTGATACAGATAGGAATGTGTTGTGTAGCAGGCTTGTGTTTTTCATATTTCCCACCCACACATCCTCCTCTCTCAGGCACAGCTGCACATCAGAGATAGGAGAGTGGGCAGGCCAGGCATAGACAGGGGGAACAGGGGTGAGAGGAGGTGGAGTTTGTCCTCTATGCTCTCCCGTATGGGAGGGGGGAGTGTGCGCGCTGGGCTGTCACAGACACTCGACTCAGCTGTAGCCATTTGTCTCTTCATTTACAGGCTGATTCTCCTGTCCTACCGAAGGACAAACTGATGGGAGGTTGGCAACACTGCTTGGACCCCCGTGGTGGTGAAACTGCAGGGCCCAGTCGCAAGTGTGACTTCTGTGACCCTGGTAGTTCCACCACTGTGCATTACATATGTTTGTATGTTGTGGAAAACATTAAGGGCCCATTTAGATATGTGCTTGTGTGTAGAGGTGCATTATTTTTTGTAGCATTGATGTTGGACGAGAAAAACTGGTTTGCGATCTGCACTCTAATTCATCCCAAAGGGGTTCTGTCGGGTTGAGATCAAGACTCTGTGCAGGCCAGTCAGGTTTCTCCACCCCAAACTTGCTCAATCATGTCTTTATGGACCTTACTGTGCACTGGTGAGCAGTCATCATAGGTGTGCGCAGACTATAGCATTAGGGTGTGCACCCCAAAGCCCAAACACACACTATTAAGCACTCACTATGTTTATTCAGAAAGGGATAGGCCAGTAAATTACATATTTACTGGCCCCTTCCCCACTTGCTAAAACATCACAGCAGCAACAGCCGATAGGAGAGAAGGGAAGCTGGCAGCACTGCGACGGGAAAGATGGGAGCCAGGGCGGTAGGGGGAATCTGCACTGCTCAGGATGATTAGGGTTTGCCTGGGCACACCTGGCACACCCTGTGCACACGCCTATGGCAGCCATGTTGGAATAGTAATGGGCCATCCCCAAACTGTTGGGAGCATGAAATTGTCCAAAATGTCTTGTCTTGGCCCATTTAGATCAGTGCCTGTGTGTAGAGGTGCATTTTTTTTTGTAGCATTGGGTAGGTGTCTTGTCATGGACACTAAATTTCGCTAGGAAATTGACTTTAACAGCACATAGGTAGTTCATGTAAAAATCTTTTTTTTTTTTTAAATGAATAAATTCTAAAAAATACAATAATACAGTCAAAAGTTATTTTAATAAAATAGTTATCAGTACATGGCATAGAATAGTGCTCTAGAATAACTTCCCAAAACTATAGTAACAATGATATACTCAGAATAAGATCAAAACACAACCAGTAAACAATATTAGTTGAACAATATAAGTATGGAGTGAACAGCCTTAAACATGGGTCCAATATGCAGAAAGGTTTTCTTTGTTCTGCTCTACATGTTTCACGTATTGTGACGCTTCTTCAGGAGCATGATGATAGACAGGTCGTATTTAGTAGCGTAACACAAACCTGGATACCAACACACTGGCAATATATCTAAGCCAGATAGCCAGTGAAAGTTGAACAGCAAAAATAGTAAGGCGTGGTCACTGTCTGCTGGTAAGCAGAAGAGGATATTTCTTCCAGGCGAAGTTCACTAAAAATGCCAAGAGTACACACACCAAGTCTGGACTCAGTGTGTATATGGGACAGGGACAATCTGTCCACAGTAATGCCCAGTGATGGTAACGTGACTGGAGCCTTAGTTCCGGACTGGTTGTCGTGGTGACAGGCCAGCCTAGTCTATAACTATTTTGATGATCTGTAATTATGTATATTTATACAGTATACATATAATTAAAAAAAGAAGGTTGGAACGGAGTAAGTGCAGTCTATAAAAGGTGGGTAGGGCTTCTGAGAAGTGGGAGGAGTCAAAAAGGAAGAATGCTGTCAGGCACCCCACCACCTTAAAACTTCACCAGTCGCCACTGCTCATTATACACAATAACTACTCCTCTGGTTCTGAGCTATGTTATACTTCATCTGTCTGTCTGCAGAGCACATATTATATTGTACACTTCAAGATAATTTACAAAAGATTTGAACATGCACAAACATGTCCCCATTCACCTTTACAGATAATATAGGATTACATTTAATCAATACCATTTTGTTTAGAAGTGTAGGTTTTACTGCATGTGACAATGCACACAACAGCAGCCTTCCTCAGACAACATTTCTAAAAATGAAACTATGAATCATGAGATTTGTAGTTATACCAGTAAGTTAGTCATCCTTCTTTGAGAATGAAAAAAAATAGCAAAATTCATACTTAGACTTACCGTAATTTTCCTTTTTAGACAATTTTCATAGCATCACATTAATAAGCTTGGGAGTTCCCTCGTTAGTGTGATGCCAGAGAGATGTCAGGAAAGGAGCTTTATTGATCACTTACAAACTAAGCTTTTTAAAACAGGATAAAGAATGTTTAAATAATAGGACGTGGGGAATTCGATTTTCTGTTCAAGATATTATCTCTATTGTTAGTTATGCAGATGTGCGTGTGGAAAGAAGACAGAAAGTGAGCTTGGATGACACCTCATCAGAAGTCATTGTCACATCTGCACTAAAGGTAATGAATGTTTTTATATAACATAATACCTATTTTATTGTTTTACATAATGACTATAACAAGAAGGTAAATTCTTAAAAGTGTTTCTAAAGGTTATTTTTTTTTTTCTTAAAATAATAAACACGTCATATTTACCTGCTCTGTGCAATGGTTTTTCACAGAGCTGCCCCAATCCTTGTTTTCTTGGATCCTCCCCTCCCGCACATCTGGCCCTTCCCCCTTGCAGAGTGCCCCCAGAGCAAGCTGATTGATTGAGAGAAATGGGGACAGGTTTTACTGCTGTCTGTGACTACATTGGGAAGATTTTCCTTCACTTTTTATGCCACCAGAAAAGACACAAGAAATGATATACCAGAAGTCAAAAAGTCAGGGAGGCACATGCAGCAAGTAAAAACTAGCAGGAGTTCTAACATTTTCCCAATGTACCAGAATATGTGTTTTCATTGCTGTCTCTGTCATCAATAGTTTTCTGACCGTTTCATGTTCCACTGTTAAACAACAAGACTGTCTATTACTCTGAAATTCCTCTAGCACCGTTCTATGGAAGCAGTAGGTTTAAAGAGCACACCAAATGCTTAAAATAACTTTTTTATTAACTTTATTTTTCTTCATATAAGATACTGCTGCTTTGCAGCAGACAGTCCATGTACAAAAACACGTGATGAATAAAGTATAACAGAAAATGGTGGTTCAAATATTCAATCTTAAGACCATTCACTCCCCCAGAATTTCCGCCCCATTTCAGTCCTGAACAATGACCTTAAGATCTTTGGCAGGATTCTTGCTGACAGACTCGCCAAAGTCATCTCCCCACTGGTTCACATTGACCAATCTGGTTTCATACCTAATAGACAGATCACGGACAACATCAGACTTGTCACCAATGTCATTCAAGATGCTAATCTCCACTCACGCCAATCCTGTCTTCTTAGCCTCGACATTCACAAGGCGTTTGACAGTGTCAGCTGGTCGTACATGAACTACCTGCTCCCCAAATTTGGTATTACTGGAGCATTTTTGCAGGGATTCAATGCTTTATACGATTCTCCACAGACTCGCATCCGTTTGCCTGGTGTCAACTCTGATTTTTTTCCTTTAGGTAGAGGTACCAGACAGGGATGCCCCCTGTCTCCACTCCTCTTCGCTCTGGCCATAGAGCCCTTAGCCCAGGCTGTCAGAGCCAACCCAGATATAAAAGGATATACTAAGGATCGTCAGGAATGCAAGATTAGCTTGTATGCTGACGATGCACTACTATACATTACCAACCCCCATACCTCCCTTCCCGTACTGTTCAAACAACTAGAACATTTCCATAGGGTCTCAGGACTAAAAATTAACTTAAGTAAATGCTCCGCACTACCCATTAACATCCCCCCAGCAGAACTTAGTCTTCTTCAGTCCAACTTCCCCTTCACGTGGATCTCCTCCTCATTTACATATCTTGGTGTTAATATCACTCCTCTCTACAACGGCTTATACAAGGCTAATTACATTCCACTACTAGCCCGCATCACATCCCTCCTGAAAACCTGGTCCTCCTATCACATCTCTTTTTTGGGCAGAGTTTGTGCAATCAAGATGAACATCCTCCCCAAACTTTTATATTACTTCCGCTCCATCCCAATCAACATCCCTAAAACCAAACTTGAGGCCCTTCAAAGACAGATTAATAAATTCATCTGGGCTGACAAAAGACCACGATATAGTTACACCTTACAACATAGACTACAGTCTAAGGGTGGTCTGGGTCTCCCCAATTTATGGAAATACTTTTTAGCCGCACGCCTATCACAAATCTCCCAATGGTTTTCCCCAAATAAAAATATTCCCTGGCTGTGCTTTGAGACCTCATCTATATATCCACTTCACCTACAAGGGATACTTTGGTCTAAGTACACCCTTTATAAAGACCTCATCAAACGTAACATTATAGTGGCTCACGCATTCAAACTCTGGCAAAATACTAGCGACACTTTCCCACTAGCTTCATCAACCTCCTCACTCACATCATTCTTAGGAGACCCCAGACTACCTCTTGCATACAAGGACAGACAATCTGTCTCTGCCTGGATAGACCTTGGACTGACTTCCTTGGGCTCACTACAATCTAAATGGAGCTTTAGAAGCTTTGAATCCCTTCAAAGGGACTTTAGACTCCCCTCCCCAGAGATTGAGAGATTCCATTTAATTAAATCATTCTTTCAGACACATTTCTCACTCTCCACGAGTCCATCTGTAACTGTCTTTGAGAGAATATGCAAATCCTCATCCAGGGACAGAGGAATGATATCTAGACTATACAATAACCTAAATGACTTCTCGGCCTCTGAAAAAACCCAACCCATGCTACGATGGGAATCGGACTTGGGTATTGATCTTCCCCCAAATACATGGTATGCTATGTCCGAAAACCTCAGGAAAAGCAATAAAGCAGTCTCCTTTAGGGAAACCCCAACAAAACTATTCACAAGATGGTACCTAACCCCATCCAAAATCCATACCTTTTATCCGACAGTTTCTCCTGATTGCTTCAGAGGCTGCCAGGCTGAAGGCACACTACTTCACACTTTCTGGAGCTGCCCACGCCTATCACAGATCTGGCTAGAAGTAGCACGTAGATTTGAGGACTCCTCTAAACATAAGATCTCCCTCACCCTATTAATATGTTTACTATATGGAGATGTCCCAGACATCCCTCCCCCGTGCTCCAGACTCCTCCACTCGCTGTGTAGCTCGGTGCAGTGGATGATAGCACTAAACTGGAGATCTGGGGAGGTAATATGGTCTCAGGTGCTCGACAGGATGGAACTGTTGAAACTATCAGAAAGAATATACCACACAATCAATGACAGCCTACATGTTTTTGATGCCAAATGGTCATATTGGTAGTCCAATGATTGATGTTTCCATTTGCTTTCATACGCATTGTACTATAATGATGTATTACTAACTTTATCCTCCACCCACTCAAGACCACTCATCATGACCTGCCTTACATGTTACTAATTCACTGTTGTGCTTTTAAAAAGTGTTATGTTTTTCTATACCTATGCTTGTATCCCAATTTATACTTCTTAATAAACTTTTGTAAACAAATATTCAATCTTGTCATTTAACATAAGATGGTGGATATATTTCTTTCTTCAGTATTTACTCTCTCTCTCTCTGTAAGTTATTAAAGCATTCTCTGATTTCTCTGAAAGGTATAACTGTGTTTTGAAACTTGGTTTGCAGGGTTGCTTTTGCAGGGTTAGCTTAGTTGGGTTTGGTTTGTGAATTCGTTTGGTGACTTAGTTGTTCAGTGGAGGTATGGTATGATGAGTGGTGGAACTATAAGTGAACACACAGCTAGATCAGTATTCAGTTCTAATCACACTATTTACAATAAGAACATATATCTACAGTAACTGTGTAACATACCTATTTTGCCCTGTTGCTTCCAGAAAACTGCTTTGGCCTTGTGTCTGTTCTGCTGTGTCTCTGTGGTGGAATAATCTAGCAGCACATGGAATATTAGGAACCTCCCAGACAGAGTGTTTGCAAAGCTGGCTGTGACTGGTCAAGACTCTGCTCAATGTGAGATTAGCTGTGATAAGGCAAAGGCTTCCGATGAGTCACAAAAGCTTAACTCTATGCTTTCTGGCATGAATTCAACTGTGTTATTGCCCACCTACTGCTGCCATACAAACAAATGACTCTTAAAAGCATATTTTTTCTTTTGCTTCTGTGAACACAACATACAACTGTTATATGACATCCAAGCATAAAATCACAGTAAATAACTCTGCCTTTGTCTCTCACATATAAACATGTGCTCTACATTAGGTTATTTGCAGGTTGAGCTGTATATACATGTAGGTTATATTAGCTACCTAGGACAGGTTCTAGCTGGCCAGCTACAAGGTGCACATGTCTTTTAGTGCTGTGCTCTGACAGAATACTGAGGGGTGTCTAAGACACCCTTTATGAATTCCCCAGATAGTGCTAAGTGAAATAATCTGTCACTATAAAGTGGTAACAACATATTCTAAATTGTTTCATATATATATATGCTAGGACAAGGACTTGAGTGTGGACAGTGACCCGCATTACAGTGTGCTAGAAGTTAGTGCCTCCCTTCTCAGCCCCAGCCGCACTCCATCAGTTTCTTCAAGAAGTTCCCACAAATCTTCTCAGACTGCAGCCTCAGAACCTGCTCGTGAGTAACCAAATGTTGGCAAAGATGCTTGTGTAACAGAATTTTATTTAAAATTGGCTTCTGCTGCAAATAAAAACATTCCAATGGCATATTAAGATAATTTTATACATAGCAGTTATATATGAATGTGCACTTAACTATTTGGTTGGATCTCTAAAATTACAGGAGGTTAAAAATTGCGTGCATCCCCTCAGGGAATAATCCTTTTTATACACCCGTATACACTTTAATAGAGCTTAGGTTCAGACCAAAACAACAAAACTTCTTAGTGCTTTAAAATATTTATTAAAACTGCCCTACAAGTATAAAACACTCAGGCTGCGTACACACGATCGAATTTATCTGCTGAAACTGGTCCGATGGACCGTTTCAGCAGATATCTACGATCGTGTGTACGGGCTAGCGGACATGTTTTCCCAGCGGACAAATTTCAAAGCATGCTTTGAAATTTGTCCGCCGGAGACATGTTCGTCGGATATGTCCGCTGGTTAGTACACTAACCAGCAGACAGAAACCAGCGGACAGAAATCTCTGCGCATGCGTCGAATGGATTCGACACATGCGTGGAAGTATTTTACTTCCTGGAGTGGTGACGTGGCAGTGTCAACGTCACCGCTACATCACCGCGTCCTCAGCCCGAGGGGATTTTCGTCCGATGGTGGGTACACGCCATCGGACCAAAATCCGATGAAACATGTCCGCTGCAAACGGCCCGTCGGACATGTTTGAGCGGACATGTCTCATCGTGTGTACGCAGCCTCACATTCTACAAAAAGACATAGGGCCGGATTCACGTACATCGGCGCATCTTTATGCTACCGTAGCGTATCTTCTTTACAATACGCCGGCGCAACGTTGAGAGGCAAGTATGAAATTCACAAAGAAAATGCGCCCAACGTTGCGCCGGCGTAGCGTATATTCGTCGGCGTAAGCTGACGTAGGTCAAAGTAGGTGGAAGTGGGCTGGAAGTGAGCGTGGTGCATGGTAATGAAGCGTGACCCCATTCAAATGATGGGCTGAGCGTCATCCAAGTACTTAAAACTAATGGCGCATGCGTCGTAACTTGGACGTATCCCCGTGTGCATGCATACAACCACGTCAAATAACTGCCTAAGATACGTCAAATCACTGCCTATGACGTGAATGTAACCTACGCCCAGCCCTATTCACGTAGTACTACGTAAACAACGTAAAATACGACGGCTGTTCCCTGGTCCATACCTTAGCATGAGTTGCGCCTCCTATATGAGGAATAACTTTACGCCGGACGTAAGCCTTACGCAAACCACTATGCGCCTACGATACGCCGGCAAGTTACATCGGTTGGAAGAAGCCTATTTTTCGTCGTATCTAGCTTGGGGAATTGGCGCATAGATACGACGGCGCACATTTGTACTTACGACGGCGTATCTCGAGTGTAAATCATCAGGTGGAGACCTGCCTTAAACATCACCTGTCATCATGTCTGCTATGGGACTCAACATACAACTAATATATATCCCTTCAGCTGGGTGCACTTGCCCAGCATGATGGCATTACAGAATGGAACTCAGCCTTACAAATGACATCCCCCAGAACTATGGGACTATGATGTAATTTTAAAGTGGTTACAGGTGTATACGCCTGAGGGGATGCAAGCACTTTCTGACCTCCTGTAATTTTAGAGGTCCAGCCAATTAGGTGAGTCCACATCCATATATCACTCATGGTGTAAAAAGTCATCAAAATTGGTTGTGGATTAATACAGAGGATTGCACATTAGATTGTTTGCTGATAAAGTCACTGAGGACATTTTTTTGCACAGAAGTTTGTTTTATAGTAGAGCACTTATGCTAATTATTTGGATTGTGACATGTATCCATGATAACTGAAATACATTTTCCGTTTTATACACAGTATGGACAGTTTAAATCTCAGCAGGTTCAGCAGGGAGCTTGCCCAAGATTCAAACCATGTATTGGCAGGCTAATTGTACCAAGCCTGTCTGACTTTTCATGTGATTATTGCCAGCGGCTATAGCCACTAGCAATAATCATCATGCGCTCTCCCTGCTGGGAGGCACCCCATGCGCACTAATGTCCTATAGATTTGAAAGGAACATACCCATATTGCAGGAGCCTGGCACTAGATTTTTACCAACCAGGCTTCAGACAGCACTGGGGGCTGCAGCTGTCAGGTGAGGTATATGTGTACCTGTGGGGCTAGGGAGGTGGGCTTGGATGATTAAAATAAATTGGAACTTTAGGTTCTACATGCTTTTAGTGCCATATTACAATGTAATCTCATATGATCAGTCATTTTGGCTAATTGGATGTAATTGATACTGTTTCCTATAGCTATTGCCACAGAGCTAACCACAGACTCCTGTCCGCAGTCACTGCAGAGAGTCTCCAGTAGGCCACCAGACCTGTCCTTGCAGTTAATGAGTCAACCAAACCTGGCACAGGTATGAATTACTATGATATTCTCAAGTGGAGGAAAAGAAGTGTTGTCAGTACAAATACTGGTCTGTTTCTTGTTCTAAATAATCTTCAGATAAAATGCTAGTGGGGATATTGTGGATGGGTACTCAATGTGTAGGCAAATAAAAATTGGGGCGTTGAATCCAGTACACATATTAGGCGAGTACAATACATACAGTGTTTTTAATGAGTATCCATACCTCTTGAAACTTTCCACATTTGTCATGTTACAACCAAAAGCGTAACTGTATTTTATTGGGATTTTATGTGATAGACCAACACAAAGTGGCACATAATTGTGAAGTGGAAGGAAATGATAATGGTTTACAAAATGTTTTACAAATAAATGTTGCACTAAAATCTAGTGGAACCAACTGCCTATAACTTTATCACAGTATAAATACAGCTATTCTGTAAAGCCCTCAGAGGTTTGTTAGAGAACCTTAGTGAATAAACAGCATCATGAAGGCCAAGGAACACACCAGACAGGTCAGGGATAAAGTTGTAGGCCCAGATTCAGAGAGCAATTACGCCTGTCTAACTGGTGTTAGACAGGAGTAATTTCAAATTTCGCGCGCCGTATCACTAGTTTGAATCCTCAAACCATGATACGGCGGCTTTGGGCTTCGATCCGAGAGGCTTACGTCTTCGTAAGCCTTCGGATCTACGCTGCAATATTTTTGCGGCCGCTGGGAGGAGTTCGCATCGTTTTGCTGCGTCGGGATATGCAAATGTGTTTTTACGGCGATCCACGAAGATACGAGCGGTCTTCGCAATCGCTTACGTCTGTTTTTTTTTACGTAATGTTTTTTTTAGAATACATATCGGCTTAAACTGAGAAAAAAAATATATATTTTTTTAAAAATTGGATTTTTATTATAGCAAAAAGTAAAAAATATTCTGTGTTTTTTTTCAAAATTGTCGCTCTTTTTTGTTTATAGCGCAAAAAAAAAAAAACAACGCAGAGGTGATCAAATACCACCAAAAGAAAGCTCTATTTGTGAGGAAAAAAAGGACGTCAATTTTGTTTGGGAGCCACGTCGCAAAGATTGCCCTGTATTTGGCTCCATCCATTTTTCCCATCAACTTTGACCAGCTTCCCTGTCCCTGCTGAAGAAAAGCATCCCCACAACATGATGCTGCTGCCACTGTGTTTCAAGGTCGGAATGGTGTGTTCAGGGTGATGATGTACAGTGTTAGTTTTCCGCCACACATAGGGCCAGATTCAGGTAGTTACGTGGCTTATCTCTAGACAAGCTGCGTAACTTCTAACCTACGACGACGTATCTGTTTTCTGTATTCAGAAAACAAGATACGCCGGGATTGAGTTAAGATACGAGCGGCATCATTGTATTTCGCCGTTGTATCGGAACTGCAATTTTAAAATGGCCGCTAGGGGCGTTCCCGCTGATTTACGAAGAGAATATGTAAATCAGCGAGATACGGCAATTCACGAACATACGCGAGCCCGACGCAGTCAATTTACGATGTTTACATAAGGGTTTTCCCAGCATAAAGATAAAGCAACAAAAAGCAGGCGCATCCTAAGTATGGCTGTCGTGACCGTGTCGAATTTAAAAAGTTTTACGTCGTTTGCGTAACTCGTCCGTGAATGGGGATTGACGTCATTGACGTTCACTTCCAAAACACTGTCATATTTTGGAGCATGCGCACTGGGATACATTGACAGCCGGCGCATGCGCAGTACGTTCGCCGTGGGATCGCGCCTATTTTAAATACTACACGCCCCCTACCCGCCCAATTTGAATCCTGCCGGCCCATTTTCGCTACGCCATCGCAACTTTAGGAGCAAGTGCTTTGTGAATACAGTACTTTCTCCTAAAGTTTCGGCGGAGTAACGTAAATGAGCAACGTTACGCCGGAATAAAGAACCGCTCGCCATCCTGAATCTGGCCCATAGTGTTTTGCTTTTAGACCAAAAAGTTAAATGTTGGTCTCATCTGACCAGAGCACCTTCTTCCACATATTTGTTGTGTCCCCCACATGGCTTCTCCTAAACTGCAAATGGGACTTCTTATGTTTTTCTTTCAACAAAAGCTTTCCTCTTGACACTCTTCCATAAAGGTGAGATTTGTGGACAGATTCTCCCACCTGAGCTGTAGATCTCTGCAGCTCCTCCAGAGTTACCATGGGCCTCTTGGTTGCTTCTCTGATGAATGCTCTCCTTGCCCAGCCTGTCAGTTTACGTGTATGGCCATGTCTTGGTAGGTTTGCAGTTGTGCCATACTCTTTCGATTTTCGGATGATGGATTGAACAATGCGCCGTGAGATGTTCAAAGCTTGGGATTTTTTTTTAAAACCTAACCCTGCTTTAAACTCTACGGCCCAGATTCACATACAATTAGATTATCGTAGCGTTTCAGAAATACACTACGCCGCCGTTTTTTACCTGGCTCTACGTGGAATCCAGGTAGATTTTGTCCAGTAAACGACGGCGGCGTAGTGTATTTCTCCCGTCGCAATCCATCTGCGCGAGTAGGGGGCGTGAAGCATTTAAAATAGGCGCGTTCCTGCAGCGATCGAACTGCGCATGCTCCGTTCCCAAATTTCCCGCCGTGCATTGCGCGTAAACACGTCGTCACGTCGTAGTAGCGTCGTTTACGTACATTCCTATTCCCGAACGAGTTACGTTAAAAAATATTTTAAAATCGACGCGGGAACGACGGCCATACTTTACATGGGTTACGCACTGTTAGACCAGCAAAAAGCTCCTCTAACATTACGTAAAAAAAAACAATCGCAATAAGCGTATAGTAATTGGTTTGCGCAAAGGTTATAGTGGCTAGGAAATAAGGGATAGAATTCTGTCAATTTTTTTTTTCCACTAGTAATACGGCGATCTGCGAATTTTGTCAGGACTGCGATATTGCGACGGACACATCGGACACATCGGACACTTTTGACACATTTTTGGGACCATTCACATTTATACAGTGATCAGTGCTATAAAAACGCACTAATTACTGTATAAATGTGACTGGCAGTGAAGGGGTTAACACTAGGGGGTGAGGAAGGGGTTAAATGTGAGTCCTGGGTGTGTTCAAACTGTGTGGGGGGAGGGGGTGACTGGGGGAGGTGACCGATGCTGTCTCCCTATGTACAAGAGAAACAGCATCTGTCTCCTCTCACTGACAGGACGTGGAGTTTACACACAGAGCTTCACGTCCCTGCTCTAAAACTGCCGATCAGCAGGTACCTGGCAGACATCGCGACCGCCAGGCACGCACATCGGCATCTCGGGGACGCGCCGTGTGTGCGTGCGCGCCGCCATCGGCGCGCGCCCCCAATGGCCGGAAAACACGATGACGTCAATTGACGGCAGCTTGGATATTCAGATCCCCTAAGCTGCCGTCAATTGAGCATACACGGGGACTGAAGTGGTTAAAAAAAAAAATGTTATGCCTTGTACACACAAGCGGAATTTCCGACGGAAAAAGTCAGACACAAGCTTTTCATCGGATATTCCGTCTGTGTCTATGCCCTATCAAACTTTTTCCATCGTAAATTCGGACGGAATTAGATAGAGAACATTTTAATAATTTTATTAATTTCCATTCGTCTGGATTCAATTCCGACGGACTAAAAACCATGCATGCTCAGAATCAAGTCGGAAGTGTTGAACTTAATTTTTCTTGGCTCGTCGTAGTGTTGTACGTCACTGTGTTCTTGATGGTCGAAATTTGGCGTGACCGTGTGTATGCAAGACAGCTTGAGCGGAAAAACCGTCAGAGTTTATTCCGACGGGAAAACCAGTCTTGTGTACAGGGCATTAGAGTCTGCAAAAGACCTGAGACTGGAGCAGAGGTTCACCTTGCAGCAGGACAACGACCCTAAACATACAGCCAGAGCTACAATGGAATGGTTTAGATCAGTGGTCTCCAAACTGCAGCCCGGGGCCAGATGCGGCCCTTTGCTTGCTTTTATCTGGCCCTTGGGGCACTATTTCATCCACCGATACCAACAATGGGGCATAGTTTCTCCTACTGGCACCAACAAAGGGGCCCAATGACACCAAGGATGTCAATTCCTTACAATGACACAATGATAGGGGACAATTCCTTACAATAACACCAACAATAAGGCACATTTTTTCCTCCATGACACCAACAATGGGACCCAATGATGAGGCAGGACTACTCCCACTGAAACAAACAATGGGGTGTTAATTTTTCCCACTGATGTCAGGACCTTTTCGACTCCCACCGACCACTGTCTGGCCTTGTAAACTCTGAAGCACAGTAAACTGGCCCTTTGCTTACAAAGTTTGGAGACCCCTGCTTTGGATGAAAGCGTATTCATGTATAAGAATGGCCCAGTCAAAGTCCAGACCTCAATCCAAAACATAAAAATTGCTGTTTACAGATGCTCTCCATCCAATCCGACAAAGCTTGAGCTATTTTTCACAGAAGAATGGCCAAAAATGTCACTCTCTATATGTGCTAAGCTGGTAGATACATCCCCCAAAAGACTTGCAGCTGTAATTGAAGGGAAAGGTGGTTCTAAAAAGTATGGACTCAGGGGGGCCGAATACAAATGCCCCCCACAGTTTTCACATATTTATTTGTAAAAAAATATTAAAAAAACATTTATCATTTTCCTTCCACTTCACAACTATGTGCAACTTTGCATTGGTCTACTCTATCGCATGGTTGTAACATGACAAAATGTGGAAGATTTCAAGGGGTATGAATACTTTTTCAAGGCACTGTATTTTATTATTTTGTGATTTTATATTTTGTAATTTATCAGAATGTTTTGAACCTGTATAGGCTTCAGTACCATCACAGCAGTGCGATCTCCCACAACAACAGTTTGTACCACAAAATCAGCTACTCAGTGAATCACCATCTATAACACAGGTAGGTAGATCTGCTTTCAGTACCATGTAAATTGTTCTATTATATATACGGTATAAAGTCTCTAATATAGACATGCCTCTCATTTTAGTAGTTTTGGGGGGTTAACTGATCTAAGGCTGGGTTCACACTACGATTTTCCCATCCGTCAGCCGCATACGATTTCAGTTTTGAAAACGTACGAGCCCGTACGGGAAAACGCATACATAGACAATGCATTGCAAATCGTATGCACTCAGATGCATCCGGGTGCGTACGATTTGCTGGCAAAACGTTTTTTAACAGTACACAAAACCGTGTTCGACCACGGTTTTGAGTCAGTTTTTGAAACCGTATGGCAAACGCATACGTTTTTTTTTAACATTAAAGTCAATGGAAAACGCACATATGTGCGGTTCCATACGTATAAACCGTATGCGTTTTTCGTCTGCGCATGCGCATTTTCAAAACAAGAATTTATTTTTTATTAAATGCCACTAATTCCAAAAACGTATGCGTTTTTTTAATCAAAACCGGATGGAACCGTACGCACTTTTTGAAACCGTATACGTTTTATAAAAGCATACGTTTACGTACGGTTCAATCCGTTTCAGCCGCATACGTTTTTTCATTTAAATCGTATGCGGCATGACGGACGGGAAAATCGTAGTGTGAACCCAGCCTTAGCCAAAAGAAATTAATCTCCCAAAAACAATTTGAGGAAATTTACTAACTAGCTTTCCTACATACCATTTACCTGTCATGCTCTTGTGTATGTTTCAGCAGGAGGGCTTCCTGCATGTATATTAACAGAGGGGGAGAAAAAAAATCAAATCTCCATGTGACTGTATGGGACTGTGCAGCTTTTGATTTTGACAAATGACTAAAATCTAGATTTCAGACAAATAAGATATTTTAACTAGTAGAATCCTGAGATACTGAAACCTCTTCCAGACAGCATAGCTAGGTCCAAGGTTCCTAAACCTAGCAAAAATGTATATACATGTCATTAGCAACATTTAGACCACACCTGTATATTGTCACAAAAGTAAAACAAAAGTAAGAGATTCAAACACTAGTTACAGTATATTACTTTAAAAACAATAAATCGGATTACTTACGTGCAAAAAAGTTGGACTTGAATTCCAAAAATAGAATTTTCTGAGTGAGAACCCAACAAACAATATTAACACACTCACCGAGAAGCATTAACCAAAAGTTTCTGGGCCAGATTCACAAAGCACTTACATTTTTTAGACCGACGTAATTTGGATAGACCGGCGCAGCGTGCGTGCAAAACTGCACTAGACAAATATGCAAATGAGGGAGATACGCCGATCCACAAAAGTAGGTTTGTGCAGTGCAGTCTACACGATGTGCTTATCAGCTGCACGGCCGGTCTAAAATTAGATCAAATAAAAGCAGGTTTAAAATTAGACAATCCGTCTACATGTCAGCAAAAGCAACACCATTAGGGCCGAGCTGAGCAGCCACACTTGCAGGACATTAATCTGTATGCCAACATGCCAGGGGCATCCTTGCTCATACTACTGACTTTAGATGAGCGCAGAAGGAGGTGGGCACGGAGGAGGGCACGGAAGAGGATCTTTGTCAGGATCTTTGTCTAATAGGTAGGAATCCCTACTAGTGTGGTTGATTACACTAGTAACCACACTAGTAGGGATTCCTACCTATTAGACTCTAGAGACACATTTTTTTTCTTTGTTTTATATGGTTTAGGGTGCATCGGTCACAACTGGCATCCTTATAGCAGCATAGAATCATTTTACTTTAGCAATCTTTGGGCACAGGCTCCTGACCTAATTAATCCACCTTTACTCAATTTCACTGAAATTAGTGGAAGCTGAGGAACCAAAATCTACCCTCCTATTAACACAGGGTATCTCTCCAATTGCACCCTAATTCCAGCCAAAAGGGGGGCCTATTACCATTGGGCTCACCTCACGGATAATATAGCAGCACCATTTCCCTTTCTACTATTCATATTTATATTAGCTCCCCACATAGGGATCCTACTGGGAGGCAACAGCTACTTTATTCACCATAGCGCGGACTCCCCTGTTCTTACACGGGAGAGGATCTGCCGACCGCCACTGGGCAAGGTACTGGCAACACTCCATTTCCTTGCCAGTGGCTCTTTTCACCCTAATGGGTAAATATATATTTTATATACATATTTTTCTGTTTAGTATATATTTTATAATAATTAATATAATAAATATATATTTTTATTTTTTTAACTAATATAAATTTACTAATTTTAATATTATTATAATTATCTTATTTAATATGTTATATATATATATATATATATATATATATATATATATATATATATATATATATATACAGTGCGGAAAATAAGTATTTGAACACCCTGCTATTTTGCAAGTTCTCCCACTTGGAAATCATGGAGGGGTCTGAAATTGTTATCGTAGGTGCATGTCCACTGTGAGAGACATAATCAAAAAAAAAAAATTCCAGAAATCACAATGTATGACTTTTTTAACTATTTATTTGTATGATACAGCTGCAAATAAGTATTTGAACACCTGAGAAAATCAATGTTAATATTTGGTACAGTAGCCTTTGTTTGCAATTACAGAGGTCAAACGTTTCTTGTAGTTTTTCACCAGGTTTGCACACACTGGAGGAGGGATTTTGGCCCACTCCTCCACACAGATCTTCTCTAGATCAGTCAGGTTTCTGGGCTGTCGCTGAGAAACACAGAGTTTGAGCTCCCTCCAAAGATTCTCTATTGGGTTTAGGTCTGGAGACTGGCTAGGCCACGCCAGAACCTTGATATGCCTCTTACAGAGCCACTCCTTGGTTATCCTGGCTGTGTGCTTCGGGTCATTGTCATGTTGGAAGACCCAGCCTCGACCCATCTTCAAAGCTCTAACTGAGGGAAGGAGGTTGTTGCCCAAAATCTCGCAATACATGGCCCCAGTCATCCTCTCCTTAATACAGTGCAGTCGCCCTGTCCCATGTGTAGAAAAACACCCCCAAAGCATGATGCTACCACCCCCATGCTTCACAGGGATGGTGTTCTTGGGATGGTACTCATCATTCTTCTTCCTCCAAACACGGTTAGTGTAATTATGACCAAAAAGTTCTATTTTGGTCTCATCTGACCACATGATTTTCTCCCATGACTCCTCTGGATCATCCAAATGGTCACATTGGCAAACTTAAGACGGGCCTTGACATGTGCTGGTTTAAGCAGGGGAACCTTCCGTGCCATGCATGATTTCAAACCATGACGTCTTAGTGTATTACCAACAGTAACCTTGGAAACGGTGTCCCAGCTCTTTTCAGGTCATTGACCAGCTCCTCCCGTGTAGTCCTGGGCTGATTTCTCACCTTTCTTAGGATCATTGAGACCCCACGAGGTGAGATTTTGCATGGAGCCCCAGTCCGAGGGAGATTGACAGTCATGTTTATCTTCTTCCATTTTCTAATGATTGCTCCAACAGTGGACCTTTTTTCACCAAGCTGCTTGGCAATTTCCCCGTAGCCCTTTCCAGCCTTGTGGAGGTGTACAATTTTGTCTCTAGTGTCTTTGGACAGCTCTTTGGTCGTGGCCATGTTAGTAGTTGGATTCTTACTGATTGTATGGGGTGGACAGGTGTCTGTATGCAGCTAATGACCTCAAACAGGTGCATCTAATTTAGGATAATAAATGGAGTGGAGGTGGACATTTTAAAGGCAGACTAACAGATCTTTGAGGTTCAGAATTCTAGCTGATAGACAGGTGTTCAAATACTTCTTTGCAGCTGTATCATACAAATAAATAGTTAAAAATTCATAAATTGTGATTTCTGGAATTTTTTTTTTTTGATTATGTCTCTCACAGTGGACATGCACCTACGATAACAATTTCAGACCCCTCCATGATTTCCAAGTGGGAGAACTTGCAAAATAGCAGGGTGTTCAAATACTTATTTTCCGCACTGTATATATATATATACACACACCGACACAACACAAACCTCCAAACAGCAACAGACAACGGAATAAAAGCACCTTTCTTCAGGAAGGGAAAACAATTGGATGTACTTTTGCAATGGAAGGGCATTTCTCTCCGTCTATTTAAGCACTGTGCATAGCTCACTAAGTCTGACAGGCCTAGTTCCTATCTAACTGATTGCGCCATGCCGAGTTCTGAGCATGCTCAGAGAGGTGCTGACCATAGTCTGCTTCATGTGCACATGCCCAGTCTGGCCGGCCCTTCATTTGCATGGGGTCATGGCTCATTTCAATGGAACACGCCCACGTCCTTCCCACTTTGAATTACACCGCCTTACGCCTCGGAATTTACATTGCACCGGTGCAAATTTGGCCGAAAATACTACGAGGATACGGTACTTGCGCCTCAAAATTAAGTCGGTCTAACTTAAAGGAGTTGCACTACGCCGGTCCAAAAATGCGCCGATGTACGTGAATCTGGCCCTCTGTCTTTTTTTTTTTTTAAAGACTTAAACCTAAATTGTTGGCAAAATGCTTTTAACTGTGACAATTCTAATGTTTCTGTTTTCTCTTCAAGAGTGCAGCCTACCCAAACTCTGTCCTAGAGTCTAAAGTTGGCCATACATGGATCAAATTTTGGGTATGGGTAGGCTAATTGTACCCAAGTTAATCCATCGATCGACTTGGGTACAACCAGCCTGTTGGATTGTTTACATTTGATTACTGCCGGTGATTATAGACACTAGCAGTAATCAATGTGTTCTGCAAGCTGGGAACACTGAGGGAGGCATTGCCCCCATCAACACTTACTGTGTTGATGGAGAATATACTGATATCCAGCCACAAGTTTCAGATTGACCTAACCTGTTTGAAAAAATATAGTATGAGAAGTTATCCACGGATAGGTACAGTTCATTGGATTAGACATTTTTAAACAGATGATTAAAAAAACATACAGCAAAGCACATGTGAATTGACCCCTCTGTCTTTTATTTTTAGTCTGGGTACTTATGCAAGACTTTACTCTGAATGTTTAATTTTTGTCATTTTTATTTTCTAAATTAAAGTAACAGATTTGATTAGAATATCACAAGTAGATTGAATGTTAAAATAATTTTTGGCTGTCAATTTATAAATACATGATAGACAGTAAAGATAATAGTAGATAGTTTAGTAACCCAATCAACTAATCAGATTTCAGGTTTTTACATTATTCTGATTGCAAAAACTGTGGTTGCTTAACTCTGTGGAATTAACCACGAGTCATTTTTCCCTTATTTTCTGCGAAAGAATTACTGTAAAATTGTAATTTGCAATATACATACAACTGTTTCTATATAACACTGCACAAACTGAGGGAACACCAACTACAGTCTTTTCCTTTTTTAGTTTTCTGCACAGATGTTCCAAACCGTCAGGGATCAACTGGAACAACGGAGACAGGATATCCAAGCTAACATAAGATGGCAACAGAAGGAACTACAAAAGATCTTGGAGACCCTAAGTATGGTCCAGGATCCCAATCCACAAGTGAGTTACTATTTATTACTGGGGACATAGAGTCGGGCCATGACTAATAGAATAGAATGAATGAACGCTTCATGCGCCCTCTACACATTTGCAAAACACAGCTTTAGGTGCATTTTTACGCTGCTTTTTCCTCCCCTGGAGCAAAAGCATCCAGGGGAGTAAAGAAACGTTCTGTGAGCGTTTAAAAGCTGTTAGAGGCATTTTCTGTTTCAAATGCCTCTGTCTGAACATCCGTCCTGAACGCATTTTTTTGCTTTCCAAAAAAATGCTTCTAAACTCAACTGCCTAGAAACGACAACCCTATGTACATGTATTGATAAGATAACATAGAGGAGAGTTCAGGGAAAACTAAAAAAAAAATGCTCAACTGCTCCTAAATGTCCATTTACCAGCAGCATTGTACATGAAGCCTAAATCTGAAAAATATGCAGGGCTTTTTTTCTGGGGGAACTTGGTGGAACTCAGTTCCACCACCTTTGGCTCAGACCCTTTGGTGCCCGCTCACCACAATCACTTGTGAACACAGAAGTCTGGTTTCTGTGTTTACAAGTGACTGCTTTGTAACCCCCTGAACTCTGCACACTGTATGTAATGCAATTCTGGTATTTAATGCCCCTTTAAGACCCTTCTACTGTTTGTGAAATCTGAACGGGTCGTGGTTGAGTTCCTGCACCTATTTTCTGAGAAAAAAAGCTCTGAAAATATGTAATCTGCCCAGGAGGCTCAAACTTTTATCAAGACTAGATATTAGAGTAACCTTGCCCTCCAAAACAGACAATGTAATAAAAGTAGTAAGACCAGATGACATTTTACCGGAAATATGAGCATTTTATACATGTGTTAATATTTACTTTCTAAAAACATATAATTATTATTTAATAGTAAAGTGGAAACCTGTTCAAAGAACTTCTATTTAAAAATAAATGGCCTGTCACTATGATAATGCCTCGTACACACAGCCAAACTTTTTTTCTCGGAAAGTCCGGCCGTGTGTAGCCTCCATCGGACTTTTTTTTTTCTCGGAAGTCCAACGGACTTTAGAGAGAAAACCTGTTCTCTTTTTGTCTGTCAGACTTCTGACAGGGCCACAGCGGACTTTTGCACGGTCAAAAGTATGACCGTGTGTACGAGACATTACAGTTAAACTAAATAGGTTTACTGCCCTGGAAGTAGTAGGCAAACTATGAGTCAAAGAATGGCTTCCACCGAAGGCTTTTGTGACAAGGTTTTAGCTTTGTGTCAGAATCCCTTTGGAGCTGAAGTTTAATAAAAGAAAAATGTTTTTGGGGATACAGCATCAGGGGCAAAACTTACCTTTATTGAAGGGGATAACTGTCATGCATCACGTTTTTGCATTCTGTGTAAGAATACAGGGAGTTTTGTGAATGGATGAGTGGGATGGAAAGGGAAGGCCAGCGGTGCAATCCTTCACTGTTAAAGCCAAGGCAGTTAACCTAGGCATAGCTGGATATTCAGAGCTTAGGGATGAGAATTTTTACAGTAACGAGCAGCCAGGAGGGTGTAGAATGCGTTTTGTTTCTGGTCCTGTATTCTATGCTTTAACGTGAAGTACAGATAGATTTGTCATCAATAGACATTTTAGCTTTTTGTATTGTACGTAGTTGATTTTAAAAAAGGTACAAACCTCAAAGCTGAACTCAAGGTAGATATTAAAAAAGAAGTATCGGAATTCGCCAAAAAGAAAAAAAAACACGCACCTAGATGGTTGCAGCACCAATCTCAGCTTCAGCTGTCCCTGCCGAATCTACCCCGAGAACTGAGCGAGCAAACACCACTGATCACTCAGTTCTCCCCTCTGCTCTGAGCAGAGAGCAATGAAAGTTAGTCAGCGGCTCTCTGTTCTGCTCCTACAGTGCTTATTGGAGCGCTGGGCTGTGAAGGAAGCGGTAGGGGCTGGCTAAGACTCTTAGCAGCATGCATCTGGGTGGATCCCATCCAAGCCTTGACCAGCTGAGTGACATCAGCTGACAGTGGGCTTCATTTCACAGATGATTTCTTTGTGTGCTGCTTCTCCTTGCACTGTCCATTCACAGGGAGGGTGTGGGCCAGGGACCTATGAAAATTTAGCTCCCATGCCCTACTAAACATGGCTCAGCACATACTGTATATATCAGGCATGTCCAAAGTCCGGCCCATGGGCCAATTGTGGCCCGCGTTGTGGTTTTGAATGGTCATTCTTTATATTGCCATCGCACACTTTCCTGGATCTGCTCTTGGGTTTGGGTGCTCGTAGCAACAACCAGCTGGATATTGGTATACGTTACAGTAGAAATATTTGCCAGCACACCATGGAACAGCGTAAATAGCGTCCAAACGGATGTTTTATTGCATGATCACAACACAAAGAGTGTTTATCTGGCAATTAAGCCCAGCCGTGGGGTCACGCACGCGGGCGGGTGCACTTGACCCTCTCTGAAGCTCCGTGACCGGTGATCGGTTCCCGGAGCTGAAGAACGGGGAGAGCCGCGTGTAAACACAGCTTCCCCGTTCTTCACTGTGGCGCCTGCATTGATTGTGTGGTGTTCCCTCACAATCAATGACGTCACACCTACAGCCACACCCCCCTACAGTTAGTAACATAAATGAGGTTACACATAGCCCCTTCAGCGCCCCCTTGTGGTTAACTCCCAAACTGCACTGTCATTTTCACAATAAACAATGCATTTTAAATGCATTTTTTTGCTGTGAAAATGACAATGGTCCCAAAAATTGTCCTAAGTGTCCGCCATAATGTCGCAGTCACAAAAAAAATCGCTGATCGCCGCCATTAGTAGTAAAAAAAAAAAATGCAATAAAACTATCCCCTATTTTGTAAACGCTATACATTTTGCGCAAACAAACCGATAAATGCTTTTTACCAAAAATAGGTAGAAGAATACGTATCGACCTAAACTGAGGAAAGGGATATTTATTATAGCAAAAAGTAAAAATATTGCATTTCAAAATTGTCGCTCTATTTTTGTTTATAGCGCAAAAAAATAAAAACCGCAAAGGTAATCAAATACCACCAAAAGAAAGCTCTATTTGTGGAAAAAAAAGGACGCCAATTTTGTTTGGGAGCCACGTCGCACGACCAGCAATTGTCTATTAAAGGGACACAGTGCCGAATCGCAAAACCTGGCCGGGTCCTTTAGCTGCCTAAAGGTCCGGGTCTTAAGTGGTTAATGATGGATTGTGGGCCGAATCTTGCATGCCCCTAACATAATTCATTACATGGGAAGCGCGGCACCTAGGTCTCTCCTTTACATCGCATCACTCCCCCTTCCTCCCCCTCCCCACACACCTGATTCACACAAGCCTGGAAGCGATGCAGGTCCGGACAAAGAGCAGGACCTTTCAAGTTACTAAGCAGGTGATTGGTTGCTAGACAGTGGGGCTGTCCCAGCAACCAATCCACCGCCTTTAACTTGAAAAGTTCCGCCCTTTGTCTGGACCTGCCATGTCATGCATGCTTCCCGGCTTGTGTGATTAAGGTAGGGCAGTCAATGTGTCGAGGGGGAATGCTGCATTGATGAAATGGACAGTCTGTCTGTCTCTGTAATATCGAGGGAGGACTGTGATGAAGTGGGGTCTGATGGGGGATCTGTGATGAAGTGGGGTCTTATGGGGGGATCTGTGATGAAGTGAGGTCTGATGGGGGGATCTATAATTAAGTGGGGTCTGATGGGGGATCTGTGATTAAGTTGGGGTCTTATGGGGGGATCTGTGATGAAGTGGATCTGTGATGAAGTGGGGTCTGATGGGGGGGGTCTGTGATGAAGTAGGGTCTGATGAGGGGGTCTGTGATGAAGTGGGGTCTGATGGGGGGATCTGTAATGAAGTGGGGGCTGATGGGGGGGATCTGTGATGAAGTGGGGTCTGATGGGGGTATCTGTGACGAAGTGGGGTCTGATGGGGGGGATCTGTGAGGAAGTGGGGTCTGATGGGGGATCTGTGATGAAGTGGGGTCTGTAATGGAGTGGGGATCTGCTTCACAGACCTTTATTTAACCACTTGCCGCCCGCCCGGTGGGTTTTTACGGCCACAATGTGGCTCTTTATTGCCGGGAGGCCGTCTATATACGGCCTTCCGGCCTCCAGCCACTGGGGAGTGCGCGAGCACGCCTGACGCGTCACCGAGATGCCGATGTGTGTGCCTGGTGGCCGCGATGTCCGCCAGGTACCCGCGATCGGCAGTGACAGAGCAGGGAGAGGAGACTGATTCTGTGTCCCTTGTACATAGGGACACAGCATCGGTCATGTCCCCCAGTTATTCTCCTCCCCCCACAGTAAGAATCACTCCCAGGATATACATTTAACCCCTTCCTCACCCCCTAGTGTTAACCCCTTCCCTGCCAGTCACATTTATACAGTAATCAGTGCATTTTTATAGCACTGTTCGCTGTATTAATGTGAATGGTCCCAAAAATGTGTCAAAAGTGTCCGATGCGTCCGCCATGATATCGCAGTCCTGACAAAATTTGCAGATCGCCGTATTACTAGTAAAAAAATTCAGAATTCTATCCCCTATTTTGTAGCCACTATAACTTTTGTGCAAACCAATCACTATACGCTTATTGTTTTTTTTTTTTGTTTTCTTTTTTAACAAAAATATGTAGAATACATATTGGCCTAAACTGAGAAAACATTTTTTTTTTTTTTTTTTAAATGGATATTTATTATAGCAAAAAGTAAAAAATATTGTGTTTTTTTTTTCAAAATTGTCGCTCTTTTTTTGTTTATAGCGCAAAAAATGAAAACCGCAGAGGTGATCAAATACCACCAAAAGAAAGCTCTATTAGTGGGAAAAAAAGAACGTAATTTTTTTGGGGAGGCACGTCGCACGACCGCGCAAGTTTAATTTAAAGCGACGCAGTGCTGAAAGCTGAAATTTTGCCTCTGCAGGAAGGGGGTATATGTGCCCAGTAAGCAAGTGGTTAAAAATTACATATTTTTTCCTGAAACTTCCCTCTTAAAGTGAAGGTGCGTGTTATACGCCAAAAAATACGGTACATCCAAATAACACACAGAGCTCACCTCTTTACTCACACACAGCCACAAAGGCAAGATAATTCTTGTTGGGCAGTGGTGTATTAGTTGCTCGAACAAACACACACCGCGTACACACGATCGAACCTGTCCGCTGAAACTGGTCCGCAGACCAGTTTCAGCGGACATGTTCGATCGTGTGTATGGCCTATCGGACCGTTTTCCAGTGGACCAAAGTTTTAAAACATGCTTTAAAACCTGTCCGATGGAAACCTGTCCGTCGCACAGGTTCGATGGTTAGTACACAAATTCATCGGACCAAAAACCCGCGCATGCTCAGAATCAAGTCGACGCATGCTTGGAAGCATTGAACTTCGTTTTTTGCATCACATCGTTGTGTTCTACGCCACCGCGTTCTGGTCCGATGGGATTTTAAAACGATGGTGTGTACACACATCAGACCAACAGACAAGTTTCATCGGACCTGTCTGATCGTGTGTACGTGGCCTTAGACCTAATTTTTATGGTTCAAAGAACGTCAGGCAAAATGGTCGGCCCTCACGCATGTTCACTTCATCAAATCTGGCCCTCTGAAAAAAGTTTAGACACCCCTGGTATATATCATGCATATGTTTAGCTATTTGCCTGAAGTTCAGCTTATATTAAGACTTTTGTTTTTCATTTTGATTAGATGCTTTACCAGCCACAACTTGTTTCAATGAGCTTTAGTAATATTCAACAACCAGAGCCTCAACAACAGCAAACAAACAAACAGTCTGGCATGCAACAGCAGATGATGTCTAGTTCTTCAACTCATGGACAAATATCATCATCTTCCCAGACTGCAAGCCAGCATCTAGTATCATCACAACCAGATACAAATATTATACCCAACAAGGTAATGATATTTTAGTTCTATATACTGCATTGTAGTACATGTACCATATGAGGCAGGTATCACTGCTCATATATTACTAGAAATAATAATGTTTTTTTATGTCTGCATAAAACAGTCCTTTAGGGCCCTTTCACACGGGGCGGATCCGTAAGCTCAGCGGGGATCGCTCCGTAAATCCCTGCTGAGCCGTCGGATGACAGGGCGGTCTTCGCACACTGTGCAGGGACTGCCCTGTTTTTTCTCTGCTCTTCCCTATGGGGGAGCGGATGAACACAGACCGTGTGTGTCCGTGTTCATCCGATCCGCTCTGCAGACTGAAGAAAAAATAGGGTTTTCTTCTGTCTGCAAAATCGGATGTCTGCGGAGGCGGGTGATTAGGCGGGTGATAAACATCCGCTGACACCCGCAATCACATAGGGACCAATGTATGTCCCTTTTTTATCCGCAAACGGATGGATGAAAAAGCGGACATATGGTCCGCTAGTGTGAAAGGACCTTTACTGCCAAATATGACTTGCATTACTGGCAATAGTGTAGAATGATGTAGAATGCTAAGAAGCACTAAACATATCTAGCAGCACTAAGCTCAGTAGCTGAAGGCTTGATGTATTTGAAAACTACATGCACAAGTATAATGTACTCTGTAGAGAAACCTTTTTCACATTAAGTAGGACAGTAGGTACTTTTCGTACAATAAGGCTGAAGAGGTCAAAATGTCTACTGTTGGTGCAGCTAACAGAAAAAAATATTGGAGGTATGATACCCTTTAATAGTTTTAGCTATTTAGATTAGATAATATAGATATACATACAGTGAGATAATATAATAGATGGATGATTAGATTAGGTGTACATGCCTGCAGTTACTTATTAGCTTTATATATGACAAATGATGACTGCTCACATTTGTGAGATAATACTTTAATTGAGGGACCAGACTGTTTAATCCACCTCTAAAACTGGGTTCATTTATGATTAAAGTTACATAGTAGGTGAGGTTGCCGGTATGGTATTTGTACATTAAAATCATATCCCTTCTCAAGCATCTCCTCTCCAGAGAGAATAAGTTCAGTGCTCGTAGCCTTTCCTCATAACTAAGATCCTCCAGTCCCTTTATTAATTTTGTTGCCCTTCTGTGGAATATTTCCAGTTCCAGTACATCCTTCATGAGGACTGGTGCCCAGAACGCGACAGCATACTCCAGATGCAGCCAGATCAGAGTCCTGTAGAGTTGGAGAATTATCATTTTATCCCCTTTTTAATGCATGCTAATATTCTGTTTGCTTTGCATGCAGCAGCTTGGCATTGCATGCCATTGCGGAGCCTGTCATCTACTAGGACCCCCAGTTTCTTTTCCATCCTAGATTCCCCCAGAGGTTCATTCATATTTTTGCCACACAATTGCATTATTTTACATTTTTCTACATTAATCCTCATTTGCCATGTAGTTGCCCCCTATTAATTTATACAGATCTTCTTGCAAGGATTCCTCATCCTGCGGAGAAATTAATGCCCTGCTTAGCTTAGCATCATCCGCAAATACAGAGATTGAGCTGGTTATCCCATCCTCCAGGTCATTCATGAAGAAATTAAATATGATTGGTCCCAGCACAGAACCCTGTGGGACCCTACTTTCCACCTGGACCATTCCAAGTACTCCCCATTTATCACCACCCTCTAAACGCGCCCATGTAGCCAGTTTTCAATCCATGTACTCACCCTATGGTCCATGCCGACGAACCTTACTTAGTACGGTAAACGTTTATGGGGAATAGTATCAAATGCTTTTGCATAATCCAGATACACCACATTTACGGGCCTTCCTTTATCTAGATGGCAACTTACCTCTTAATAGAAGGTTAACCATTTAAGACCCGGACCAAAATGCAGGTAAAGGACCTTGCCCCTTTTTGCGATTCGGCACTGCATCGTTTTAACTGACAATTGAGCGGTCGTGCGACGTGGCTCCCAAACAAAATTGGCGTCCTTTTTTCCCCACAAATAGAGCTTTCTTTTGGTGGTATTTGATCACCTCTGCGGTTTTTATTTTTTGCGCTATAAACAAAAATAAAGCGACAATTTAAAAAAAATATTTTTTACTTTTTGCTATAATAAATATCCCCCAAAAATATATAAAAAAACATTTTTTTCCTCAGTTTAAGCCGATACATATTCTTCTACATATTTTTGGTAAAAAAAATCGCAATAAGCGTTTATCGGTTGGTTTTCGCAAAATTTATAGCGTTTACAATATAAGGGATAGTTTTATTGCATTTTTGTTAATTATTTTTTTTTTACTACTAATAGCGGCGATCAGCGATTTTTTTCATGACTGCGACATTATGGCGGACACTTCGGACAATTTTGACACATTTTTGGGACAATTGTCATTTTCACAGCAAAAAATGCATTTAATTTGCATTGTTTACTGTGGAAATGACAGTTGCAGTTTGGGAGTTAACCACAGGGGGCGCTGTGAATTTGAGTGTACCCTGTGTGTGTGTTTACAACTGTAGGGGGGTGTGGCTGTAGGTGTGACGTCATCGATCGCATCCCCCTATTACAGGGATGACGCGATCGATGCTGCGGCCACAGTGAAGCACGGGGAAGCCGTGTTTACACACGGCTCTCCCCGTTCTTCAGCTCCAGGGATGGATCACCGCACTGCAGCGGCGATCAGGTCCGCGAATCCCGCGGTCCTGTTCCTGGAGCTTCGGACCGGGTCACGGGAGCGCGCCACGGGCGCGTGCCCGTGACCCACGGCTGGGTACTATAATCAACGTATATATACGTTGATGTGCCCAGCCGTGCCATTCTGCCGACGTATATGTGCAGTAGGCGGTCCTTAAGTGGTTAATAGATTGGTTTGGCAAGAACTATTCTTCATAAATCCATGCTGATAACTGCTAATAATACCGTTGTCATTACTAAAACCTTGTATAATGTTTCTCTGGACCCCCTCCCCCATTGCCTAGTTTAAAAGCCCCTCTAGGTGATGGGGAGAGGGTCCAGAGGTAAAGATAGTCCGCAAGGAACATATTTCGGAGGGTAAAGTGATTGTAAAGTCTTGTTTAAAAAAACAAAAAACAAACCTATTATACTTACCTCCACTGTGCAGTTGGTTATGCATAGAGCAGCCCGGATTCTCCTCTTCTCAGGTCCCTCTTTGCTGCTCCTGGCCCATCTTCTCTATTGAGTGCCCCCTCAGTCAGCAGTTTTCTATGGGGGGCATCCGAGCCGAGTCAGAGCTCCGTGTATCCATTCAGACACAGAGCCCTGACCCAGCCCTGCCCCCTCTCCCCCTGATTGGCTGACTGACTTTGATTTACAGCCGTGTGACCTAATGGCACTGCTGATGTGTCTCAGCTAATCAGGTGGGAGTGTCCTGGACAGCTTAGACACTCATGGACATCGCTGGAGAGAGATGTGGCTCAAATAAGTAATTAGGGGGTGCTGCTACACACAGAAGTTTTTTTTTTTTTTAATGCATAGAATGTATTAATATAAAAACAACTTGTGCCTTTACAACCCCTTTAAGACAATATTTTCAAAGAAAAAAAATATTAACTGTCACGAAATATACTAATATTAAGGTTCCTAAGTATTAAAGCAATATTACACCCAAAAGAAAACATTTATTATATTGCAGCTTAGCAATTCTTAGATGTGTTGGCTGCATTTGTTTTCTTTTTTAGGCTGGTGACCCAGCCAGTAATTCGCTTGTTTTTCAAAAATACAAGCTCCCCTGCAGATGTATCAGTTACAGGGATGAGACAAACCATATATTACTGATGGGGTGCTTACAATGATCAGATTTTAATTATTTATGCTAAGCCTTTATCCCAAAATGAATAAAACTGTTTGCTGTAACTGCTTATAATTTGTTAGCTGGAGTTCAGCTTCAATTTGTTGGAGTATCTAAATCTACTAGTACATCTGACACCCATCCTCCCAGGCTGACATTGCTGCTGTCCAATGGTACCCCCTGTTCTCATTCATCCAGAGGGGCATTCTAATACAGGAGGTGTGTTACTGGCCAGATCACCAGGTGAAAATAGAGGGGAAAAGACTAAAAAAAAATATTAAATTAATACATCCACCGCATCTAATGATTGGTATACTGCAATATACAGTATATAAATATATATTTTGATTTGATGAGATACAAACAAGTTAACAATCCTTGCACTACTACTGTTAGTGCGGATATCACATTATATATGTCCAAAATTAAAACAGGTCTAAGCTCTGCTAATTAATGGTTTGTTCAAAGGGAGAAATGTCTTCTCTTTGTTGACCCAGAAATTGTGGCTGTACAACTCATTTCTAGTGCTTCATATAGTGACAGCCAGTAATATAGTTGTGGGCTGATGGCAGTGGCAGCTTGCAATTATTGTAACATTTAATATGTAAATAGCTTGACTACAGCGTACTAATTTTATAATGTGGATTCCAGAAACCATACTCTCTGCAGTACAGTCAGGCAATGTAGTGAAGCACACATGTAACAATCAATTTGTTTTCATAATCCTTATGTGTACGTTTTCAAAATTTATTATAAAAGTTTTAAAAGCTTGAACTTGGTTTCAGGGACAGAAATCAATGAGCAGCATGCAAGTCATACCCATCAGAAGCCACTCGACCAGCAGAAATGCATCTCAGCTCAGCAGTCCTGCGGGTTTGTTGCAGAATATCAACACAGCTTCCTCTAGTGGTTCACAGCAGGACAACACCCAATGCCAGAGTGCCCCAGACTTTACTCATGACAGGCAATTAAGGTAAAATTTCCAACTTACCATGTGCATCATTTTTTGAGGGTGATTGTGTGACTGTTTGTATCGTATTACATGACAATATCATAGCAGAAGAAGAATAATAAAGGTTGACCGTGCTTAGGTTTTGAAAGTATTTGTTTCTGGCATGAGTGCATTAGACCTAAAGTTTTGGCACCAATAACTTTTTTACTGCCAATATATATTTGTCAACAGCACTTTTCATGCACTTACTGTATCCCCCCCCTGGCGGTATTCCCGAGTCTGATTTGGGGTTAGATTTCTGTGCTACGATCGGTAACCCCGAGTCAGACTCAGGCTCGCCTCGCTGAATCCACAGGCAGTGTTTACTTACCTTGTCCGTGGATCCAGCGATGCATCCACGCTGTGTGAACGAGCGGGTGCTTGCTCGATTCACACAGTATCCCGTGTGCCGCTGATCTCCGTTCCCTGCGACGTTACGAGGCACAGGGGCGGAGAAACGGCGCCATATTCAAAAAAGTAAACAAACACTATGCATACAGTATACTGTAATCTTATAGATTACAGTACTGTATGTAAAAAATACACACCCCCCTTGTCCCTAGTGGTCTGCCCAGTGCCCTACATGTCCTTTTATATAATAAAAACTGTTCTTTCTCCCTGCAAACTGTAGATTGCCCATAGCAACCAAAAGTGTCCCTTTATGTCAAAAATGGTTTTAGATCAGCTAAAAAACAGTGATTATAAATCAGAATCATTTGCAGAATTTAGCGATAGCGATTTGTTTGGAAATTCGTCATAAAAAAATAATAATAATGACAGCGACAATTTTGCAACTGAGCAAATTTCAGTAATTTTGATTTGATTACATTATTGAATAATTTTTACTATAATTATATTATTATCTGTTATAATTATTTATATTTATTATATTATAATTTATAATAAAAAAAAAATCATACTCGGGATGCCTATTAGACTCTTGTTTGGTCAGATTTAAGTGAGTTATAAATTACAAGCCTACAGTATAAAACGCCAAATTTCCTTGCAAATAATGGTACCGCTTTCAGCACCTAAAATCTGAAAGAATCATACCGCCAGGGAGGTTTAAATTTTGGTGTAACAGTCAATCTAAAATAAAAAAAGCCCTAAAATCAAAATAGCCCATAACATAGCTCTAAGGCCCTGTACACATGGGCAAGAATCTCGTCAGGAAAAAAAACGTTGTCTTCCTTCACGAGATTCTTGGCAAGAAACTCTTGCCGCCCGAGTGTACAGATTCTCATTTCAAAAGAACAGCGGTTCTCTTGAAAGGAAAGAACGCGGTGACGCCGACGAACACGTAGGACGAGCATGTGCTTGTCACATTCGATGCTGTCGCCGCCATCTTGCTTCACCCTACCTATGCCGTGGAAGCTACCGCGCATGCATCAAAGTCATTTCGAACATGCTCAGGTTTCCACAGCGACAGGTAAGTATACACACACTCGGGTTTCTCGTCGGGCCGACAAGAATCTCGATGAGAAAAGAGCGCAGGTTCTTTTTTTTTTCTCGTCGAGATTCTGGCCAGATTTCCTGACGAGAAACCTGAAAGTCTCGTACACACAAACTGTAATCTCGGCAAGAAGCAGTTTTCTTGCTGGTTTTTGCCGAGAAAACCAGTCCTGTGTACGAGGCCTTAGCCATAAACCTCAACCTAATTTTAAATCCAAACCTACTCTAATCTTCATAAATATCTGTTCACTAGCCATAATCTTAACTTTGGAAAAATTCCTTGTTCCAAAGTTATAACACAACTAAAATTTGTGTAAAATATAGAAAACACAGAAATAAACAGATTTTGGTTTTATTTCCACTACAGCTATATTTACAAAACAAGCAGGTGAAGTAAATTGCTTGTTACCTAAGAGCCCATTCACACAGGGACGACTTTGGATCCAACTTCAAGTCGCCCCAAGTCACCCCTAGTCGCCTCAAGTCGCGCTGCATGAGAAAATCAATGTAAGTGAATGGAGCCGTCTTAATGCACACTACGGCAGTCGCTCCGACTTCAGAAAAGGTTCCTGTACTACTTCAATCCGACGTCTAGGTGACTTGTAGGCAACTTGTACACATTGATTTCAATGGAAGTCGCCTCAGAAGTCGGATCACTGTCTTAACAGAAGCAACAATACAGGAAGAGAACATACATCTCTTAGGCAAACCTCTCCCTCCCCCTCCCTCCCACAGAGCTGATTCTTGTTTGATTGGCCACTGGAAAGCCTCCTGTCCTGGAGGCAACTTGAAGTTGCCTTGTAAGTTGCCTCAAGTCGCGCTGTAATTCATACTCAAGTCGTGTCCAAGTTGGCTCCCAAAGTTGCGCTGGAAGTCATTTTGCCCGTGTGAATGGGCTCTAACATATCTTTTTTTATTTAATTTTTTTATTTTGGCTGACGTATTAAGCAATGTACATGTTTTAATTAGAGTGGAGTTCTTATTTACTATTGGGGCTTATACAAAAAATATGTGTAAATGCAATTCCAGTGTGCAGTAACCCTTATCAACCATCAGATCTCAATTTAGTATGGTAACATTGTGCTGTATGAGCAAGTAAGGACAGAATATGGAAGCTGCATGTGCAAACTTGTTTTTTACGTTGCAGGTTCCAGGGCTCCCAGCTTTGCTTCAGTCACGACTTACAGTAGGTTCCTTTCACACCACAAAGAGGCTACCAAGCAAATGTCCTTTTTTTGCACAGTCACACAGATCACATTTAGGGTAGCCAATTCAATTCAAAAGGCTGTCATATTCATGAGAAATTTACAAAAAAGGTGCATGCACCATTTTAAAAATCACTCTGCATCAAAAGGCATGATACTGTGGCGTGCACAAATGCACACACGTTGGCAAGATGTGTGGGGTTACTATTGAAAATGAATGCCACTGCTGTGTGTCTTTGACCCAAACAAACTTGCATCCAGTGAAGTGTCAGGGCACCTGATATGCTTATACTTGTTCCAGGTCATAGTGAAAGAAAGATAAGGATGACAGCCCTAAAGGTTGCACCTTTTTTTTTTTATTTAAAGGAGTTGCACTGGTACAATGAAAAGACAACTTCTTATGTAATGCTACCCTCGAAGGAGCCGCTGGTTAATTTGGGATCTACTCTCTTTTAGCTTAACTCACCCCTATTTAACTGGCTCGAACCCTCCCTTGACACATCAGAAACCTGTGGAGTGAGATATTGTGACCTCTGCTGGGCTGGGGTCACAATAACAGGCACACAATATGTAAATGACAATATGGCTACGAATTACTTGGTGTTATAGATGGTCCTTCCAGATGAAAAAAATACACTCCACACAGTGAATATATTTAGATATGAGAAGGTAAGTTTACTGTATTTAAACTTTAGGAAGATAGCATAGAGTTTAACACAAAACACAACTGGTCAGTAACAAGTTGGTCTGATTAGCAAGAGCCCTTGCAAAGACCAGACTTGTAGTATAAAAAAAAACAGTTATAAACCTAAGAATGGTACCATTCACTTGGATTAAACAAACAGTCTATGCTCATGAGTGCCCCTAGCGGGCAGTTCTGCGGAACAGTAAATGTTCACGATGCGGCCGGTTGGTGCATGTTAGAATTTGTAATCCACAGAGGGCAAATGATCAATGCAAGTTGATTAGGCAAAGTATCCTGAACAGCGCGTTGGTGAGTTGATCACCGTCCGGTGTCAATCACTCTGGTGTAAATACTGCAATTCCCGCAGGCCCCTCAAGTCTGGACTGAGAGCCTAAAGGAGGTGGAAGGCCTGTGTGGTAGTACTGAAAAGTCTGTCTAAGAGGAGAGTTTAGATGTTGAGCATGTGCTCCCTCACCCGACAGGCCGATCCGCCTGTTTTCCTCACAGGTGCGTTGACAAATCACTGCTTCACCGCACAAAGGGTTCCGGACAAAGGTGTCACACTGTTCCAGTTGTCAGCTGGGCTGCCTTTTCGGACTCCGGGTACGCTGGCTGGATACTGGAGGTCTCTCGGCAAACTTAGGCCTTGGCTTCTGGCCTAACCACACGGCTATCTCTGTCAGCAGCTCCGCAGAGGAGAAGAGGCTGGATCCGAGAGAGCGAAAAAGCGCGCTCCCTCCCCTTATGTAACCTCCCCCACAAGTCTGTGCGGAGGCATCACATGTTCCAAAAGGGCAAGGTATTGCGGGAAATGTAGTCTGTTTTTCCTAAGAGTCAATGGAGTCCATATCTCGTGCTACTTGCAATCCCACAATGCATAACTTTGCCAATGATATCTTACATATTTACAAAGTATGCATAAAGTCCCAGCGGGATGGCCTGTCATTAGACTCAGACAGGGTGACCCCGCTACACTTATATCATAAAATGAATGTCATGAGTATAAATCACAACCAAAACGTTGTGTTATATTGCAAAAGACCGAAGCAAGCAGAGTGCAATAAGAAAAATCAAATCAATTGTACATAGATGCATAGAACCCTTCATGCAGGTTGTGTCAAAGACAGGCTTGTTTGGGGGAAAATATACCGTCCATAAATATTGACCACGTCGTAGAAGAAGGTCTAAAGCCTCACACACACGATACGATTGTTGGCAGGGAATTGTCTGTCGACAGACTGTTCTAAAATCTTACTGTTAGTACGCTACTTTTGACTATTGTTGTCCAACTTTCGACCAACAAATGTTGAATGGCAGGCTAGTAAATTTTCAGCAGACAATGGCTGCACGTCTGATTTTCGTATGGTCAGCACACAAATCTGTCACACAAATGTCGAAAGTACAAACATGCATGCTCGGAATCAATGCTCACCAAACACGAAATTAGCAGAAGGGGCCCAAAGAGTGGAGCTCAAGAGCAGAAATTACTTGTACGTTTGGGTTTGTGGCACCGACAATTGTGTACCTACAGTATGCAAGACAAGATCCTTATGACAAAAATCAGACGCTTGGTTGGCCAACAATCATACCGTTTGTACGAGGCTCAAGACTATAACTATAACACGTGCACACCATTTTTTTTATTTTTAAAAGAAATAGAGAAGAAGCAGATAGAAAAAGAAAGGAAGAGAAGGAGAGAGAGAGAGCGAGAGAGAGAAAAGTGGGGGGTGTTGGGGGAAAGGTGGTTAGGAAAAAGAGGCCCCCCCCCAGGGAGCAGTGGTCAACAGCATCAATCAAGCAGTGGAGATCACCAAAAATTTGTCTTATTCAGGTATATTAGAGGAATTCATCAGAGAAGAGAAAAAGGTCCCAATAAAACCATCTGGACTTATGTTCCTCTGACTTGTCCCGTAAAGCAGAGGTCAGATCTTTCATTTGTTCAATGTCCTTCACTCTTGCGAGCCATTGGGTTACCGTCGGTGCAGATTGTTGCTTCCACAGGGGTAGAATTCAAACTTGTACAGCATTAAGGAAATGTTTAAGAAGAGATTTATGATAGCGTTTCCTTGATAAAGGAGTAAGGGTAAGTAGGACCACTGCTGGGTTATCTTGCAAAGAAATTTCTGTGAGGCCCCGTACACATGACCGAGCTTCTCGGCAGAATCCAGCGAGAAGCTCTCTGGGAGACATATTCTGCCGAGTAACTCGGTTGTGTGTACACTTCTGACGAGCATCCCGTCGGGAAGCTCGTCGAGCCAAAAAAGAGAGCACGCTCTCTTTTTCCTCTATGTTCAATGAGGTCTTTGGCTCGACAAGCTTTTCCGACCGCTCATCGGGAACCTCGTCGGGCGGAACGATGAGTTTAGCCCGACGAGGTTCTCGGACATGTGTATGCGGCCTGAGTCTATGTATGAGCTTGAGAACTGATTGAGGCTGCACCTTTGAAAACAAGTCAGCTCCCTTTTCTGTGCTGAGAGATTTATTTTAAAAAGCCTGATTTTATAGTTGAAAGTATAACGGCAATACTTTTTTTACTTTGGATAATGTAACAGAGGCTTAAAAATTCCTTGCTCTGTTAACCACTTCCCGCCCACCATATTACAAATTTACATGTGAAAAGTGGTTGTTATCCTGACTGGACGTCATATGACGTCCAGCAGAATAAGCCGCGATCACGTGCCCGTGGGGGTGTGGAGTGCGGCGATTGTTGGTGTGGTGTGCCAGTCTAAAACACCACATCTCTGACCTAGGTAAAGAGCCTCTTATATAGGCTATTTACCATGTGATCAGCTGTGTCCAATCACAGCTGATCACAGTGTAAGCAGGAAGAGCCCATCAGTGCCACCTATAAGTACCCATCAGTTCAGCACTTCAGTGCCCATATGTGTCACCTATCAGTGCCCATCAGTGCCACCTATCAATGCCTATAAGTTCTGCATATCAGTGCCACCTATCAGTGCTGCCTATCAGTGCTGCATATTAGCGCCCATCATCAGTGCCACCTCATTAGTGCCACATCATCAGTGCTCGTCAGTGCAGGCTCATCAGTGCCCATCAGTGAAGGAGAAAAACATACTTATTTACAAAATTTTATAACAGAAACCAATACATTTTGTATTTGTCTTTTCAAAATTGTTGGTCTCTTTTTATTTGTTTAGCAAAAAATAGAAACCCCAGTGGTGATCATATACCACCAAAATAAATCTCTATTTGTGGGAACAAAATTATACAAATTTTGTTTGGGTACAGTGTTGCATGACCACGCAATTGTTATTTAAAATGAGACAGTGCTGAAAGCTGAAAATTGGCCTGGGCAGGAAGAGGGGAAGGTGCCCAGTATTGAAGCGATAAAATATACCATTAAAAGTGTTTTGATGTTTCTGTTCGGAAAAAAAGCCTGTTGATTCCTACAAAAACCCAGTGTTCTTTGCACTCTGCTGTGTTATCTTAACATTATCAGTCCTGCCCAGAACAGAACACCCCCTTCCCATGGTATAGAGATCAGGAGAGAGGGAGGTATTCTGTAGTCCTAACTCACTTTCTAAGGTATCAAAGCTGTTCCTATATAGATACAAAACAGTGGATAAGCATTGTAAGCCGAGGACAGTATGTTATTAGCATGATCACCAGGTAAACATAAAAGAGCCTGAAAAAGAGTAGTAAGGTCAAATATAGTAGATGTTTTATTTTCTTAGCTTTAGGTACGCTTTATTTATACAATATGTAGATGAACTTAACAGTGTTTTCATTTTTCATTATTCAGACTATTGCTTAGTCAACCTATCCAGCCAATGATGCCAAGCCCCTGTAGCACAAGGCGGTACTCAGAGAGTGGACATCAGATAAAGTGGGTGCTCTGTCATAATGTGATACTGTTAGACTGTGTTTGCCATACATGTCTAGGTGACTAGGGGTTAAATAAAAGCTGAATTCATGAATTTAGACAATTTGACAACTATGCAGGCACACTATGAGTTAAAGGGGTAATTCCCCCAAAAAACTTTTTTTAACATTGATTGAGGCTCGTTATGTCAAGGGGAATCGGGTGTTTTTTTATTAGAAACGAAGCAATACTTACCGTTTTACAGATGCATCGTCTCCGTCGCTTCCGGGTATGATCGTCTGGTCTGGGCGTGCCTATTTGATTGACAGGCTTCCAACGGTCGCATACATCGCGTCACGAGTAGCCGAAAGAAGCCGAGCGACGGTGCGGCTCTATACTGCGCCTGCGCACCGTCGTTCGGCTACTTTCGGAAAATCGTGACGCGATGTATGCGACCTCGGAAGCCTGTCAATCAAATAGGCACGCCTATAGTCGGAGCCCATACCCGGAAGCGTCGGAGACGATGCATCTGTAAAACGGTAAGTACGGCTTCATTTCTAAAAAAAAAAAACCTGATTCCCCTTGACATAACGAGCCTGAATAAATGTTAAAAAAAAGGTTTTTGGGGGAACTACCCCTTTAAGTCAATTGAGGTGCATTCCACCTAGCAGACTTATCTCTTTAATTTAATTCTGGGGCCGCGTACACACGATCGAATCTATCTGCTGGAAACAGTCTGCCAGACCGTCCCAGCAGACAGATTTGATCGTGTGTACGGGCGGACAGACAGATTTTGCCAGCAGACAGATTTAAAAGCATGCTTTAAAATCTGTCTGCTGGGAATCCGTCCGTCCGACATGTCTGCTGGTTAGTACGCTAACCAGCAGACATATCTGCTCGCACATGCGTCGAATGGATTCGACGCATGCGCGGAAGTGTTTTACTTCCTGGTGCGGTGATGTGGCATCGCCACGTCATCGCGTCAACGTCATCGCCACGTCACCGCGCTGTCTGCCGGCGGGGATTTTGGTTTGATCGTGTGTACAGCAATCAAACCAAAACAGCCCAGCAGACAAATCTCTTCAAATCGGTCTGTCAGACCGATTTGAACAGATTTATTTGGTCGTGTGTACGCGGCCTCACAGTTTTGTGGGGATCTAGAAGCATAGCTATCACTATAGAGCTCTGACACTGGACTTTCTGATCTCAGCTCCTTCAAGTTGCATGTAGCCTCTGTGCCCACACTTCCCCTCTGCTGCCCATTCACAGAAGCCTTTGTTTTTTGTAAACGTGTTCACAAAATACAAAGGGATCTGTAAATTTGCAGCAGAGGGGAAAGATGGGCAGAGATGCTGCTAGTGGGGGTTTCTTTACAAAAACTGAAGCATGCAAAATCTGGTGCAACTCTGCATAGAAACCAGTCAGCTTCCAGGTTTTATTGTCAAAGCGTAACAGAACAAGCTGAAGCTAGAAGCTGATTGGCTACCATACACAGCTGCATCAGACTCTCAGTGCACCAGTTTTAGCAAATCTTCCACAGTGTCTCACTTTTCAGAGACCCGGAGTGTATTGATTGCTATCCTCCTCTGGGAATGCCATAAAACTCTCAGATTTATATTAAAGAGATAAGTCCACAGGTGACATGCACCTCATTGGACTTAACTCAGAGTGTGCCTGCAAATTTATCGAAGTGGCTGAATTCCTAGAGTTCAACTTTAATCACCTTTTTTTCATCATTTTCAGTGATGTATTTTTATAGCAACAAGACAGTAAACCATTTTTATCAAAATGAATGTATTTGACATGTCTTAAAAAAAAAAAAGTAAAATTAGCATGTCAGTATTATAGTTTAATTATACTTACTGTTTACTGTAACTGAATTAAAAAAAAATTGAAAATCAAGATAATGAGCAGCAACGATTTTATGCCATGTAAGAATTTATTCTTTATCAGTATGGGCAATGGTCATACTATAGACGACAACATTTTTCACCAAGAAATTGGGGATCGTCCAGGGGCTTATAGTGAGAATCAGCATTAATTAAATTGCAACTCATTTTTAAACAGGCAAAAATAATAATTTTTTGTGAAGGCATATTGTTATTCTATCTCAAATAATAGAAAAAAAAACTTAAAAACTTTGGCCCAGATTCACAGAGCAATTACGCCTGTCTAACTGGTGTTAGACAGGAGTAATTTCAAATTTTGCGCGCCGTATCACTAGTTTGAATCCTCAAACCATGATACGGCAGCTTCGGGCTTTGATCCAAGAGGCTTACGTCTTCGTAAGCCTTCGGATCTACGCTGCGATATTTTTGCGGCCGCTGGGAGAAGTCTGCGTCGTTTTCAGCGTCGGGATATGCAAATGAGTTTTTACGGCGATCCACGAAGATACGAGCGGTCTTCGCAATCGCTTACGTCATTTTTTTGCTACGTACTGTTAGACCAGCTTTTTGCTGGTCTAACGGTGCGTAGCCCATGTTAAGTATGGCCGTCGTTCCCGCGTCAAATTAAATTTTTTTTTATTTTTTTTACGTAACTCGTTCGGGAATAGGAATGTCCGTAAACGACGCTACTCAAACAACGAATGACGTAACAACGTGATTTCGCGCAATGCACGGCGGGAAATTTCTGAACGGAGCATGCGCAGTTCGATCGCCGCGGGAACGCGCCTATTTTAAATGCTTCACGCCCCCTACTCGCGTAGATGGCTTGTGCCGGGAGAAATACACTACGCCGCCGTAGTTTACTGGACAAAATCTACTGGGATTCCACGTAGAGCCAGGTAAAATACGGCGGCGTAGTGTATTTCTGATACTCTACGCGAATCTAATTGTATGTGAATCTGGGCCTTTGAATCTATATCGACTCTCACTATCAGCGTCAGGATGATCCCCAAACTTTGGGACCATTTTTGTAAGTCTATAGCATATTCAATAGGGGCTTTAAAGAGAAACCGCATTCTGCTCTCATAATTTGTAATAAAAACATCTTTGCCATTCTGAAGCTTCCCTCCAACCACTTTGCATATTATTTTATATATATTGTTATTCTGTACTTGCCAAATATGCAGCAGAAATCTCCCTCCACTAAGTCTAGCTAAATCCATTTTAACTGTGGGCAGCTGAAGCTGCTGCCTGTTTACTTCCTGGATTTACACAGAAGCTCTGTAGCTCTAGTTGGCCCTCTTATGACTCACCCCCCCTCCCTTCCTGGAAAACTCTTATGAGAGTGAGAAAGAGAGAGCTGTGCATGATGTCAAAAGCCTAGGCTTTTTTACCAGATAAAAGGAAGGAAGTGGGCTGTATAAAGTATTTACTGGCAGAAAAAAAAATGTTTTCCTATCCAAAGTTAAAACAACAAGGGCAGAGGATTTCATAGATGAAAAATTACTGAAGATCCACTTTAAGTCCAGGGCTGATTATTTTATTCTTTCATTTTTTTGAGGTTTCAAACATGTTACTTCTACCAGATTTATAATCTGTTGATGTTCAGTGGTAACTTGCTGATCAGGTGGAAAGTCATTTGGTCTCCAAGCAGCACAGATGATTTGTAGGTGTCACTTTTCTGACTTTGTGTTTTCTTTTGTTCAACCGAAAATTTAGTCTTGCTTAAAAAAAAAAAAAATCATACATCAAAGACTTTTTCTTGGCACTCTCTTTCTGATTGTAGATTACTGCACCTCAACCCCAACTTTTGTTAGCCTAAAGCCTCGTACACACGCTCGGTTTTCTCGAGGCTTTGAGGTTTCTAGTCAAGAAAATGACTCTCGACAGTGTTTTCCTGCTGAGAAACCCGAGAGTGTGTATACTTACCTGTTGCCGTGGAAACCTGTGCATGCTAGAAATGACTTTGACGCATGCGTGGTAGCTTCCTAGGCATAGGTAGGGTGTAGCAAGATGGCGGAGACGGCATCGAATGTGACGAGCGCATGCTCGTCGTAGTTGATGTCACCGCGTTTGTTCCATTCAAAAGAACGGCGGTTCTTTAGAATGGAGTGTCTGTACACTCGGCCGGCAAGAGATTCTTGCCAAGAATCTCGTCAGGAAAAACAACGTGTTTTTCCTGACAAGATTCTGGGCCGTGTGTACAGGACTTTACTTGTACATACCACAATTCAATTTTAAGATTCCTGGAGATTTCTTTCAGCATCAATCAGTCAGCTCTTGGGCGGAATATGCTTGGCTGGTCACTCCTGGAGAAATCACCAGTTGTTTGACATCTACTAGATTATTTTCCTTATAGTGGAATGATTGATTTCAAATCATTTGACAAGCTTTTTAATTCCGTTGCCAGACTCATAGGCACCCACAACTTTCTTTCTAAGGGCTTTAGAGAGCTCCATTGATTTTGACATAATCACACCACACATGCCAATAACAAAGAGAACCCAAGACCCTAGATATCTGAGGTTTAACAAAGACAGGTTACACCTGCAAACTGCCTAAGACTGGCCATACACCTATAGATTATCTGCAGATTTTCTATGGTCAGATGGAAAAAGTAGAACAGATTCCTCCATCTACGCTGAACTGTGTGGATGGAAGAATCTCCCACTGGGCCAAGCTTTCTACCTTAGTCAGCCCCGCTGGCTCTCACAATACCTGAACATTCTGATTGGGTGCAGGCATTGTTTAGGTTGAGAACCAGCGGGGCCAACCAGCAAGATACTGAAGCTTGGCCCAGTGGGAGATTCTTCCATCCACACAGTTTAGCGTACATGGAGAAATCTGTTGCGCTTTTTCCATCTAACCATAGAAAATCTGCAGATAATCTATAGGTGTATGGCCAGATCAAAGATGGTCTATTCTTTTGTACCTAATCTGATATATGTCATTTGTGCAAGTATATCATCTTTATCTGTAGGCACTATTTTAGTCAAAATCCTATTTTACTATTTTAGTCAAGTTCACCTGTTCTAATATATTAATAACGTCAACAATGGAGTATACTTAAGTTTTTACATGACTATAAATGTTCTTAATTGTCCATCTCAAAACATTACATTATAACTCACAACTATAAGGCCTCATACACACGATCAAATCTGTCTGCTGGAAACGGTCTGCTAGACCGTTTCAGCAAACAGATTCGATCGTGTGTACGGGCAAACAGACGGATTTGGCCACCCGACAGATTTCAAAGCATGCTTTGAAATCTGTCGGCTGGGAACCCGTCCGCCCGACATCTCTGCTGGTTAGTACGCTAACCAGCAGACATGTCTTCTCGCACACGCACCGAATGGTTTCGATGCATGCGCGGAAGTGTTTTACGTCACCGCCACGTCACCGACACGTCAGCGCGCTGCTGGCGGGGATTTTGGTTTGCTCGTGTGTACACGCGAGCAAACCAAAATCCCAGCAGACAGATCTGTTCAAATCGGTCGGTCCGACCGATTTGAACAGACACATTTAATCGTGTGTACGAGGCCTAAGTATGTGTCCTTATGAATATATTGCTACTGTTTTATTTCCTGCTAAGAAAAGGCTCTGATAATGTTTTTTTTTGTCCTGTAATACAACAGATATTCACAAAACACAGAAATATTTAGGGGTCTAGAAGTGCAGAGTTCTGACAACAATACTCCAATTATGCTAATGGATCAAGCCATTTTACATCCAGGATTTACATCAGTACATTCCTCCCAACAGCAGGACCTTCAGGCTATGCAAGCTCAGCAGCGACAGCAGCAATTTTCCCAGGTAAAGTACCAGTAGCGTTGGATGTGACCAGATAATGCCAGAGATGGGTCTATAATTCGAAGTTTGAGTTTCTACTATGATGATGATGCATATGTTAAAGCTGAAGTTTGTTTCATTAGCCTAGTGCATTAAGAGTCAGACTAGCTAAATAGTAACCAATTTTTGAGGGCTGCTGTGCTACACTACTATCAGATGCAAACCGGCTTACTCGCTTGTCGATCAGCACTTACGCCATCAAGGTCGTGGCTGCGGCTTCCCTCCTCCGTCTCCTCCCCGTGTCCTGTCGGTCGTTGCTTCTCCTCCTGGCCAATAAGATCTTGGGACTCCCGGCCAATGTAGTCTTAGGACTCCCACCCACCTGGGTCTCAGAACCCGCTTCCTGATTGGCCAGAAGGAGAAACAGGAAGAAATTAGTGAATATTAATTTGCTAATGTCACACAAGTGGGTGGGCTGAGGGCACAGTGCTCTGCGCCCCGAGTCCAATCTTTGTTGAAGCTAATTAGAAACTCAGGCTCTTATCATGAGCTTAATAAAAAACCTCCATTGAAATCCATGCATCCAGTGCATCGCATGTAAGTTTGGGGCTGAGCGCATGGATTAGGGCTGCCACTGGTTGAATCAATCTGGCATATAAGAAATTTTAATAAACTGCATCAGACCAGCAGTAAGGAAGTTTTAATACACAATCTGCCTTAGGATTTTTTTTTTTTTCTAGAGAGGTGACTCATGACAGCTAAAGTGGTTGTAAACCTCAAAAATAAAAAATATGAACAAAGCTTTTCCTATAGTATGTGCTTATGCCAATCCAGAGCACAAAGTGTAATTTCTACCAGCTGCCTTAATACTCTGCTATCTGCTTAAAGGGTCACTAAAGGAAAAAAAAATGTTGAGCTAAATAGCTTCCTTTACCTTACTGCATTCCTGGTTTCATGTTCTCATTGTTCGTTTTTTGCTCTGATGTTGCTGTAATTCTTCTCTGTTCTGGACACTTCCTGGTTGTCTGTTTCCTGATGACCACAGTACTGGGAGCTTCTAGTTTTGTTTTCCAAACCATCACTGCTCTATGGCTCTGTATAGAACAGAGGCAGGAAATAAAGACGAAACTAAATGCAAAAACAAAACTGAAACTACAGGTACATTATATGATTGATTTTTATGTATTTTTAATCAGTTAACTATTATGTCTCTATACTCTGTAAACAGTCATTTCACCAAAAAAAAAAAATGTTTCCTTTACAACACCTTTAAGTAAATTCTGACAAATTTTCCTGACACCAACAGGTAATAAGGTGACGGGAGGAAGCTGTGATTCAAAGTCTGTGTGCTGTGTGAAGGGGATGGGTATTGTTCCCAGCACTAAGCTCTACTCACTAAGCACTACAGAGTGTAAATTCAGCTCACCTCTCCCTGCTTTTTGAAATCTCAGACAAGCTGTGTGAATTCTGCATTTTTTACTGATGTAGAGGACAGGTAGATGCAGATAAACAGGTACATATGTAGGAGGATTTGTTTTATCTCTGTGTATCAACTGAAGTCAGTCACTTCCCTGGGTATATATGTAAGGTCTCTTGCACATGGTACTGATGTTTGAGCATTGAATTGAAAAGAGATAGGTTGCTTACAACATACAGGTACATGTGATACAGTATAGGGAGGGGCATAGAAAGAGAAGGCACATAGTTGCCCGTGGTACAAGTAGTCAGGTATAAAACAGCTTGGGCAGTCTACGTGCCCCCAGGCAACAACGAGCGCAGAATTGAAGTCGAGATTGCCATATCATGATAACAGATCAGTATGTTTTGCACATTTTTATGCGCATTCGTGCATGCATACTGTATGCACGTTCGCACAATACATTCCTAAGGAAACTTCATTCATATTTATGCTCACATGCACGTATTTGTACTTATTTGCACATATTTGCGCGTACTGGCGGAAAATATCCACCGGGAATGCAGATTTTTCTATTTATTTATTTTTTACTCAAGAATACACAGTGCATTTCTATGTGCCTGTGTGTACAGGGACATTGTAAACAATTGGCTGCATTTAGATCAGTAAAAAAGCTGCAGTGTGCAAGAGACCCTTTAAGGGTTTACAACCACTTTAAAGGGGAGTTCCACCCACAATTTCACTTTTTAAATATAAATACCCCTGTAATACACAAGCTTAATGTATTCTAGTAAAGTTAGTCTGTAAACTAAGGTCAGTTTTGTTAGGTTGTTACAGCATTTAGATAATCTAGAAATAGACCGTGGCCATCTTAAGTGTGAGCATCATGAAGCCAGACTGTATGACTTCCTGGATTTCAGCTTTGCATATCTCGCACATGCTCAGTGCTGCACAAGCAATGTAATAGGTTTCAGTCAGGTTTGCAAGGACTACTGGGAAACATAATGCCTATGCCAGAAACCCTTGCAAATAGCCATGTGACTTAATAGCCTAGGCTAATAAGGTGGAGGAAGTAATGAAGGACTACAAAATAAAGGTATTTACAAGCAACAAAATAAATAAAAATTGTCCATTCTAAACACTATGAGATTAGGGCATGCAGCGCAGACAAACATAAAAAAAAATGGGTGGAACTCCACTTTAATAAAAACAGGAATACAATTGCTAGTTTTACAACATTGCATCCATAATTAGAATTAGGCAAAACTCACAAGAGAAATATTGGGCTGTAAGTGATAACTTCCTTTTGAAAGTACTAGGCTGCCCTGCTTTTATTTTGGCCAAATTACTCAATGAGACGCTGAACAAGGAACAAGTATGCAGAGTTGGGTCCTAATATCTGCTGTAGTGCCCTGGAGTCATGAAACCTAGGGCTCGCTATCATATCTTTTTCATAAAGTTCTTAAAATGAATAAGTTAATGAATAAAATGCCATACTTATTGCTGGTCAGTGAAGCTGTCCATCATAGGTATGGACCAATAGTGAGTCAAGCCAAGCTTGACTTTCCTTTTTGTTCAATGGCTCCCAAGGTGCTTCAGCAGGGATGTCAAGGTTGTGTGTGGACACCAAGTTCCTACAGTTTACCAAATTACAACAGGTTTACTTTGCAATGTGTCTAAAAGCAAAGTACCAGTGGGGAAAGCCGCACAACACGGAAGCTCTCATTTATGACCTGGACATATTCTAGTATTAAGATACACTTATACAGTTGTACTCTTTCTAATACCAAGAACTTAGATGCAAGCCCGGGATAATGAGAGCATCAATTTGAAGTTTGCTTTGTGACAAGAAGCTGTTCTCTCAAACAGAACACAATCAGGCCTTCATATTACAGATCTGGGTTAAGAATCAAGAATAAAGTACGCAAACAGTGATTCATAAGTTGCCATGGAGACAAGTTATTTTTAGTTCAGTATTGAACATTCAAACTTTCCATTATGTGTTTCATGCTTTATGTATTTGTGCTTTTTTGGCTTGATGTGATGAAGGCTTTTTTTCCCAGCATTTATTATGATTTTTATCATCTAAGTGTATGACCAGCACAAAAAATATGTTTCTAAATCCTCCAGCCAAACTTTTTAAGTGCATTTCCATTTGTTTGTTTATTTCCACTAGGTGGCGACAACAAGCACTTTACAGAAGGAACAGTCAGATTCTTTGATTCTGCCAACTTATTCCCAGCATCAAGGGTCTATAGGGTTACAACAGCAGGTATCACCAAGAAGAACTAATAGTCTATCAGAGACATCAGGTGTCCAGTGATGAAAAGGAAAGTCAGACCTGTTTTATTTCACCAGCTGGTCTGATATTTACTGGTGTCTGCCCTGTGGAACATTTCTGGGATGTTATGATCGGTAGGAGGCATCACATATTTCCTAACAAAGGTTGTCAGCTGCAACCGGGACCTACTTCATTTACTACTGGTGGGAATTGACAGTTCAGGTTTTATAAAACAAGTCTGTCTGCACATAACTCATTGAGAATACTCAGACCAGCCAAAATTCTTGTTTGTGCCACTTTTCTTTCCGATAAAACACTGTGTTCAGTCAGTGCGACTCAAGAAGACAATCTAGAAATTTTTCAAAAGAGTTTTGAATTATGGTCAAAGATTTTGTGCCCAATGTGGGGACCATATCTGTGTCAGGGCTGGTCTGCCCTCTGCTGCTCCATGATTATTGCTATTTTGTCCATTGGGTTTAAATTGCCTCTTCATAATTTTCTCTCTCATGTCTGCAACAGTTGAAGGTGCATAATACTTTGGGAAATAGTTGGTGTAACAGATAAGTATGAACGCAGCATTTTATTCACATGAGAAGGTCCCATACACTTGCATTCAGTGTTAAATTTGTCTTAATAAAAATGGGACTGTTAATGTTTGCAGGATTCACTGCACATTATGTGAGTTCTGTAGTTTGTAAGTGTTTTGAGCCAAGATCAGGGAAAAAAATGAATCCTACAAGCAGAGCTGTTTCTCATGTAACATAAAATATGGGAGCAGTTAACATAACTTAATAGATTTGAAGAGTGTCTACATGTAGTCAGAACAATTCTTAGTCACTGTTAAATCTACCTTTTAAACAAGGGATTAGTTATATCACTTGGCATGGTGTACTTTGTGCCTCAGTGATCCTGTTGGCTTCTACAGAATGTTTAGAATGCATTGTTTTCAATACTGGCTAGGATTACCTAATTACGCCTTCCACTGTGTTACAGAAACGCGTATTAAAGAGGAACTGCAGTCTGCTCACATCATTTGTAAGGAAAACATCTTTGCCATTCTGAAGCTTCCCTCCAACCACTTTGCATATTATTTTATATATACTGTGATTCTGTACTTGCCAAATATGCTGCAGAAATCTCCCTCCAATTAGTCTGGCTGCAGCCATTTTAACTGTGGGCAGCTGAAGCTGCTGCTTGTTCACTTTTTGTATTTACAGAGGCACACCAGCAGCTCTCATTGGCCCTCTTTTGACTCACCCCCTCCCTTCCAAGCAAACTCTTACAAGAGTGAAAGAGAGAGCTGTGTATAATGTCATAAGCCTGGGTTAATGACCAGACAAGAAACAGGAAGTGGGCTGTATAAGATATTTACTGGCAGAAAAAAAATGCTTTACTATACAAAATTAAAACAACATAAGCAGAAGATTTAATAGATGGAAAGTTGAAAAAAAATGACTGAAGGTCCGCTTTAAGTACTATGAGAAGTTTTGCACTGACCGTAGTATAAACATATTTAAATGTTTAAACCTTTTTTGCCATATACATATTCCCAAACAGAAAAGAAGGCAAAAAATTCACATCTGCAGCCTAGCATGATGGGAGAAAGCAAGCAAAAGCACTTTGTAAATCAATGGGCTGCTTTAATAATCTATGTGCCACTAACTGGGAGATACCCAGCATGCAACTGTGATTAGCACTGGTCACCTATAAAGTGCACAGAAAAGCAGGAATAAAGAGCTTAAAGGGGTTGTAAAGGTTTGTTTTTTATTTTCTAAATGGGTTCCTTTAAGCTAGTGCATTGTTGGTTCACTTACCTTTTCCTTTAATTTCCCTTCTAAATGTTTTTTTTTCTTTGTCTGAATTTCTCACTTCCTGTTTCTCCTCAGTAAGCTTTCCACCATCATCCGAGCGGTGGAAAGTCAGTCAGAACAGCTTACTGAACAGCTTACAGAGGAGAGACAGGAAGTGAGAAATTCAGACAAAGAAAACAAAGAAAAAAAACATTTAGAAGAGAAATGGAAGGAAAGGGTAAGTGAACCAACAATGCACTAGCTTAAAGGAACCTATTTAGAAAATAAAAAACAAACCTTTACAACCCCTTTAATATTGTGTCACGTACTTTATATCTTATTTTAGTCCTGTCTACTCTTTGGCAGAGCACAGAAAGCTGGACTCCTGTAATAACACAGATACAAACCCTGTGGGTGAACATAAAATAATGAAATAAACACATCAATAGAAAACAAAGATCCCTGTCCTTACCAATGCAGTACTAAAACAGCACCATAGTAATTTTAAACATACGCCTATTTTAGTGTAAACTTGCCTTAAACTTACAAACCAAACAAATCAAAAAGGGGAATTGTATAGCAAGCATCTCCACCAGTGGTCTCTAAACAATGGCCGGGGACCAATTGTGGTACTTGCTTTTATCCTGCCCTTGGGGCACTATTTCATCCATTGATACAACAGTGGGCAAAATCCCCCCTTCTGACACCAATAATGGGGTCCAATTTCATCCAACGATGCAAACAATGTGGCCCAATTCCTTCCAATGACACCAATGATGGGGTTAAATGACACAAATTATGGGGCACTGACACCAATGATGGGGCATTTTGTTTCGAAAGTTTGGAGACCCCTGATCTATACGTACCTGCACACAGCCTCAGATTCCTCCTCAAGTTCCCTTGGAATGCACAAAACACAGTGCAGTATGATGCAAAGCTTAACTACTTAAGAACAAGTCAAACTTTGGATTATGTTCCATCTGATTGACTTCACTACTAGTCTGTGCAATCTCACTATCCAAAAGAGAAATGCAGAATGATGATGGAGTCAACTTTGAAGAAGTTTAGACTTACATAATAGAGACCCTCAAGTTTCAAGGATTTAATGGTGCTTGAGCAGAACCTAAAGATTTGTAAAGAAATCAAGTGCTTGTTTTACAGTGCTGTTGTGCTGTTAGTTTTATTTGTTCATGTTCAAGACAGGTTTATTTTAAAATGTATTGTGTGTGTGTGTGCGTGCATGTTGGTGTGGAATTCTAAAAAGTGTGTATATATATATATATATATATATATATATATATATATATATATATATATATATATATATATATATATATGTATATATATATATATATATAATTATGATATTTATGAAAGCATTGCTGAATTACTATTGGGTTGATTTATTGTGCCTTTACTAGTTGTGTAAAAGTTACCGTAGAGGTAATCTACAAAATATATTTTTTACAGTTTTTGATTTTTAATCTCTTTTAAATGCAAATATACATTGATCTAAATACTGCTATCAAAAGAAAATGCTATTTATTTTAGATTTGTATATAGTACATGCTATAACTAATGTTGCTCTAAAAAGCTCTATAAAGCACAATAGATGGGGATGTGTAAGTAGGGAACTTGAATCTTTATTGATGTCATAAAATCTCTCCTGTGGCAGGAGTCTATCACAGATTGAATGAATTCCATTTTGAGTTTTTTGAGGTCAAGTAAAAGCTCTAGGAGCCTTTAGCGTTGAAATGGGGAATATAACTCCTTACTGTTTAGCCCAGGTAGAGCCACTCAGTCACTTCTACAGGTGGTGGAAGAGGGTCCCCCCCTCCTGCCACGGCCCACTGTTTCGAATGGCGGCCTCTGCAGAAGCAATTTTGATGTTGTTCCTCCCTTCCTGTGAAATCAGGAACCAGAAGGGACAAGGTTTTTGTCACTTCCAGTTTTGGTATGTTTGTACAAGAATCTGATTGAACTGATCTCGGTTTGATCAGAAGCTTTGGAGGCCAGGGAGACATCTGGGGGTCTAATAGACAATAGGGGCCAGATTCAGAAATAAGTTACGTCGGCGTATCTGTTTATACGCCGCGTAACTTCTAAGATGTGGCGGCGTATCTTTTTTCTGTATTCAGAAAACAAGATATGCCGGAATTTAGCTAAGATACGAGCGGCGTAAGTCTCTTACTCCGTCGTATCTTAGTTGCATATTTACGCTGGCCGCTAGGTGGCACTTCCGTCGATTTACGCGTCGAATATGTAAATTAGGTAGATAGTATGGACGTCGGGACAGCGTCAAATTTTCCATCGTTTACGTTGTTTGCGTAAATCGTTCGGGAATGGGGCTGGGCTTAAGTTACGTTCACGTCGTTATCAATGAGTATTTCCGACGTGATTTTCGCGCATGTGCACTGTGATATGTCCACGGGCGGTGCATGTGCCCTTCAAAAAAAAAACGTCATTTATGTGGGGTCACGATGATTTTACATAAATCACGCCCCCATCTTCCACATTTGAATTGCGCGGGCTTACGCCGACACATTTACACTACGCCGCCGTAACTTACAGCGCAAGTAGTTTCTGAATAAGGAACCTGGCGCTGTAAGTTACGTTGGCGTAGTGTATCTGAGATACGATACGCCTGCCTAAAGATAGGCATTTGTATCTGAATCTGGCCCGAGATCTCTACATTATGTGGACCTGTCATGGCCCATGCTTTCACAAAGGATGTTGTTCATCCCTTGTGATAGAAATTAAGTTGATAAAAAAATTAAACGTACAGTGTTAAAGTATATATAAATAAAATAAATAATAAAATTAAAAGAAAAATTAAAAGTACCCCCATCCCCCTGTGCTCACACACAAATGCGTATGAAGAGATGTAAGCAGCGATTGCACCATACATGTGAGGTATTGCTGTGGTTTGTCACCATTCTACGCATGCATAATTTTAAACCGTATCATGTGTAATATCTATTTATTATAAGTGACATCATCTTTTATATTTTATGAAAAAATGGTTATTATATTGTGTTTAAATGCACTAAAATTCATTAAAGAGTATTTTTTTTTTTTTTAAAGATTTGCTTTTGAAAAACCAATGTGCAAATACTTGTGACATCAAGCAAAACTGCAACACCCACCATTTTATTATCTAGGGCCTCTACTTAAATAATATATATTTAATGTTTAGGGGTTCTAAGTAATTTTCTAGGAATTACACGCATGAGAGAAATGTCAGAATTGTCTTGGGTGGCGAGTGGTTAAACAATATTTTTTCTTAAAACAAATCTAAAACAAAGAACAAAACTTGATAGTATTGCAATATTGTAGTGGCGGCACTAGTTTTCTTTTTTCACACTTTTTTTCCCAAAGTAGGCATTATCAAGTGTGTGAACAAATTATCTATAGTCATTTAATATGGCTTCTCTGCTCCCTCGATGACTCTCAAACATTGGTTCCAACTCTTGGTGCCTAGATTGTGGGACTTGGGGGTAGTATAAACTTTCTGAAAAGTTATTTACATGTGTATTTGGAGTCTCTAGTTATTTTGCAGCAGTATATCAAGGTTACACAATAATGTGTGCTGCTGTGAGAGACAATAATGGTCTTGCTAAACATAAAATCCTGAATGTGTATGTGAGAAGGCGAGAAAGAGAGGAGACTGGTGTGATATCATATAACTTGCAGTTCTGAATACAGTCCTGCTGCAGCTCGCTCTGCTTGGTTTTCAGACTCCCCCTTACATTTTTTTAAGTGCAATACTTGCTACTGGAGGACTGGAACCAGAAATGCAAACCGCAGGTGTTAAAACACAGAGGGATGAACAGTGCAGAAATTTAAATTACCACATTCAGGCAAATGTATTGAGCATTTCCTCTTTTTAAGCGCACAGAAAATGTACCTAGTTCTAACAAAAGAAACCCAAGAAAGTCTTCTACAATATCTTTACAATTCTCCACTCTAAATATGCTGTTTATAAAGCAGATTTCTGTTGTTATAAAAAAAAAAAGCTATTACTATGGTCAGTGGGTAAGGGGAGGAGCCTCTTGAAAATCTTATTGTTCTTTAATGTATATTGTAGTAGTGTACACTGCACTGCTAAATTGTGTCAATATAGACATTAAAACATATTTTGATGCCAAAACTTCCATGTGGAATGAAATGTATACAGAGTAATAAGCTGTACATTCAAGCTATAATAAACCTTAGATTATTTTTTTTTGTATTTTTTTTAAGTACTTTATGTCAGATATTATGCTTATCGTTTGTACTATATTGTATGGCCAGTAGTTAAAATTTGTTAAGCACCTTCTAAGCAATGATTATTGCAAATGCTTTTAGAATTGTGGAAATTCAGGAAAAATGTTAGCGGTTCCAAACGGCCTTGCAGTGCAGAAATATAATTCTATGCTAGAGGAGAACACAGCAGGGAAATGTTGTTTGGCAAGCTGTCTTAAAACAACCCTGTTGGTGAATACAGCTAATCAAAGACCACCCTGTAAAAGGAGAAAAAAATACTTTTCTGGCTGGTGGTGTCCTAAATTTTGTTGTATCGCAGATCTCCAGCTTCCGGTTGTGTCTGACACTTGCAAAAATGTTAATTATCTGGTCCGCTACCACATGTTGTGGTTCATCATGCCTTCCCTATGTCACTTCTGAACACCGTAGGGGCACAGGGGATTTGTGGAAGGAACCAAAGCACATGGGAGGGGACTAGGTTTTCGACACACCCTAAAGAGTGGGATACCAGCAGTGTCCAGAAATCTGCACTACAAGAAAGGCTTTGAACACTGCCTGCAAAAAACAATATGAAGTTTCTTCTTTTACAGGGAGGACTTGTTTGTTTTGCTACACTCAGCAATGTGGTCACTTCAAAGTAGTTTTCCCACTTTCAAAAATGTTTTTAGTCGCACATAACAATGGAGCCTCTTTTTTGTGTCGGACATATTTCTGCAGTCCTTCAACTGCAATGAAAGCTGGAGTAGAACCCTTTTTCTATAGTCCACTCAACTGAAGTAAGTGGATCTGCTAGAGTCTAAATTAACAGAACAGCTGAATATCCAGAAGTGGCCCACTGCTCTTGTGTCCATCTTCCTTGAAAAAAAGTTTTTCACACATTTTCATATTGGAATACATACAAAGCTTTGACAATCACTTGGTTTTGAGTAATGTATATCTGCATGAATTAGTACCAAAGGACTCGTTCCGTTTAGTCTCCAACTATTATCTATGTGAGGGCAATCCTAAACAATACATTAAATTCACATCTATATGTCGGCATTAGAGTTGCATAGTTAATCTAGTTGAAAAAAGTCTATCCAGTTCAACCAATTATTGGTTACTTTACTGATTGAACAGATGAAATCTAAGGGAAAAGTGTATCCAATGTGTGGTCAGCTTTTTCTGATATACACCATTTAACACCGCCTCATACATACTGTAAAATGGTCCTCACAGATTGTACTTGAAAGCATAAATATAAATATGGCACTTTAATTTCAGGCAGGTTGCACATAAGTTACTAAAATAAGATTACAGATGTACTATAGCAACCAAGAAAAATAGGTTGACATTAATTAAACATTGGTTAGATGAATTAATAGAAGCTGCTACACTATAGTGATGTTTGTTAGTAGACTATTCCCATGAAGTTCTCATCAAGCTGCCATGTTGCCTTAGGCTTTTGTCAGAAACAGGCAATGCACCTTCAATATGTATACTTAATTGTATAGAAATATTCACTGTGTTAATTTACAAAAAGTAAATGCAGCACAACACTGCAGGCCTTTTGTATAAAAATATGCACTGTATACAAATGCAGGTATTCCCAGAAAAAGTTACTGAACCTAAAACCCATTACCTTAGATAAATAATTAGGCGTGGGTAAAAAATATGATACACAATCGCACCACATCAGGATTTCCATCCTCAAAGTTTTTTGTGATGTAATCTTAAAAGTTTATTCATAGTCTGAGGGCATGATCTACAAGCTACATGGCATGTTCTGCCTACTCTCTGTTACCACGAACATCTGGTGGCAGCTGGTAATGCATTAAACAAGACTATGGGGTTATTTACTAAAACTGGAGAGTGCAAAATCTGCTTCAAGGTTTTATTGCCAAACCATAAAGGAGAAGTCCAGTCTGAGCTTTTTAGGCTGGGCTTTTCCTCTGGGTCACAGCAGTGCAATTAGTTTTGCACTCCTGTGACCCAATTTCAGCGGAGAGCTCTCTGAAGTCCACTCTCTGCTGACGTCACTGCCATCAGTCGAGACAGCGCGTCATCACGACTTCCAATTTTGGATCCACCAGCTGCCTTGATTGATTGATGGCAGTCTCAGTGTCTCAGCGAGCCGCTGAGACAGCTTCTCCCTGCCCCTCCACAGCGGAAGAGGAAAGACGCTGACGGACAGTCGGCTGCTTTCCTCTCGGGGATCTGTGAGAACCGAGACATTGGCGATGTTCGGTAACTTGGTTCTCAGTGCAGAGACAGCAGGGGACAGCTGCAGTGTCGGTCTGATGCTCCATCCACGAGGTGAGTATGAATCTAAAATAAAAATGAAACCTATACTTCTCTTTTAAAGTGGTAGTAAACTCTGTAATACCACTTGTACCTACAGGCAAGCCTATAATAAGGCTTACATGACATCACTGGCGCATTTGCTCTGAAGGTCCGGCTTACAGTGCATGTGCCGGAAACAGTGGCTACCGTGCGCATGCAATGGAGTGATGTCATTGTGCACCCGGCCACTCATGCAGCCAGAGGCCGCAAACCTGAAAGAAAGACAGGGGAAGTTCATGTTAGCCATCTCAGCGGTGACATAACGGCGCGGGAGGGTCTCATTCTAAGGTAAATCTATCATAATGTGCTATTATGCGATGCATACTAACACATTGTGACATTGGGAGCAGGGAAAGTGGCATGCCTTATTTCAGAGGGAAAATCCATGGATGGTACAGGTTTTTGACTTGCCTACCTAACCTTTCTCCCAGGAGTGGTTGGTCAATGGGTACCAATTTTGCTTCATAGACATGACTTCATTGATGATGCAGCCAAATAGGGCTGCATCAGGCAACTTTTATCTGAAGTTTCTTGACAGCCTAACGTGGACCTTTCATTAAATATTAACTAACCCCTATCATTTAGTCCCCACCTCATTTAAAATACAAACTAAATACTAACTTGATTCTAAAAAAAAACACTTACATATTAGCTGAGGATTCCACATTTCATGAGAATTGGCTCTTGCACTATGCATGAGCAACTCCTCTCAAAATTTGGGATCTTTGGCCTTCCAAGGATCCCACAAGAGTGACACCATCTTAGTTAGCCTTGGCAAGTGCACTGAAAGCCAGAGGTAATGCAGACAGCATTTTATTCTGCTAAAGTGTATACGTTTTTTTTAGGATTCAGTTAGTATTTTTAAAGTTGACGCGGGGGACTGATAGTAATTCATTTTGACTTAAATTGGACACTTTAAGGCAAAGCCAGCATTGCCATAACACTGCTGTTACAATTTGATTATCAGTTACAACTGATACCAGCTTATGGCTACTTTACCTGACTACCTATCTCTGTTCACAGAACTGCACTACATATCACAGTTAGCTTTTCTAAAAAATTAGCATGTACCTGTAAGGCCACGTACACACGATCGAACATGTCCGCTGAAACTGGTCCGCAGACCAGTTTCAGCGGACATGTTCGATCGTGTGTACGGCCTATCGGACCATTTTCCAGCGGACAAAAGTTTCAAAACATGCTTTGAAACCTGTCCGCTGGAAACCTGTCCGTCGGACAGGTTCGATGGTTAGTACACGAAATCATCGGACCAAAATCCCGCGCATGCTCAGAATCAAGTCGACGCATGCTTGGAAGCATTGAACTTCGTTTTTTCATCACGTCGTTGTGTTCTACGTCACCACGTTCTGGTCCGAGGGGATTTTGGTCCGATGGTGTGTACGCACATCACACGAACAGACCACTTCAGCGTGGTCTGATGAAAACGGTCCGTCGGACATGTTTCATCGGACATGTCTGATCGTGTGTACGAGGCCTTACAGTTTTCTGAATATGTCCCATCTATAGCCAGTCCAGCTTAATCTGAAAAGTATTTGAAGTTTCTCACAAACAGAAGCATGTGTTCAACTTTGTCTAGTCAAATTCTAATATCTGTAGAAAAAAAAACTGTAATAGGAGTACATAGTGAATCTAAATTTGAATCTGTAATACATGCCTGAAAACCAATCATACCTGTACCGTTTGTTTACAGTCTTTAAGCAAAAGTGCTATTGGCATATAACAAGTAACCTGTAAAATATATGTGCTGTTCTTGCCTACTGTAAATTACCCCAGCAATTCTGTAAATGTTGATAGTATATTCGTAGAATAATGATGCATTATATAAACAGCCCAGTTGTGTGTCATGCTGCAAAAGATTCAATTAAACAAATGCACTTTTTAAATTCATATTTTGTATAATTTGTTTTTTGTTCTGTTTATATAAAATGAGTTTATGTTGTTATAAATGATAGTGTGTTGTACAATTACTGTAATGTTTAGCTATTTTTATAAAAAAAAATACCATATTGAAAATGTGTTAAGTTATTCCTGATATATTTAATACGTACCAAGGGATACAATATTCTCCCAAAAAACTATAACACTGGGAAGAAAACAAAATGTATCATATGCTATTGATTTAAATATATGGGTAGTTGAAGAATATCACTTTGTAATATTAAAGTTGAACTAAACCCGTATACCCTTTACAGTCAAGCAAGCTGCCATCTTAAGCTGGCCAGACACCATACAATTTTCCTATTACATGTTTATTTATTTTTTAACAACAAGGTTGGTCTTTATTGGAAAAAAACACAAAATGGTACACAGCAAATCACTCTGGGTAAGAGCAGTACAAAACAGAAACAAAAAAGGGTCAGAAGTGCATTGCACATCATAAAGAGGAGGAGAATATGCAATCCAGAGAACCACAGGATATGGGGAACTTAGGAGAGGAAGGGGAGGGAAAGGGGGGGAAGGAATAGGGGGGGAGTAAGAGGGGGGGAGGCCCGCCCAATGCCCCAAAGATAACTCTCCTGCATACATCAATATTCAAGGATTAGCTTCATACGTGGGGTCCGTCCATGGTCGCCAAATCCTCTCATATTTCAGAGGACATCCTCTACTAACATAAGTCATCTTGTACAATGGAAGCACTGCGTTAACCACATTTTCCCAAGAACTAACAGTGGGGGGCAGGGGGGAGATCCACTTCAGCAGGATTTCCTTTTTAGCATAAAAGAACAGCAAGGAGATCAGTGTCTTAGTATATCTGGGCCTCTGTTCATCGTCCTGCACTCCTCGAAGAGCCAATTCTGCCGTCAAAGGTTTATGGTCGTGGCCCTATGATTGAGAGGGAAGTGAATCACATAAACACGCGACAAGACTTACAACATAAATAGACCTGGAGTGTGCCTTGATGGTCTGGTCGGAATGCCCAGAAAAAGGGGGCATACAGGATAGATAATGGGTAGTTGTGTGGAAGGATGTGTTTGAGAACTGCCTTGAAAAGGGAAGGGTGGGAGGGTATCGTGCACTGGAACCGACAGTGAGTGTGGGTGAGTGCTCTGTTTAAATAGCCTCCGGGCTCCTCCCATAAACTCAGGCCACCATTTTGGCCTTCTAATATATCCAGCTGAGGGCAGAAATTAATAGTTTCACCCACCGCAGCCCAAAACCTCGCCAGCTTTGGGCAGGTCCAGGACATATGAAAGAAGGTGCTATCAGGTAAGTGACAACAAGGGCAATTCGGGGACCGAAGCGGATAGATTCTGTGCAGCCTCTGAGGCGTATAATACACCCTACCCTGTTTGGATCAGCTTGTTTCTGGAGGAAATAACTATTTTAGAAATAGCCTCGAAGCACTTCTCCCATCTGTCCCACAGGGCCTCCATTTTTGGGGAGTCCTTCCGCTGGAGAGTGAAATACAACTCAGATAGAGGCTAAGCAAGAGACTCCTGTGCCAACAACTCCTCAATAGGGTCCGCTGTAAGGACAGGGGGTGACGGGAACTGCGCCCTGGCTGCGTGACGCAGCTGATGATACCTGAATGCCATCCACGCAGGAAGGCCAAATTTGTCCGCCAGAGCCGGAAATGAAAGCAGGGACCCATCACGGAAAATATCACGCAACAACTTGATGCCAAAATGGTCCCAAAGTTGCAGAGCCGGTATAGTTCTGAAATGAGGGAGGAAAGGGTTACCCCATAGAGGGCAGAACAGGGACCACCTACCAGGACACAGGAACCGACGTCTAGCCACCCGCAACACCCGCAGGGTCGCCCCAGTCGAGGCCGGTAAAGATGAGTACGCCGAGGCACCCCGGCACACAAGGTTACTTAATTCCGTAAGGGAACCCACTATGGCCGCCTCCAGACAGACAGACGCATTGGCCCTGGACTGCTGAAACCACCACCACACCGTGACCAGCATAGCTGCCCAATAGTATACCATCAGACTAGGGAGAGCAAGACACCCACAGCTCACAGGAAGCTGAAGGGTCGCTCTAGCCAACCTGGGGGAAGAGCCCCGTCACAAGAAGGAGCCAATGCAGCTGTCCAGCTCTCTGAAGAAGGATGAGGGTATCCACACCGGGCAATTCCTAAAAATATATGTCAATTTGGGGAGGTAGATCATCTTCAAAATATTGATATGCCCTAGGAGATTAGGGGAAGGCCAGCCCACCAGGAACAGTGATATTTAAGGCGGTGGACCACAGGCTGAAGGTTAAGGCGATGGAAGGACCGTAGGTCCCCCGACACCCTGATCCCCAAGTAGACAAACTCGTCCACCGAAACGTAAAGGAGTCTGCGTCCCTGACGTTTTGGCCTGTGCATCTAAAGGAAACAAAGCGGATTTGGCCCAATTAATACAAATCCCCGAATATCTCCCAAATTCATCAAAGGTCTCCAGGGCAGCACTCAGCGAAGAGTCCGCATCATGCAGATATAACAGGGTGTCGTCCGCATATAGTGATATTTTCTGCTCCAGAGGGCCCACCTATAGTCCCACAATACGGCTAGATTCCCTAACCAAAACCGCCAGGGGCTCCAGTGCCAGAGCAAATAGGCTAGGCGACAGCGGGCACCCCTGACGGGTCCCCCTCCGGAGGATAAAAAAAAGTCTGAAAGGGAATTATTCACCCGTATTCTCGCCCTGGGGGCATGATAAAGCAGACCCAGCCAGTGTAGAAACCGCGGCCCAAATCCGAATCTTCGCAAAACCTCCCATAAGTAACCCCACTCCACAGAGTCAAAAGCCTTCTCCGCTTCCAGAGAGACTATGACTCTAGACCAGTGTTTCTCAACTCCAGTCCTCACGCCCCCCCAACAGGTCATGTTTTCAGGATTTTCCTCAGATGAAAAGGCTGTGAGAATTACTAAGGCAGTGAAACTGATCAAATCACCTGTGCAAAATAATGGAAATCCTGAAAACCTGACCTGTTGGGGGGGCGTGAGGACTGGAATTGAGAAACACTGCTATAGACCCACTATTACTATGGGTGGTAGTCAGGTTGAGAAACAACCGGCGTATATTAATGTCAGTGCCCTTCCCCGTCATAAACCCTGTTTGGTCCACATGGACAAGGTCATCCATCACCCCACGGATCCGTCTGGCCAGTATTTTCGCTAACAATTTAGCATCCGCATTTATCAATGATATCGTTCTGTAGGAGGCGCACTCCTCCGGGTCTTTGCCCGGCTTGGGGATCAGAACCACTATCGCCTCATACATGGAGTCAGGGAGAGAGTCCAGAATAGAAAATTGTTTAAATAGAGCAGTAAGCCTAGGCACCAACAGCTCCTGGTAGGTTGAGTATAGTTCAATAGAAATCCCATCCGGCCCCAGGGCCTTCCCAGCCTGCATGAAACCCAACGCCTCCTTTACCTCCTCTAAGGAGAAATCCTCATCTAATTTTTCACAGGTAACTGAATCAAGGGAGGGAAGGGGAACCCGATATAAATATTGAAGAAGTTCCGGGGTGCTATAGGAAACTCTAGAGGAGTAGAGGGCCTGGTAAAAGCTCAAAAATCTCTCACTATAGTCAACCTGTTAAGTCAACAACTGACCATCTGATCCCCGTAGGTGACCAACATAAGTCACCCCCTGCTGCCCCCTCACCAACCAAGCCAATAGCCTGCCATTTTTGTCCCCAAATTAAAATACCCGCTGAGATTTTTCAAGCAAACATTTCTTGGTAAGATCAATTCTAAGCAAGAAGAGGTCCCTCAACGAGTCCTGACAGAGGATGTAATTATTCTGCGCGGGTGATCACACAAACTAGACCTTCCAGAGCTTCGCCTGATCCTACAATTGATGTAGAGACTGCACATAATGTCTCTTCCGCTGAGGTATTTGGGCAATAAATTCCCCTCTAAGCCATGCCTTAAAGGCATCCCAAAGCACCCCCGGGGCTGCAGACTAATCATTATTAACCCAGTAATTACATAGGGCCTCCGGTAATGCTTCCTGAATCTCAGGGTCCACAATCCAATACTTGGACAGCCTCCATACCCCTACGCCCTCCACATGAGAGGTCCGAGTAACCACGGACAGCGGAGCATGGTTGGAGATACCCCGCGACAGGATCTCAGTAGAGTACTCCATTTTCTTTAGATTTACCTTTAACTATGTAGTTAAAGGGCCTGTCTGATTACATACAAATTTAAAGTATTCAGGTTTCACCTCATGTTATATGGTTTTGATAAATCTAAAGGAAAGTTGTACAACAAAAAATGTATAATGTATGACCAGCTCATTCGTTTTTTGGGCCAGTTAATGGGCACAAAATTGAAAATCGTTGAGCCGAAAAAGGACACATTTGGACATTTTTTGCTGATCGAACGATAAATTGAAAGGTTAATGTGTTTCTCGAGCGAACTGTTTGCACTAGGTATATGTAAAAAAAGTAACAAAAAATGGATTAATTTATGTCCACTTAACAATTTATTGTCATTACATGATGGCACTATCATTTTCTCTCACAGCCAAATTTTTTTGTTTTTAGAAAATGGGTTTGGCCGATTTTTCGTATGGTATATGGCCAGCATTGGTCTCTGTTTGATGTGCAGTTGCCATGTTGCTACACGTTTGATCAGCTATGACACCAACCAATTAATGGCTTGACAGAGCACAAGTAACCATGACAGTTATCATTCATGTCATGCCTTGAATGTAAACGTTTTGGGGAACAACAGTTTTTTTTTCTTTGTTAAATAAATGTTCATTAACCACTTAAGGACCCCTTCATGCCGATATACGTCGGCAGAATGGCACGGCTGGGCACATCAACGTACCTGTACGTTGCCCTTTAAGCCCAGCCGCGGGGTCGCGCGGGCGCGTGCACGCGACCCGGTCCGAAGCTCCGTGACCACGGGACCCACGGACCCGATCGTCGCTGGAGTCCCGCGATCAGACAACGGAGTTGAAGAACGGGTGATCGATTGTGTGATCCCTTTTATAGGGATACACAATCGATGACGTCACACCTACAGCCACACACCCCTACAGTTGTAAACACATATTAGGTCACGAAAATAACAAAGAACGGATGGACGGCCGCACACCGGAAAACTCTTGAGTTGTCTTTATTGAAAAAGCATAAGCAGGCACCACAGATACACAGTGAGAATCAAAAAACAGCCGACGCGTTGCACACTTGGTTAGTGCTTATTCATGGCCATGAATAAGCACTAACCAAGTGTAAAACGCGTCGGCTGTTTTTTGATTCTCGCTGTGTATCTGTGGTGCCTACTTATGCTTTTTCAATAAAGACAACTCAAGAGTTTTCCGGTGTGCGGCCGTCCATCCGTTCTTTGTTATTTCCATTGCCTAGTGCATTGCCAGCATCTGCAAATACCTGGGCAGATCCACGAGTGCACTTGGGATTTCCCTGGAGCGGTGAACCCCACTTCACATATTAGATCACACATAACCCATTCAGCGCCCCCTTGTGGTTAACTCCCAAACTGCAATTGTCATTTTCACAGTAAACAATGTATTTTAAATGCATTTTTTGCTGTGAAAATGACAATGGTCCCAAAAATGTGTCAAAATTGTCCAAAGTGTCCGCCATAATGTCGCAGTTACGAAAAAAAACGCTGATCACTGCCACTAGTAGTAAAAAAAAAAAAAATAATAAAAATGCAATAAAACTATCCCCTATTTTGTAAACGCTATACATTTTGTGCAAACCAACCGATAAACGCGTATTGCGATTTTTTTTACCAAAAATAGGTAAAGAATACATATTGGCCTAAACTGAGAAAAAATAAATTATATATTTTTGGGGGATATTTATTATAGCAAAAAGTAAAAAACTGCATTTTTTTCAAAATTGTCGCTCTATTTTTGTATATAGCGCAAAAAATAAAAACCGCAGAGGTGATCAAATACCACCAAAAGAAAGTTCGGGAGCCACGTCGCACGACCGCGCAATTGTCAGTTAAAGCGACGCAGTGCCGAATCCCAAAACCTGGCTGGGTCCTTTAGCTGCCTAAAGGTCCGGGTCTTAAGTGGGTAAAGATGTGGCACAAAAAAAAAATGTATAGACTTTAAATGTAACAAATCCAAACTGATGGGATGAGTTTATAATGTCAATAAGTATTATTTACTATCAATATATATATATCAATAATACAGTGCCTTGAAAAAGTATTTATAACTGAAATTTTCCACATTTTGTCATATTTTGTTCAGAATGTAGTGCTGATTGCAACACTGTAATAAGATTTATCTTGAACACTTGATCTAAATAACTTTTAGGCCGCGTACACACGATCAGTTTTGACTGATGAAACTAGCCTTAAGGCCAGTTTCATCGATCCAAACCGATCGTGTGTACGTCGTCCATCGGACCAAAGTTTTAAAACTTGCTGGCCGATGGACGCCTGACCATCGGGCCAAACCGATGGTTAGAACGCAAAAGCATCGGTCCAAAAACCCACGCATGCTCAGAATCAAGTCGACGCATGCTTGGAAGCATTGAAATTGTTTTTTTCAGCACGTCGTTGTGTTCTACATCACCGTGTTCTGACCCGATCGGATTTTGGACTGATGGTGTGTACGCACATCAGACCATCAGGCCACCTCAGCGGTGAACCGATGAAAACTCATCGGGTTGGACTGATCGTGTGTACGCGGATTTACACTTGGCTGTGGAGTGTTAAGTGTGCACAGAGACTCACATTTATTTATTCATTTTTCAACATTAATTTTTATGCATGGTTTTGACACTTGCATTTATTTATTCACTTTTTATTATTTATTTCATCAGTGGATTATGGTTGACATTTGCGGTTTCACATTCTTTTTTATTAAGTGTATTTTTTTATCACTTTAATTAATATTCTCATGTGACATATTGATTTATCTTATTTATTTATCTTATTACTAGATTGGTGGTATTATTTTATATGGTGGGCATATTATATATTTTTAATAGGAGTGATACATCTTTTCTGGCCCATAGGGATTGTTGGATTTATTTATGGTTTTTATTTTACTCACTGTGTAACATTCGTTTATTTTATTAATTTTTATATAAGCAAGCACCATTACCCTCCCTTTTATAAATTCTTACCATTGTGTGAGCACTGTCTTGTTGTGGCCGCTGCTTAGTTTCTAGTTATTATATTTAATAATTTTAGTCCTATTTGCTCTGGTTAGTGTGGTTTTGCGCATTAGTTCCCCCCAGTATTCATTATTTATATATACATTGTCTCCTCCACAGAAACTGTATGGGAATCTTATACAGTATTTACCAATACTATGTATCCTGCCCCGTGGGTCTCACACTCATTGTTATGTTGTCACACTGTGTTTGGTCAGCCGGTGTGGCAGTGGACTATGTAGCATCAGCTCCGGGGGGATAGTATATCCATGGTTTCTCTAGCTGTCAACATTACTATATGTATCATTATATTACCCTCAGGTAAGAGTGTTTGGTAAATGTTTCATTCCCCCTCTTTCAACTATTACCCATTGTCCCATCCATGAAAGTATCTTGCACTTATTCTCATTATTATGTTTTAATATAGATAATCTTGCTTTTAACTGCTCGTGATGATTGGGAAAACCCATGAAACGCGTAGAGCTACTCAACGAATGTTACATGCTATTACATTGCAAAACTATGTCTGAGATTCAACTGTTTACTGTGGTTACGGCAATATATGGTTATATGTATTTATTTACTATCATTATCTATGTTGGAATATATGTGTATACACGTGAACCATTAATTTGTTACCCAATGCTATTATTATTACAGTTATTACCAGTATACAATTATGTATCAGGAATCAATAAACATAAGTGCATTTTTCATTCAAAGTCCCAAATATAACATTGTCCATGTTATACATAAAGTCTTAATAAAAATAATTTTACACACAAATAAATATGTAAAAAATGTGGCATGCATTTGTATTCAGCGGAAAATAGCAGGAAACGGATGGACTCTTGAGTTGTCTTTATTGAAGAAACATGAGCAAACACAGCAAATACACAGCAAGAATCATATACAGCCGACGCGTTTCACACTTGGTCAGTGCTTATTCATGGCCTGGTTTTGTTTTGTATTCAGCCCCCTTTACTCTGATACCCCTAACTGAAATCTAGAGGAACCAATTGCATTCATAAGTCTCCTAATTAGTAACACACCTGTGTGTAATCTAATCTCGGTATGAATACAGCTGTTCTGCGAAGCACTCACAGGTTTGTTAGAGAATCTAAGGCCCCGTACACACGATCGAACATGTCTGCTAAAACTGGTCCGCAGACCAGTTTCAGCAGACATATCCGATCGTGTGTACGGCCTAGCGGACAGGTTTCCAGCTGACAAAAGTTTTAAAACATGCTTTAAAACTTGTCCGCTGGAAACCTGTCCGTCGGACATGTCCGCTGGTTAGTACGCCTAACCAGCGGACCGAAATCCCCCGCATGCGTCAAATGGATTCGACGCATGCGTGGAAGCAATTTACTTCCTGGTTTGCGGACGTCGCGGCATCAACGTCACCGCCACGTCACCGCGATGTCTGTCCGCGGGGATTTTGGTTTGATCGTGTGTACACACATCAGACCAAAATCTCCCAGGAGACATGTCCGATGAAAACGGTCCGTCCGACCGTTTTCATCGGATACGTCTCCTCGTGTGTACGCGGCCTTAGTGGACAAAGAGCATCATGAAGGCCAAGGAACACACCAGATAGGTCAGGGATAAAGTTGTGGAGAAGTTTAAAGCAGGCTAAAGGTTATAAAAAATATCCCAAGCTTTGAACATCTCACAGACCACTGTTCAATCCACCATCCAAAAATAGAAAGAGTATGGCACAACTGCAAACCTACCAAGACATCAGAGTCCATCAGAGAAGCAGCCAAGAGGTCCATGAGGTCCAAGAGGTCCATGGTAACTCCGGAGGAGCTGCAGAGATCCACAGCTCAGGTGGGAGAATCTGTACACAGGACAACTATTAGTCGTGCACTCCACAAATCTGGCCTGTATTGAAGAGTGAGAAGAAGAAAGCCATTGTTAAAAGAAAGCCATTAGAAGTCCCGTTTGGTGAAAAACTAACACTACACATCACCCTGAACACTCCATCCCCACCGTGAAACATGGTGGTGGCAGCATCATGTTGTGGGGATGCTTTTCTTCAGCAGGGACAGGGAAGCTGGTCAGAGTTCATGGGAAAATGGATGGAGCTGAATACAGGGCAATCTTAAAAGAAAACCTATAAGAGTCTGCAAAAGACTTGACACGGAGCGGAGGTTTAGCTTCCAGCAGGACAACAACCCTAGACATACAGCCAGAGCTACAATGCAATGGTTTTGATCAAAGCATATTCATGTGTTATAATGGCCCAGTGAAAATCCAGACCTAAATCTAATTGAGAATCTTTGTTCAGACGCTCATCCAATCTGACTGAGCTTAAGGCTATTTTGCAAAGAAGAATGGGCAAAAATGCCACTCCCCAAAAAGACTTGCAGCTGTAATTGCAATGAAAGGTGGTTCTACAAAGTATTGACTCAGAGGGGCTGAATACAAATGCACGCCACACTTTTTTCCATATTTATTTATTTTTTTAATTGAAAACCATTTATTGTTCTATGGGTATCTGCAGATAAGACATTATGCACAATCATTTGCCCCAAAGCTCCAATTCTCAGCGCCGGCGCCTTTCGAAAAACTGGTATTGGAGGGCTCTGCTCGCCGCGGGCTGATATCAGATATATATCAGTTGCTGAACTCTCGATCCTTCTCCACCCAGGGTAAGCATGCATACATGCTTCGCTGGGAGAAGGCACTCGGGGAGGAGATCCCGGAGGCGACGTGGCAGACGATCTGGTCTCAGGCAGCTAAGAGCTCTCTCTGTACACTGTACAAGGAGAATGCCTATAAAATATTATATTTTTGGTATATGACACCGGATGTTCTCCATGCCATCTACCCATCCAGTTCAGACAGGTGCTGGCGCTGCCAGGGAGCCAAGGGAACCTTGTATCATATTTACTGGACCTGCCCCAAGATAGTTCCGTTTTGGACGGAAACCCAGCAACTGTTATCTAGTCTCCTGGGGGTGCCGGTTCCCTGGTCCCCGAAACTATTTTTACTAGGGGTATCGCCCCTGCAGATTCCCAAAACTTCCAAAAAACTGATGAGACATGTACTGACGGCCGCGAGGTGTCTAGTTGCCCTTCATTGGAAGCGCCTGTCCCCCCCCCTCTCAAACTGACCTGTATGCCAGGATCAAAGATGTTGAGCTCATGGAAAAAATGACAGCCAGGCTGCAGGATAGATTGGACATGCACGACGAGATCTGGGAGGAGTGGCGCCGTCATGAGGATCCGCCCTGAGCCATGGGTCGAGACCCCCCTCTTACCCCTCCCCCTCTCCCCTTATCCCCCTGCCTCTGCAGACCCCCCCCCTTTCTCTCTCTTTTCTCTTTTTTCTTGATCTTTCTTCACTTTTTTTATTTTTCCTCTGACCCCTTCCTCTCTTCTTACTCTTGCTGTCTTGTATGTCCCTGCTACGCAGGAGTTTCTTATACGAGTGCTATGCTCTAACATATGTAACGTGCTGAAATATGTTATGCACTGTGTTTTCTGCTGTCCTGCTGAAGTTTTTGTACAACTCTCTCTGCGGCACGGGGGTTACCCTGTGTCTAATAAAAACTGTTATTTGAAAAAAAAAAGAAAACCATTTATTATTTTCCTTCCACTTCACAATTATGTGCCACTTTGTGTTGGTCTATCACATAAAATCCCAATAAAATACATTTAACGTTTTTGGTTGTAACATGAAAAACATTGGAAAATTTCAAGGGGTATGATTACTTTTCCAGGACACTGTAAAAAAATATATATATACAGTGCAGAAAATAAGTATTTGAACACCCTGCTATTTTGCAAGTTCTCCCACTTGGAAATCATGGAGGGGTCTGAAATTGTTATCGTAGGTGCATGTCCACTGTGAGAGACATAATCAAAAAAAAAATCCAGAAATCACAATGTATAATTTTTTTAACTATTTATTTGTATGATACAGCTGCAAATAAGTATTTGAACACCTGAGAAAATCAATGTTAATATTTGGTACAGTAGCCTTTGTTTGCAATTACAGAGGTCAAACGTTTCTTGTAGTTTTTCACCAGGTTTGCACACACTGGAGGAGGGATTTTGGCCCACTCCTCCACACAGATCTTCTCTAGATCAGTCAGGTTTCTGGGCTGTCGCTGAGAAACACGGAGTTTGAGCTCCCTCCAAAGATTCTCTATTGGGTTTAGGTCTGGAGACTGGCTAGGCCATGCCAGAACCTTGATATGCTTCTTACAGAGCCACTCCTTGGTTATCCTGGCTGTGTGCTTCGGGTCATTGTCATGTTGGAAGACCCAGCCTCGACCCATCCTTAAAGCTCTAACTGAGGGAAGGAGGTTGTTGACCAAAATCTCGCAATACATGGCCCCGGTCATCCTCTCCTTAATACAGTGCAGTCGCCCTGTCCCATGTGCAGAAAAACACCCCCAAAGCATGATGCTACCACCCCATGCTTCACAGTAGGGATGGTGTTCTTGGGATGGTACTTATCATTCTTCTTCTTCCAAACACGGTTAGTGTAATTATGACCAAAAAGTTCTATTTTGGTCTCATCTGACCACATGACTTTCTCCCATGACTCCTCTGGATCATCCAACTGGTCATTGGCAAACTTAAGACGGGCCTTGACATGTGCTGGTTTAAGCAGGGGAACCTTCCGTGCCATGCATGATTTCAAACCATGACGTCTTAGTGTATTACCAACAGTAACCTTGGAAACGGTGGTCCCAGCTCTTTTCAGGTCATTGACCAGCTCCTCCCGTGTAGTCCTGGGCTGATTTCTCACCTTTCTTAGGATCATTGAGACCCCACGAGGTGAGATTTTGCATGGAGCCCCAGTCCGAGGGAGATTGACAGTCATGTTTAGCTTCTTCCATTTTCTAATGATTGCTCCAACAGTGGACCTTTTTTCACCAAGCTGCTTGGCAATTTCCCCGTAGCCCTTTCCAGCCTTGTGGAGGTGTACAATTTTGTCTCTAGTGTCTTTGGACAGCTCTTTGGTCTTGGCCATGTTAGTAGTTGGATTCTTACTGATTGTATGGGGTGGACAGGTGTCTTTATGCAGCTAATGACCTCAAACAGGTGCATCTAATTTAGGATAATAAATGGAGTGGAGGTGGACATTTTAAAGGCAGACTAACAGGTCTTTGAGGGTCAGAATTCTAGCTGATAGACAGGTGTTCAAATACTTCTTTGCAGCTGTATCATACAAATAAATAGTTAAAAATTCATAAATTGTGATTTCTGGAATTTTTCTTTTTGATTATGTCTCTCACAGTGGACATGCACCTACGATGACAATTTCAGACCCCTCCATGATTTCCAAGTGGGAGAACTTGCAAAATAGCAGGGTGTTCAAATACTTATTTTCTGCACTGTATATATATATATATATATATATATTACATAGGTGAGTGATGATAGAGCATATGTGAGGATAATATCTCACAATTGGAGGCCACAATATAAAAAATAAAATAAAAAATTAAACGGTTACAGGGTTAGTTAAAAAACTGCAGTAGATAGATAAGCTGTGGAGCTTTGACTAGAGTTGAATAATACCCTTGCTATTGGTGTAGGCCATGTACCTCATGAAGCCTGACTGGAAAACTGCCAGGATGTGGCTAAGGGAGTCCCAGCTATTATTGTTCACCATAACAGGGGCGAGAGAAAGTGCATGTTAAGGGGTTTGAATCAGAGAAAGAGCTCTCTCCTGTGATGGTAAAGGTCAAACAGTTGGGCCTATCTTGGTAACATCCTAGCAACATCTGGTGAGTTTTCCAGTCATGTTTCATAAAGTAGGTAAATTGCCTACTCCCATAGCAGGGGCATTATTCAATTTTGGTCACAACTTGTTTTCATCTACAGACGCCACTTATCTGCATAAGCAGTTTCTTGGTAAAGATGAACTAACCCTTTAAATTGATGGGTTCAGTTTCACATTCGGGAGACTTTCATTTAGGCCCCTTTCACACTGAGACGGTTTGCAGGCGCTATTGCGCTAAAAATAGGGCCTGCAAACCGACCCTTAACAGCGGCTGCTGTTTCTCCAGTGTGAAAGCCTGAGGGCTTTCACACTGGAGTGGTGCGCTAGCAGGACTGCTCGGAAAGTCCTGCTAGCAGTGTCTTTAGAGCGGTGTGTTTACCGCTCCTCCACCGCACCTTCCCATTGAAAGCATTGGGAAGCTGCGGCAACCCTTTTTTTGGCCACTAGTGGGGGTTAGAACTGCACCGCTAGCGGCCGACCACAATTCCGACGGTATATCGCCGCTAAAAATAGATGGCTATACCGCCACCGCACCTTCCGCCCCAGTGTGAAAGAAGCCTTAAAGACAAACATATTCCGTACACGGACTGTCATAACAAGACTCAATAGCAAGTCCACAACATTCACAATAGATGCTTTTCAAATGTATAGTTACCAACAAAAAAGACGTGATGACTGCTAAAAGATTGAAAAGGTAAGAAACACAAATTCTAAGGCTGGGTTCACACTAGTGCGAATGTGATGCGCATCTTATTCGCATGACAGGAGATTGTGACCTGCTTTCTATGGAGCCAGTTCACATTCCTCGGTGATGGCTGCGGAGCAGCTTGCACCCAGCTCCCCTGGCATGCCTCTTCCAGATATCCACTGTGCCTCACTCACCGAACTTCTCCTGCCCTGAGTCCTTCGTGAAGAATTTACCCGGACCTTGCGTACAGACTGCTTCTCCAGCTCCTGTTCCAGGACACCTCTCCCTGACCGTGTAAGAAGAGGCTCACTCCCAGCTCCCGAGCTCCTCCGCTGAGGCCTGCACCCCCCCCCCCCCCCAGCCAACAACTCCCCTCCAGTGGGCTGGACCTGAGTTTATGTAGGAGGCCTGCCACCTGCCAATACCAGTTGGGGATTAGTCAGGGCTCCTCACATGAACTCCATGTCACTCCAATTCCCAGCCCTGCCCCTCTTCCAGAACATTCTCCCTGGAAGCAGGGGAGGCACCCAAGAACTGAAAAACAGGTGGTTACACCCACTGCTACACTAACCACTCCCTGCCCCCCAGATCAAAACAAGCAGGCCTAGCATGCAGCACAAGCCTGCCTCAATTTACCTGCCTGGTAGCTATCACCCAAAACACCTTACCTCTAGCACCTGTAGAGGGTGCTACATGTAGGCAGACCTGGACTTGCAGAAAGACCATAGGAGCATCACCGCTGGGACTTTATAGAGACCAGAAAAGGAGCACCGCTGACTGGAAGTGTCAGCATGCAGGCTGACAGGAGCCACCATGAAAGAATACACAGGATGAGAAGGCCCTACTCTTCTTCAGACACCCACAGCACCACTGTTCCTGTCAGCGTGAGCCAGGTAGGCAGCAGGTCTGAAGCTGCTACCATGGGCCGACAGCATGATCAACACCTCTCTAACAGGACCCTCATCATTATCACAGGCTAGGGGGTGAGTGAAGGCTCTGAGAGCTGAGAATGTACACACACTTCACTCTTTTATGACTCCTTCAGTCTCCTCTGTGTCAGTTCAAAAAAAGAAAGGGAAACAATAACTACAGGTAGATATTGATGGTCGGACTTTGATGCCAAGGAAATCGGTTAAAAAATATCAAATTTTAATAGCACCAAATTAATACAGAGAAAAAAAGCACATATAAAATACAAATACAGAAATAATAATATATATACATGGATGGACCACTGTATACAAAATCCTTAAAGTCGCCGACGCACGTTTCGCCGTGGGGCTTCTTCAGGACGGTTAGTAAGGATTTTGTGGAAAGATGTATAATAGAAAACAAGTGGTTATATAGCTGACGATCCTATAATGAATGCATCCGATGGCACACACAGCAGGCGGATAATCAGCGGCCAGGTAGAAGCTTACTTAAAAAGTCCTCGGAACTTGGAGAAGGTCTTTAGTTGACAATAGAGTCAGAATAAGAATATCTTTCAAGTTTAGACGTCACGTTATTGGCAGCCTCCGCTCAATAGGGAATAACCGTGCAGCCAACTGGGACAGAGAGCTACTTTCAAATGACCAGACTGGATACCTTCCTAGTATACTAGACAACCGCAGTGCAGGTTCCTGTATTAGGCTTTAAAGTTGGAGCCAATGTATATGCTTTCGAATGGTTATCCAGAGATCAGATCAGTGTCCCAATGTGTACATCTGAGTGTCAACTAAAGACCTTCTCCAAGTTCCGAGGACTTTTTAAGTAAGCTTCTACCTGGCCACTGATTATCCGCCTGCTGTGTGTGCCATCGGATGCATTCATTATAGGATCGTCGGCTATATAACCACTTGTTTTCTATTATACATTTTTCCACAAAATCCTTACTAACCGTCCTGAAGAAGCCCCACGGCGAAACGTGCATCGGCGACTTTAAGGAATTTGTATACAGTGGTCCATCCATGTATATATATTATTATTTCTGTATTTGTATTTTATATGTGCTTTTTTTCTCTGTATTAATTTGGTGCTATTAAAATTTGATATTTTTTAACCGATTTCCTTGGCCTCAAAGTCCGACCATCAATATCTACCTGTAGTTATTGTTTCCCTTTCTTTTTTTGAGCTCTATATACACGGATGTGGCCCATGTGAGTGCAATCCCCCTGTATCTCCATACTTATTTCTATCCACCCCTCCCCCTCTCCTTCCCCATCACCAGCTTTTTGCATTTATCCTCTGTGTCAGTGTCTTCCCTGCTCAGTATGCTCTGTTTGTCAGCCTTTAGTCTCCCTCTTCCTGTTCACTCTCAGCTCTCAAGTACTTTCATTTATATTTTATTTACCACACTTTTGGCCTGTGAAATGTCTTCATTGTGTATTCATTTCCTGCAGGCAGTTGTTGCATGTACTGTATCACTCACCTAACCACAGCAGTAGAAGAGGCCCACAAAGTATTGTCAGAGGAAACCACCCCCATGTTGTCAGAATGAAGTAGCACTGATTTATTTCAGAGCAGAGGACCCCAAATCTCAATCGCAACCACCAGGGGAAAGAGCTTTAGAAGTGTCAGTCAGGTTCTTTGTAAAACCCTCATCCACCCAATTCTGAGGCCATGCAGCTGCACACCACCTACTCGCAAAGAATGCCCCAAAACCCAAGGATCGTGCCGCATCAGTAAACAAATGACAGTCCACATTAGTCTAGGGGGACTCCAGCCAATAAGAAGTACTATCAAAAGTACCCAAAAAATGTTGCCAGATCCGTAAATGATGCTTATGCTGAGATGTTAAACAGATAAAGTGGTGCGGCTCCTGAACCCCCGCTGTGACCAAAGGCAATTCGATGCTGACGATCAGATCTGTGATTTTGTCAACAGGCAATCTACAGACACCCTTGACAGAAGCTATTTCTATTCCCAAAAATGTTATGACAGTAGGGGGTCCCTCAGTCTTGGCGGGGGTGATGGGCACCCCAAATTGTGCAAAAATGTGTGTGATTTAACTAGAGGACGGCATCAAAAGACGTGTGTGAAACAGAGGAGAGATCTGTACTAATGCCATCATTTACCGACCCCGCTTTAGGGAATGATAAATGATGAATCATACAACATTTGGCTGATTCCTTCTTGGGGACCACCCCTAAAGGGGATACTACTAAATTGTGAAGAGGAGGCTCCAAAAAAGGGCAAGCCATATGACCTAAAGCAATCTCCTTGGCCAACTTCTCCCGAAGAACCACAGGATGTTGTCTAACAGATTTCAAATTACAGGAGGACGGTAACGTGGAAGGGAGATTGCAAGGGATAAGAAAAAAACATAATCAAAGCCATGCCCCAATAGCGCAGCAGACCGACTGTCAGGATACCTATCGAGCCAGGGTCGAATCGCCTCGGTATTCACCAGTGACCTGCCCTTTTTTTGCCAGAGCTGTCTCCCGGGTTACGGAACAAGCCTTTGCCTTTTTTGAGGCAGCGATTGACGGGGTGGCTACCCCCACATCCTGAGCATTTGTGCCCAAACGGCAAGTAGAACCCCAATTGTAGTGGAAATCGTTAAAAGAACAGCAGACGCCTCTTTTAACAGTTCCATGGGCCCCTGCTCCTGCAGAAGCAGCACCCAACTGAAAGGGAGAATGCACAGATGTATTAGTATACACACCCTCTTTAGAATTCATGACCCACATCCAAATGCCAATATCCCTATTATCCCAACTAAGGTCAAAGCAAACAAGCATGCATTGCCAGAACTGCTCGTCATAATTAAGCCAAGCTGTTCCACCATAAATTCTATGGTCATCCCAAATGGAATCAAGATAGCAAAACAGCGCAGAACAAGAACTCCAGCTGCTTCTCATCCACTAGGCTCCTTAAGATTGTAAAGGCCTGAAGCCAATTCCCAAAAGTATGGGGAATCAATCGGTAGAGCCGATCATCTCCTTCCTTGCAGTTCTCCTTACTAGGGTTGAGCAAACCCGAACTTTACACTTTAGGTTTTTTTGACCCGGACCTGAACCCGAACAATTTAATGAAAGTTCAGGGTTCGGGTTCGGTGTTCAGCTATGTAACGGCGCGCTGCAGGGCAGCCAATCAGCATTTCTTTAACTTGTGTGACTTGGAAGCCATCACAGCCACGCCTACTAATGGCATGGCTGTGATTGGCCAGTGCAGCATGTGACCGAGCATGTGACCCAGCCTCTATATAAGCTAGAGGCACACAACATAGCTTGTCACTCTGCTTTAGCTAGGGTAGGGAAAGGCTTCCGCTGCTCTCAGGGACAGATTTAGATAGGATTGTCCTGCTTCAGAAATCGAATTACAATACTCAGCAATCGATCTACATAGCATTAGCTACATTAGGGAAAGGTTCCTGATTGTGCTTATAGGGAAAGAATTAGTTAGGAGTCAGTCCTACTTCACAAATCTAATAGCAGCAGCACTGCATATGTTCATGTGAGATACTCTGCATTAGCTACTGTAGGGAAAGGTTCCTGATTGTGCTTATAGGGAGAGAATTAGTTAGGAGTCAGTCCTACTTCACAAATCTAATTGCACCAGAATAGTGTCCCATCATTGGTATCATTGGCAGGAATAGTGTCCCATCATTTGTGTCAGTAGGAGAAATAGTGCCTAATCATTGGTATCATTGGGAGGAATAGTGTCCCATCATTTGTGTCAGTGGGAGAAATAGTGCCGCATCATTGGTATCAGTGGGAGGAATAGTCTCCCATCATTGGTATCATTGGGAGGAATAGTGTCCCATCATTTGTGTCAGTGGGAGAAATAGTGCCGCATCATTGGTATCAGTGGGAGGAATAGTCTCCCATCATTGGTATCAGTGGGAGGAATAGTCTCCCATCATTGGTATCATTGGGAGGAATAGTGTCCCATCATTTGTGTCAGTGGGAGAAATATTGCCCCATCATTGGTATCATTGGGAGGAATAGTGCCCCATCATTTGTGTCAGTGGGAGAAACAGTGCCCCATCATTGGTATCAGTGGGAGGATTTTTTTTTTATATATTTTATGTTATTTTACGTTATTTCCCTGTCCACATTTGATTGTGGAGTACTTGGCATGCTCTTACCAACATTTTGCTGCCATTTGCAGCCCTCTAGCCCTTTCCCTTCGTTTTTTAGAGACATTTTAGTAGTCAAAATTGTGCATCCCCATTGACTTCCCGAACGCAGACTTTTTTCCGAAGTTCGGCCAAACCCGCCGAACCCAAACATCCAGGTGTTCGCTCAACTCTACTCCTTACCCTTTTCCCATTTTTCTAATGGGAAGCGTAAAAATAGGAGTAATATCAAAATATTCCCTTTTCTAGATTTGTTCCCTAACCTCCTGCCTAAGGTGAGCACCCAGAGGGCCCTCATAGCAGACATATAAGTGCCCTTTTGCCACATCAGAATAAGGGACAGGCTTGTCAGGCTTCTTGGCAGTAGCAGACACTACAGTTTCTCCCGCCATTAAGGAAGATGCCCACACCACCGTGGCCTGGGCAACCAGAGATGACTTTCTCACAGTAGTAGCCATAGGCGCAGGTACCTGTGATAAAGCACCTTGCCGTGTGGAATCCCAGACCACGCTAGAGTTCGTAGCTCCATCGCACAATTGTGAAAAAAGGCTATACAGATTTTCAGGGCCGGCCTTAGGCCTTTAGGCGCCCTGTGCGAGAAAGCTTTACAGCGCCCCCTAGTGGCCACGCCCCTCGGTAACCATGCCCCTCAGTAACCACACCCTTTCAGTGTCCACACCCATTTCTCCAATACTGGCTCCATTTAAAGCCTTACATTCTGTTAAGTTCCCAAAAAACTGATTACAAGCTATGATAAAAATACATTTACACGCTATAATAACACCACCTATACTGCAAATCACACGCTATAATACCACTACCTGTAAATTTACAATCAAATATCAAACATAATTACAATAAAGTATTTTTTAACTTTTGTATTTACTGTTCCTTTAAGAAACACCCTATTTAAATAATAAAAAATACAAAAACTAACATTAAGCAGTACACTGCACTTATAAAAAAAAAATGTACTTACAGAAAAAAGTTTTTACATCTGCTGCCTGCGTCTGTAGATTCTTGCCCTCCTTTGTCTTCTCAGTGCGCATGGCATATGAGCCCCTCATAGCAAAGCAAGGACAGCCGCCCACGCCGTCTTTCCGGCAGAATCCACCTGTGGCCTGCCAGGCGTACCTAGAGCATTTGGCACCCGGGGCGGATCCTATATCTGCCCCCCCACAGTAAAATGTAAAAACACCCCACTGTGCCCCCTGCATCCTTCAATATCTCTGTCACTACTATGTACCCCTCTCCACAACTGCACCTCTGGACCCCTTTACATTACACAGCACCTCACAGCTCTGGACCCCTTTACATTACACAGCACCCTGCACCTCTGGACCCCTTTACATTACACAGCACCCTGCACCTCTGGACCCCTTTACATTACACAGCACCCTGCAACCCTGGACCCCTTTACATTACACAGCACCCTGCATCTCTGGACCCCTTTACATTACACAGCACCCTGCAACCCTGGACCCCTTTACATTACACAACACCCTGCACCTCTGGACCCCTTTACATTACACAGCACCCTGCACCTCTGGACCCCTTTACATTACACAGCACCCTGCAACCCTGGACCCCTTTACATTACACAGCACCCTGCATCTCTGGACCCCTTTACATTACACAGCACCCTGCACCTCTGGACCCCTTTACATTACACAGCACCCTGCAACCCTGGACCCCTTTACATTACACAGCACCCTGCATCTCTGGACCCCTTTACATTACACAGCACCCTGCACCTCTGGACCCCTTTACATTACACAGCACCCTGCACCTCTGGACCCCTTTACATTACACAGCACCCTGCACCTCTGGGCCACTTTACATTACACAGCACCCAGCACCTCTGGACCCCTTTACATTACACAGCACCCTGCACCTCTGGACCCCTTTACATTACACAGCACCCTGCACCTCTGGACCCCTTTACATTACACAGCACCCAGCACCTCTGGACCCCTTTACATTACACAACACCCTGCAACTCTGGACCCCTTTACATTACACAGCACCCTGCAACCCTGGACCCCTTTACATTACACAACACCCTGCACCTCTGGACCCCTTTACATTACACAGCACCCTGCACCTCTGGGCCCCTTTACATTACACAGCACCCTGCAACCCTGGACCCCTTTACATTACACAGCACCCTGCAACTCTGGACCCCTTTACATTACACAGCACCCTGCACCTCTGGACCCCTTTACATTACACAGCACCCTGCAACCCTGGACCCCTTTACATTACACAGCACCCTGCAACTCTGGACCCCTTTACATTACACAGCACCCTGCACCTCTGGACCCCTTTACATTACACAGCACCCTGCAACCCTGGACCCCTTTACATTACACAACACCCTGCACCTCTGGACCCCTTTACATTACACAGCACTCTGCACCTCTGGACCCCTTTACATTACACATCACCCTGCACCTCTGGACCCCTTTACATTACACAGCACCCTGCACCTCTGGACCCCTTTACATTACACAGCACCCTGCACCTCTGGACCTCTTTACATTACATAGCACCCTGCAACCCTGGACCCCTTTACATTACACAACACCCTGCACCTCTGGACCCCTTTACATTACAGAGCACCCTGCAACCCTGGACCCCTTTACATTACACAACACCCTGCACCTCTGGACCCCTTTACATTACACAGCACTCTGCACCTCTGGACCCCTTTACATTACACATCACCCTGCACCTCTGGACCCCTTTACATTGCACAGCACCCTGCACCTCTGGACCCCTTTACATTACACAGCACCCAGCACCTCTGGGCCCCTTTACATTACACAGCATCCTGCACCTCTGGGCCCCTTTACATTACACAGCACGCCTTTACATTACACAGCACCCTGCACCTCTGGGCCCCTTTACATTACACAGCACCATGCACCTCTGGGCCCCTTTACATTACACAGCACCCCTTTACATTACACAGCACCCCTTTACATTACACAGCACCCTACAGCTCTAGACACCTGTATGTTACACAGACACCCCCTACAGTGCAGACCCCCCTTACAACACAGACCCCTTCTTATAATACAGAACCCCCTCTACAATACAGATTCACTCCTAAAGAGCAGACCCCCCTACAATACAAACTCACCTACAATACATAACCCCACCCCCCCTACAATACAGAACCCCCCTACAATACAGACCCCTCTCCCTACAATACTGAACCCCCCCTACAATACAGACCCCTCTCCCTACAATACTGAACCCCCCTCTCCCTACAATACAGACCCCCCCTACAATACAGACCCCCCCTACAATACAGACCCCCTACAATACAGAACCCCCTCCCTACAATATAGACCCCCTACAATACACAATCCCCCCTCCTTCAACACAGCCCCCCCTCCTACAATACAGAACCCCCCCTACAATACAGAACCCCCCTACAGTGCCACCCCCCCTCCTACAATACAGAACCCCCCCTCCTACAATACAGAACCCCCCCTCCTACAATACAGAACCCCCCTCCCTACAATACAGAACCCCCCTCCCTACAATACAGACCCCCCTACAATACACTATCCCCCCTCTTACAATACACAATCCCCCCTCTTACAATACAGACCCCCCCTACAATACAAAACCCCCCCTCCTACAATACAGAACCCCCCTACAATACAGAACCCCCCCTCCTACAATACAGAACCCCCCCTACAGTACCGAACCCCCTCCTACAATACCGAACCCCCTCCTACAATACCGAACCCCCCCTCCTACAATACCGAACCCCCCCACCTTGCTGCCCCCCCCTACAATACAGAACCCCCCTCCTACAATACAGAACCCCCCCACAACACAGAACCCTCCCACAACACAGAACCCCCTCCTAAAATACCGAACCCACTCTACAGAGCCGACCCCCCCCCTTCAGACCTGTATAACAGGCTCAGCTAATGTGCTTGCCGCGTGCTGCACACACACAGCGCAGCACAGTATAGACAAGGGGGAGGCGGCTTCACTGCTCGGCTGCCTGTGACTGTGAGACAGGCAGCCGAGACTCAGACCTGCGGCGCTTCACAGGGAAGGGTGATGATTGCGGCCGTGTCCCGAGTGTGCCGACGGCTCGCTCGGGTTCCTGCTTGCACCCCCGCAAAGCCAGGCGCCTGTCACCATGCCATGCCGCCCAAAGTCCTCTTCGTTCGCGCGCGGGGGGAGGAGGATTCGGGGCGCCGGCATGCCCCACGCCCACTACTTAGTACACGGGCGATTTTAGAGAATTTGTGCCGATCGCCAGGCGCCCATGTTGCCATGGCGCCCTGTGCGACCGCACATCCCGCACACCGCAAAGGCCGGCCCTGCAGATTTTACATCTATTTGTACTACATTTTGTATTTCAAGTCCTGCTCGACGCTAAAGTGTTCGGGTTTGGCTTGATAAAAAGGTGGCAACCTTAATGTAAAGGTATGGTCTATTGTAGTCTGCAGAAGATCAGCAGCACTGAGATACAACAAAAAAACAAAAAGGTGAAAACTGTGATTTTGGAAATGTAAATGTCATAAAGTTCGTTTTTTTTAACCTGTTCAATACCGGACACTGTTACACCCTTCCTATCCAGGCCAATTTCTGTCCAAGCGGAATCCGCCTGTCATGTCACCCGCCTGCTCAGTGGGGATCAGCGGGCCACTCTCCTCTATGGTGCGGTTGGATGGAAACGTACTTGTCATCCGAACCATGCTGCTAAATAGGTGGCGAGCGTATCGCCATCCGTCTTTTTTTCAGCAGGTTTTCTTGGATCGGATGTCCGGCGGGTGTCAGCTGACCGGACACATGTTTCCGCTGACATCTGCTTCCCCATAGAGGGCATTGGGTGGTCCACTTGAAAAATGGACAGGCCTTTAGGTTTCATCAGGGGTGCCTTGGCAAAATGCCCAAAAATGAGGCTGTCTTTTAGTTACACTAGGTTTTAATTGTGCACTATTACAACCGTCTAGCTGCCAGGCACCTGATTGACATGCTGCATCTTGTGACAAGTGACAAGCTCAGGGTTCCCACCGATTCAGCATTATGGTGAGTTGAACTATTTAATTATATATTACAATGTAGTAATAGAAATAATGTAGTTTGATCAGCCTGACACCATATCAAGCATGATGTCAGGATGATTTCAGTGCTAACACCAGCAATTCACCTGACAAATCACCCGCCATCGAATTCCCCGTCAACCCAGAGACTACATTCACCCAACCCCCTTGACAAAAAAAATCATCTTTTTTTGGGGAAGGGGAGGGCAGTTTGGAAATGTGTTCACCCTACCACTCACATGTTTGTGAACAGTGACTGTCCCCGCCCACATATTTATAAATAGTAAGCACATGTTTGTAAACATTGACTGGCCCCACCAACTTGTTTGTAAACAGTGACTGGCCCCTCCCACATGTTTGTAAACAATGAGCACATGTTTGTAAACAGAGGCCGGCCCCACCCACATGTTTGTAAACAGTGAGCACATGGTTGTAAAAAGTGACTGGCCCCTCCCACATGTTTGTAAACAGTGAGCACATGGCTGTAAATAGTGACTGGCCCCGCCCACATGTGTGTAAACAGTGAACACATGCTTGTAAACAGTGACTGGCCCTGATCACAAGTTTGTAGACTTATAGAAGTTTTGGGCACATCTGATGTAAGAGTAACTCTGGTGGGCACATCTGATGTAAGGAGGCGCTCTGATGGGCATACCCAATGTAAATAGGGAGCTCTGGTGGGCATATCTGATGTAAGAGGAGCTCTGGTGGGCACACCTGATGTAAAGGGGTGCTCTGGTGGGCACATCTGCTGTAAGAAGGAGCTCTGATGGGCACATCTGATGTAAGGGGGTGCTCTGGTTGGCGCATTTGATGTAAGGGGGTGCTCTGATGGGCAAGTCTGATGTAAGAGGTAGCTTTAGTGGGCACATCTGATGTAAGGGGGCGCTCTGGTGGCCACATCTCATGTAAGGGGAAGCTCTTGTGGGCACACCTGATGTAAAGGGAAAACATTAGTGGGCACACCTGGTGTAAGGGGGAGCTCTGGTGGGCACATCTGATGCAAGGGGGCGTTCTTGTGGGCATGCCTGATATAAAGGGGAGCTCTGACGGGCACATCTGCTGTAAGAGGGAGCTCTATTGGGAACCTCTGATGTAAGGTGTGCTCTGGTGGGCACATCTGATGTAAGGGGGTGCTCTGGTGGGCACATCTGATGTAAGAGGTAGCTCTGGTGGGCACATCTGATGTAAGAGGGAGCTCTGATGGGCACATCTGATGTAAGAGGGAGCTCTTGAGGGCACATCTGATGTAAGGGGAGCACTGATGGGTATACCTGATGTAAAAGGGAGCTCTGTGGGGCACACTAGATGTAAGGGGGAGCTCAGGTGGGCACACCTGATGTGAAAGGGAGCTATGATGGGCACATTTGATGTAAGAGGAGTTTTGGTGGGCACACCTGATGTAACAGGGAGCTCTAAAGGGAACACCTGATGTAAGAGGGAGCTCTGGTGGGCACATCTCATGTAAGAGATAGCTCTGATGGGCCCACCTGATGTAAGGGAAAGCTCCGATGGGCTCTCCCGATGTAATAAGAAGCTCTGGTGAGCACATCTTGTGTAAGTGGGAGCTCTGGATGGCACACCTGATGTAAAAGGTAGCTCTGGTGGGCACATCTGATGTAAGAAGAAGCTCTGGTGGGCACATGTGGTGTAAATGGGAGCTAGCTCTTGTGGGCACACCTGATGTTAAAGAGAGCTCTGGTGGGCATTCCTGATGTAAAGGGGAGCTCTGGTGGGCACAACTGATGTAAGAGGGTGCTCCGATGGTAACGTCTGATGTAAGGTAGGGTGACCAGACATCCCCAGTTTCAGGGGACAGTCCCCTGATTGAGGACACTGTCCCCGGACCAAGTCTGTCCCTGGTTTTGTCCCCAGATTGGACTTAATAGGGGGCAGGGGCAATTTCAAAGACAATCAGTGCAGAATTAAAATAAAAAAATGTGAATTACACCCCCCCGCTCCGCCGTGCCTACTAGCATAGGGGGGTTGTATTTTTCCCATTATTTGTGCCCCTTTCTGATGATCATGTGCTGGTTGGAGCGCAGGGAATATTTCTTCAGTTTCGGCCGCATGCCCATTCAGCTCCGCTTGCATGTTCTTCTGCCTTGGCTCAAATCCTGGCCAGCCACCTGCCTATCTCCTTGCCTTCCCTGGTGGAGTGATCTTCCTGCGCTCCCCATCCAGTAGTAGCCGGGGGCCCGAAGACTAAGACTTAGGAGGCTGTGGGGCGGGCGGCGACGGGCAGAGAGTCGCTGATTGTTGCTATTACTAGTAAAGAAATAATATGTCCCCAGATTTCATTTTAAAAATCTGGTCACCTTAAAGCGGATGGTTCACCTTAAAAAAATATTAAAAGCCAGCAGCAACAAATACTGCAGCTGCTGACTTTTAATATTAGGACACTTACCTGTCCTGGAGTCCAGCGGCGTCCGCAGCAGAGGATGAGCGATCGCTCGTCACCCTGCTGCTCCCCCCTCCATCCACGGCGAGGGAACCAGGAAGTGAAGCGCTCCGGCTTCACTGCCCGGTTCCCTACGGCGCATGCGCGAGTCGCACTGCGCCCGCGATTGGCTCCCGCTGTGTGCTGGGAGCTGAGAGTTCCCAGCACACAACGGGAAAAGCCCGTCTTTTGCCCGAGACTGCGGGCCGGAAGTGGGTGCAAATACCTGTCTTTAGACAGGTATCTGCACCCCCCTCCCCCCTGAAAGGTGTCAAATGTGACACCGGAGGGGGGGAGGGTTCCGATCAGCGGATCTTCACTTTAGGGTGGAGATCCGCTTAAATGTAAGGGGAAGCTCTCGTGGGTACATCTGATGTAAGAGGGAGGTCTGTTGGGCACATCTGACGTAAAGGGGAGCTCTGGTGGGCACACATGATGCTCAGCAGAGACCCCCTAACATCAGATGTGCTCACCAGAGCTCCCTCTTGTCTTACGTCAACGTCAAGTGCTAAGAAAACAACTAATTTGTAATCGGAGTCCAATGTACAGTATTTCGTCATTCCCTATTATTTACACGTCTGGTATTAAACGCCATCTAGTGGACGAATGTTTAGGTTGCAGTTTGCTAGTAGCATGAGACACGGTTTTTATTTCCCCACCAAAGCGCTACAGCTGTATGAATGACTGATAACAACATTGTATGTATGGAATTCCTCTTTTCAACTCATGGGGTGAGATAAACGTTACCAGCCTGGACTCATTAGATCAAGGGGGTCTGCCTGCAGACTACAATTCTATTACGAGACTCTATTCTACTACATACACATTCTATCCATTCTAATAACAAGCACCGCCCACACGTTGAACGAGCTGACGTTTTAGGACCCGGAAGCACTAGTTTGCCGTAGAGTAGACTTCTCTCCCACAATCCCTTTCTACTTCCTTTCCGTCATTGTCCCTAGAAGAGTGAGTATGTTCCTGGAGCTGTTCTGTGATGGTATCCGTCGCCATCCTCCCTCCTTTGAGCGCACACAGCCCCGCCATCCCTGGGATAGGAGGCGCAGTGTCTGACCTTCCAGCCGAGGCCTGAATTGGGGGTGGAGGGTAGGGTGGGCTCCCGGGAGATGGACACTTTAGGGCTTCTGTCATGGAGGGCTGTTCCCCCATACACTTCCTTCCTGGGCACCGCGCCTTTTTGTGTGATAGATTAGTATGAAGCTCTTCTCTGTGCAGTGCGTTCAGACAGGCCCTGGTGCTACATCATATATAAAGCTGGTGATCTGCGCGCTCAACGAGCTTATACATATACACTGTGTCAGACAGGAGACCCCCTCCTTTCTCTCACAGCTCTGGAGAGAGTCTATAGCAGCCCATCACACCTTCCCCAGGGTTGCTGTGTATGGGGACACAGGTGATCTCATATGAGGTCTAATGTGTGTGTGGTGGTGGCCTTCTTGTATGGGGACACAGGTGATCTCATATGAGGTCTAATGTGTGTGTGGTGGTGGCCTTCTTGTATGGGGACACAGGTGATCTCATATGAGGTCTAATGTGTGTGTGGTGGTGGCCTTCTTGTATGGGGACACAGGTGATCTCATATGAGGTCTAATGTGTGTGTGGTGGTGGCCTTCTTGTATGGGGACACAGGTGATCTCATATGAGGTCTAATGTGTGTGTGGTGGTGGCCTTCTTGTATGGGGACACAGGTGATCTCATATGAGGTCTTATGTGTGTGTGTATGGTGGCCTTTTATGGGGCACATGTGGTCGTGCGTGTGTAGTGGTCTTGTAAGGGGACACAGGTGGTTTAATGTGTGTGGTGGTGGAACTTCTTGTATGTGGACACAGGTGGTCTTATGTGTGTGTGGTGGTCTTGCTGCGATCCTCACCTTTGCTGATGCTCACAGGAAAATTCCTCTTTATAACCTGTGTATATTGCTGCCCCTGGTGCTGTGTTCATAGATAGAAATGTAGGTTTCTCAGTGCGGGTATGTGCATAAAGTGCCACAGACATAACTTCCTGAATGCAGATGGTCTACATCGGGCATATGGCAATTAGTGGACCTCCAGCTGTTGCAGAACTACAAGTCCCACGAGGCAGGCAAAACTGACAGCCAGAGGCATGATGGGACTTGTAGTTTTGCAACAGCTGGAGGTCTGCTAATTGCATATCTCTGGTCTACATCTATTCAGACCTATAAATGGCTGTACACAGTGCCAGGGCTCTTGGGCACTAAAGTATGCAGTGTGTGTGTACTTTGTAAAGAGCAACGTACCTGTGTATGTAAGTACTTATTAGCTTGCCAGAATATGCACTCCTGCCATCACTGGCTGTATGTTTGGGTCAGTAAGAAGTATACACCACTCTCTGCACACATGTAGTGCAGGGACTTACTTTTGAAGTCACACAGATATGAATGGTACTCATTGGAAATGACTTGGCAGTCCCAAGTGGCACAACTGTGAAAGGAGCATTGGGCTCCATTCACACTTGTAGGATGTCAAAGTTCCATAGACTTTGACCAGTGATAATGGACAGCTATTGTGAACATAAGTTGCATTGTATAACATTCAGGTACGACTTCCATGCAACTTCTGAGGCCCTTACATTGACATCTAAGGCCCTTATGTTGCATGAAAGTTGGACCAAAGCAGTGCATGAGCTACTTTAAAGATATATATATATATATATATATATATATATATATATATATATATATATATATATATATATATATATATATATATATATATATATATATATATATATATATATATATGGGAAACAACTTGTCATGCAACTTTGATGTCCAAAGCTGCATGACAAGTCGCACAAGTGTGAATGGAGCCCAATTCAGATTACATGGTAAATTGAACCTGTACTTTGCTCATACCTGGTACTCTAGCAGCAGGCATCTTCAAGCGGCAGTAAACCCATAGATTAATTTTTTTTTTTAAATACGCTTTTTCGGCACATGCTGGAAATGTAACGTTTACACTGGATGTGCTCTCAACCAATGTGGTGTTATAGCTGATCACACGTGCAGCGATTTTTAAAGAGTCCAAGATGGCAGCTTCCTTGGCTGAAAGCGATAGGAAGATTAACTTCCAATTTATCACCCTCGTATTCTTCCTGCAGCCCCAGTTCCCTGACAGAAATCTGGAACTGCTGCCATATTCTAGCAGTCAGAATCTATACAGTGCTAAGAAAGCTCCCCTTGCCATCGTGTGATGGCATTCAGGCTTGGTAATTGGCCACTTGATCACCCAACCCTGAACTGTTAGGGAGTAGAGGAGACGGACAAGTGTGTATCATGCCAGGAATTGGGTGCTTTTTTTGACAGATGTTCTGTGAAAGGTATGCACTGACGGGGTTCTGTGCCTGCTTTGCAGTGAGCACATTACTTTCCCTACTATGGGTTTTGGTGCTTTTCTCCCCATCAGATAATAACTAGACTTCGGGCAGGTTTTTTTTATTGCAAGCAAGCTCTCTTCTACAATAAAATGCAGGAGCTTTAAAAAAAAGCCAGTTCCCTTGGCAGAAAAAATGGCCATATAAAGCATTCTTGTACACACATTTAGATGTTTTTATTATATGCCAGAACACTTCTCTCAAAAAATGCAATTCAGAAGGGATTTTTTCTTCTACTGTTAAGTGTAAAATATGCCTGTGATCGTCCTAATGTACATGGACACATAGGATAACACTGAGCTGCTTCTTCAGGCAAAATACTAAGCTCCTGTAGAAGCAGTAATTTATTTTATTAAGTTACCTTTACCATGCAGAAAGATTATCCATCATGTTTTGTAAAATTGAGTATTCAGTGTCACTGGCAGCAAAGTAAATTTGGAAATAGTTTTAAACAAGTCACTCTGGCTGTGTCTTGGAGCAAAAGTGCCAGTTGCCGCCCCCAGTGACAGTAAGCCCAGGCTGTAGTAGTGTACATAAGCTTATTGTAAGCTTCTTTCTAATGTGTGATTCTTGTGTCCACAGAGATGGCGCCAGCAAAGAAGGGAGGTGAAAAGAAAAAGGGCCGCTCTGCCATCAATGAGGTAGTTACTAGGGAATACACCATCAATGTTCACAAGCGGATCCATGGCATGTAAGTTTTAGAATGGGCCTTTCTATATATTAAGCCGTTAAAGAAGTCTAAAGTTGTGCAGAATTTATAATGTTACTTTGTTTTGTGGTGTTACCACTTTTAACGGTCATAGTAGCCTATATTGATACACATATAGAATGTGTGTTGCATTAATTACATTTAATTAGTAAATGTATGTAGTGTATTTAGGTCTATACTTTACTAAATACATGCGTTTCCTCCTCTTCTTGTCAGTGGCTTCAAGAAACGTGCTCCCCGTGCGCTAAAGGAAATCCGCAAATTTGCAGTGAAAGAGATGCGTACTCCTGATGTGCGTATTGACACCAGGCTGAACAAAGCTGTGTGGGCCAAAGGAATCAGGTGAGCAATTTCTCAAAGAGAAGGATAAGATTTATTGAATATAGAAGTCTCTCAAATTACTTAAAGGGTCACTAAAGGAAAACATTTTTTTTTTTTTTAGCTAAATAGCTTTTACCTTACTGCAGTGCTGTTTTCATGTCCTCATTGTTCAATTTTTTTTTTTTTGCTTTGATGTTGCTGTAATCCTGCTCTGTTCTGGACACTTCCTGGTTGTCTGTTTCCTTATAACCACAGTGCTGGGAGCTTTCTCTCTGTGGTCACTAATTAAGGAGGTGTGATTACTGTGTGTAAACTGAAACTAGATTGAGCTGAGGGGTTTTAGACAAACCATCACTGCCCTCTATTGGCTCTCTGGCTCTGTACACCAGAGAGACAGGACACAACAGCAAATACGAAACTAGAACTGTAGGTTGATTTTATGATTGATTTTTATCTATTTGTAATCATTTTTAAAAGGAATCGGTTAACTATTATGTCTCTATACCCTGTAACAGTCATTTCAGCCCAACATTTTTTTTTCCTTTAGTGGACTGATATCTCGTTTTATGAACTAATATGGCCAGCAGTTTTTAGTTTTTTTTTTTTTTTTTTTTTGTTTGTTTGTTTTTTTTATTGCTACAATGCCTGAAGTTCCACTTAAATTAATTAGTAACATTGTGCTTTATAAATACTTATATGTAATGAAACATTTTAAGATTTTAAAATACAATAGAACTTTTAGACACGTATAACCAAATACCTATCCTATGTGTTTTTACGCAGAAATGTTCCATACCGTATTCGTGTGCGTTTGTCCAGGAAGCGTAATGAGGATGAAGACTCTCCGAACAAACTGTACACACTGGTCACATATGTGCCAGTTACTACATACAAAGGTATTTATTAGCAGTGCACATGGAAATGTTGGTGCCAAAACTGAAAATGTAGGATGCACAACCGAAAATGACAGTTTTAAAATACAGTAAAACCTTGGTTTGAGAGCATTTTTGAAGGACAAGCAAAATGTTTTAATACATTTTGTCTTGATATACAAGCGATGTCTTGATATAAGAGTAGCGTCGTGTGACAACGGAGTATAAAAAAGAGGAGTCTAAGTGTAGCAATATGGTTACATTTAATGAAGGTACAACATTTAGCAACTTTATTGCTATGCTTGGACGCCTCTTTTATACCCTGTAAAAAAAATGCTTTGATATACAAGTGCTTTGGATTACAAGCATGTTTCTGGAACAAATTATGCCTGAAAACCAAAGTTTTACTGTATATTTATATTTTTATATATACTTGTATTCGACTTTTTTTTTTTTTTTAATATCGTCAGTTTAAATTAATATGAATTTATTGCACATTATTGGCACTTTGCATGTTTCTTGCACACAAAAAGTATCTAACCATCTCTTGTAGCATGTGTGCAATAACTGTCTAAGAGGTACTGCAGTCTGCTCACATCTGTAATGAAAACATCTTCGCCATTCTGAACTTCCCTCCAACCACTTTGCATATTATATATACTGTGATTCTGTACTTGCCAAATATGCTGCAGAAATCTCCCTCCAATGAGTTTGGTTGCATCCATTTTTAACTGTGGGCAGCTGAAGCTGCTTCCTGGATTTACAGGCGCACACACCTGCCGCTCTCATTGGCCCTCTTATAACTCCACCTCCACCTTTACTCTACCCACACTGAATTTTTATCATTTTGGTCCCACAAATAGAGCTTTCTTTTGGTGGTATTTGATCACCTCAACGGTCTTTATTTTGCTAAACAAAGGACTGAAAATTTAGAAAACACATTTTCTTTGTTTTTGTTATAAATGTTTGTAAATACGTTTTCTCCACTGATAAGCTGCAATGAGGCGGCAACAATAGGCATCACTGGCAGGCTTTTTTCATTAGCACCTGCCTGGGCACTGATTGGCATATCCCTGGTGGTACAGTGTAAGTGGTATCCAAGTGACGGCTGCGCTGCCAATCTGCTCTCATTTACTTGCGTTTGTCAGATGCAACTAAGGAAAAGCCAATCTATGGCTCTTCCTGTTTACATCGTGATCACATGGTAAAGAGTCTGTCGGAGACTACCTAGAGCGGAGTTGTGGTGTGTCAGACTGAAACTGCAACAACAATTGCCGCAGTGCATGCCCTGGGGGCGAACATCGGCTTATCCTGACCACGTCGTATGACATCCAGTCAGGATAAAACAACCACTTTGCCGACATCATTTTGCTCTATGGCAGGCAGCAAGTGGTTAAAAACCTCCATGGGTGACAGGTCCTCTTTATGGCAGGAAAGCCTGGGATCGTGGTGGATGGGGTGTTTTTTTTTTCTCTGGCTTTTCCTGCATTGTTTACTTTCGCCGGCTCGGATGTGGCATCATAACGTAACGTCGTGCCCGCTCCTCAGTCAGATTGCCGGGGACCATCTGTCCCTCTGATTTCTCTGATTCTTCTGGTGCCGGTGGATTCCTTCTCCAGGTCACCCATCGCACTGGAGAAGCCGTCTGTAAGAACGATTAAGCGGCTGAGCTGCCGCTATGATTGTTCTTGTGTGGCAGAGAATCGCCTGCTGAAGAGAATATCTGAATGATGCTTGTAGCTGCAGACATCATTCAAATATCCCCACTGAAAGTCCAAGACATATGACTAACCTTGGGTGTGAAATGGTTAATGTCTGACAGTGGTCACCAAGACCCCAGTATATTACTGTGCTCCATTATCTGCTACTCATCATTTAGTGCTTTGGCTATTTGGCTAATGCATGAAGATAAACCTTCTGCCTTATCAACCCCTTTTAAGTAAATAAAACCTTTATTTAATAGTGTGAAGTGAGCTCGGGAAAAATAAAATCTCCTTTTTTGTAAAGGCGGAATGTTTTAACACAGCAATGGCATTGCATTTTTTATTTTATTTTTTTCCTTTTACAATAAATTCATGAAGAATTGGTATGATGATGCATATGTGAAAATGGAAGTATTTGCGGTTGACTATTTTTATGTTTGTGTATTAAACAAGTGCTTTTGTTCTTTTGCAGGTCTACAGACAGTCAATGTTGATGAAAACTAAACTTATTCTTCATTTGTTGAAATAAAAAAATCTAAAACTGAGCAGCCATGTCTATGTTCTTATTTCACATCTATATGGCCCCATGCACACAGGGTATCTGTTTAACCACTTGCTTACCACGCAGATTTCCTCTCAGGCCAATTTTCAGTGCCATCGCATTTTGACAATTGCGCGGCCGTGCAACACTGTACCCAATATATATATATATATAATTTTTTTTCCCACACAAATAGAGCTTTATTTTGGTAGTATTTGATCACTGCTGAAACCAAAAATGTGCAAACTGATAATTTTTCTCCTTGGTACTGGCGGGGCACTATTTGGCAGCATTGATGGGCATTGTGTGGGGACTGATGTCCCTGTAACAGAATCTGGTTACTGGCTTTCTTCGCATTAGGGTTGAAAATATATTTATTGTTAGCGTAACAAACGATACAAAGAAAACCCAGTGTTGCATAATAGTGACAGTCGTGAGCAGACATGTATCTTGAGTCAGCCCAATGGCTATCACCCACAGCATAACTCCTATTACCTTATAGAAAATAACGATCATCAACTGCCATCCTTGGGAGCAAAAAAAACAATTCCTGTTAAGAGTTTTGTTGTTTCTAATTAGATGGCTTATAAAAAAAATTCCAAGAAAATAAAAAGGAAAGAGGAGGAGAGCAACCCAAAGGTGGGCGTCAGTAGGAAAAAGAGGAAAGAGCAGAAGATAGTCAGAAGAGCTGCTGTAAAGACATTCGCGGAATAGAGTTACTAATAGGACAGCGAGGGGGGGAAACACATAAGTACATGTCCAGCCCAACCCAGTGTTAGGTTTGTAAGTTAGGATGATAGTGTTGGGGTTGATAACATATTGGTGAGGGTATCGGAGGCGGAGAAGTGAAGCCAAATGGACCACAACATCTTGAATTTATCAAAGGTCATTGTCAAGGGCCAGCATCTCCTCCATTCTCATGGTATCATTCATAATCGAGACCCATCGTGCTGGTTGTTTTCCAATATGAAGGTATGAGCTGTCTCGCTGAAGACATAAAAAAAAATACTTTTTTTTTTTTTCTGTGATGTAACCGACCCAGGGAGTATGGAAAAGAGAGAAATCTTAGGGGAGGGTGTCAACGCTTCATCATAAATTTTATTATAACAAGTAAATACCTGAGTCCAAAATGGACCGATCCTCTCGCATTCCCACCAGACATGTAGATAGGTCCCTGTAGGGTAAGTGCATTGCCAACATGTGGCTGGAGTAGACTGAACAGTTTGTGTAGTAGCGTGGCGGGGTCCCTGTATCATCGTGATAAAACCTTGTAGTTCTTTTCCTGAGAGTAGCAGGATATTGTTGATTTGTGTGTAAAAAGAAACAAGGTCAATTGGCTAAGTATAAATTCTGGAAATTTGGGGTCAGGTTGATACCTAGATAGTTGGTAGACGTAGAGTCCCATTTGAAAGTATATTTGTTTCTCAAGAGGGACACTGTGGGTTCTGAAAGAGAAATATTAAGGGCCCTAGATTTAGATTTACCCTCCTATGTATAGGAGATTTAGATTTACCCTCCTATGTAGAGGAAACTCGAGAAGGACCTTATCGAATGGGGAGCGCAGAAAATAGGCTGGATCGGCAGAATTAATTCTACCAAGATGACTCTCCTCCCGAAACTCCTATATCTTTTTCGATCCCGATAATAAAAAGCCATCTAAAATCCTTTCAAGGTAAAATCACCAAGTTTATCTGGAACAAAAAGGGACCCCGTCTTCCCTCTCGTAGTCTGTTTAACTTACCTGAACAGGGAGGTCTAGGAGTGCCAAACTTGTTATGGTATTATCAATCCGCGAGGTTAGCGCAATTATCGGAGGTTTACCTTAAAAATGATCGCCCAGATTGGATAGAAATAGAAGAACAGGCTTCCCCATTGTCCACAATTGAAGAACTCATGTGGCGCACTCCTAAAAGTAGACCCCCTATACTATCCCCCACCCTATCACAAGCATTGGTATGGGATTCACTTAAAAGCAATCCACTCTTAATTTCTAGAGGCAAACCCTTGTCAAGTATCTTTCTCGACCCATCTTTCTGCCCCAAAATGGAAGTGGACTCCTTCAAATGGTGGCTTGATAGGGGGGTGTACCGCATTGGACGTTTCTTTCAACATACAGATCCTCTTCCTGAGCAATTCCTTATAGACAACCTTTGCCCCCCCCCCCTCTGAAAGATCCAGACTACACCAAATACATACCTTTGCTCAGAAACTTTGGAACGATAAAACAATTTCTGGCCTTTTGACCCCATATGAACACAAATGCGAACAAGCTCAGAATAGGAAAGGTATTATCTCCATCATCTACAAATCTCTTGCATCAAATAACATAAAATTACCTCATATGCTAGCTTGGGAAAGAGAGCTTCAAGAGGACTGGGACTTGGTGGACTGGCAAAAAAACTACTCTAGATCTCTTAAGGGTTTTAAGAGTCCATCCCTCATTGAAGCTAATATAAACATTTTCACTAGATGGTACTTGGTCCCATTTAAATTGGCCACCATGTATCCGTCATCCTCACCACTATGCTTTAGAGGTTGTCAAGGAATAGGCACCATGATCCATACTTGGTGGGAGTGCCCTAGGATACGGGGATTCTGGAACAGGGTATTCCAGATTATCAGGAGAGTTACCGGTTGTAACCTCCATCAATCTCCTGCAATAGCCTTATTGAATGGACTAATACCACAGAGCTCCAAGGCCATTAGACAGCTGATTCTATTTATACTGACTGGCGCCAGAATCACTTTAGCGGCTGCATGGAAGAAACCATCGGTTTCCATTTTACACATGAAGAGAAAGGTCACATGGATTATGGAACAAGAAAAAAGAATTAACTCTATGTTAGATACCTTTACCCAGTTCACTGAAATTTGGGAACCTTGGTTGATTTACATGGGAATCTCCCACAACATGTAAGTTTAGTTTTGGCTCTGGACTCAGACTGATGTAATCCTATGGCAGATAGGCCCACCCTCCCTTTCCTCTCCTTCCTCTTTCCTCCTTCTCCCCCTCTCTTTTCTTTATTTTTATTCTTTCTCTTGAACAGGAGATATTCATTACATATCATATTCTCCACTGGTCTCAGGTAGTGCTGATTTAGTTTAACTGGATGTATGTATTAAATTCCTTGTCTCCTTTTAGGTTTATAAGTTAAGAGTTGATTGAGAGATGTTTCTCTGGACAACATTTGGATCTAATTTTTTTTTTTTTTGTCCCCCCTCCTCGACACAGATTGCTCCCGGTGGGGGTGTCGGGGGGAGGGGATGCCCCCGGAAACCTATCCTCTCCACGGTTCGGTATGATTTATTCCTTGCATATATTTTAGTTTTATGATCTCTTATAATAAAAGTTTTTTAGATTGCTTAGTAAACAGGGAATTTTAGCCCTAAAATGTTGTCGCTACCTCTACTGATTCCCATCCCTCCTGATTATACACGTTTACACTCCCATGTTAGACTTACCAGGTATATAGTTGGGACATTGGGGGGGGGGAGGGAGGAGAAGGGGAAATCTAGTTAAGAAATGTAATCTATTGTTTACTACTATAATTGTCAACACAATGTTTCCTGATGCATTTATTGTATTACGTTTATTACTCTGTATGCTCTTTATTTTATTATAATAAACTTAAATTTAAATGAAAAAAAAGAAACAAGGTCTGCCAATCATCTGACCAGGGTATGTCTTTCAAGTCTGCAGACCACTTCCCGGTGTAGGGAGACAAGTCACCATGTAGAAGACAATATATGGTAGAAAGGAGGTGTTTCAGAAAGGGAGCACAGACGTTCAAATTCAGTATAAGGGTGGTGGACTTGGGAGGAAATGTGTAGATGCTTCGCAAACAGTGAGGTGGAGAGTGGCTTCTCGCGCATTTTAAACATTGTTGTAATATACCAAATGCAATATAAAATGTTGCAACACAAACAATGTTGCAAATCATTATTTAAAAAATACTCGTAATAAGGGTTTTCATAAATTTAAAAAGCAACATGAAGTTCCAGCCACACTTATTGTGTAGTCAGACTTGAAAAAATGCAGAAATAGAGTTTAAGTACAATTGCTGATCCAAGAAAACACCCAGTGTATCTTTAACGGTGATGTTCGATCCCTTCTCCAGTCATTTGGAATCTCGCTTGCCAAAAAATGTCAGCCTAACAAGGCTTGCATTTTCTCCTGGTAAGAGTAATAAACCCATAAGGCATCTAAAGTGGCAGTAATCCTGCTCAAATCGCACTGCAGACCTCACGTGATGTGCACAGGAATGAGGTGTGAATCGCATGTGGTGTTTCGCACGCACCAGTGTGAACCCAGGCTCAATGAAACCCAGCAACACTTTGTAAAGTGGCTGCTCTGTTCCCAGTTTTCACTGTTTACAGGGCTCACCCTGGACTCCAATCAACTTGGCTAACAGAGTGTAGACTGTCTCTTCATGTTTATATATGTGGTGTAAGTCTGTATTTGGCGCTGTACCTGTGGGAGATTGTTCACAAAATGCGTTTAATAAATGAGGATGTTGTAAAGGTATTTTTATACGGTTGATTTTGACTTGGGGATTGTTGGTATAATTACTATATTCTTGGTTTTTTAGATGTGGAAAAAATAGCGTGCACGGAATACAATCAATCTGCACAAAATATGAACAGTAATGGTGAATAATTGTCACTTAGTGCGTAATAAGTAAATAATAAAAAAAAACACAAAAGTAAATGTAATGGTCCAACAAACTGAACACTAATATTGCATAAAACAAATCCGTATTATATGAACCAAAAAAGTCCAGTGAAAATGTTTGGTAAAAAGTTATAATAGTTGAAACACCCGTGTGAAAACAGTCTCTTCCATATGCTATAATTGCTTCACAAATAGAAGTTGTTTGTTAGGATCCACCACCGAGAGAAATGCCTGCTTACTGGATCTTAATGACCTCCTATTGGAGGATCAAAGACGGCTTTAAACAGATACAACTCACTCTACTCCAGCCAAATCCAAATGATGGCGATTCAAGTCAAATCACTCAGACTCTATGGATTCCTTATGACCCATTCAGAAGTCGCCACCTTGAAGTTTTGGTGCTTATCGTCACTTGGATGTAGCGATAATCCGTTCTCAACAAAGTGGTGATTTCTAAACATTCTTTGATAGGTTATTTTCACCTGAAATTAAATTTGAGCTGTTGGATCTCCAGCAGACTGTAGCTGTCAGGAATTCATACATGTATCTTTAACCCCTTCCATACAGGGCATTTTCACCCCCTTCCTGCCCAGACCAATTTTTAGTTTTCAGCGCTGTTGCACTTTGAATGACAATTGCGCGGTCAGGCAATACTGTACCCAAATTAAATCATTATGTTTTTTTCCCCACACAAATAGAGCTTTCGTTTGGTGGTATTTGATCATCTCTGCGGTTTTTATTTTTTGCGCTATAAACAAAAGAAGAGCGACAATTTTAAAAAAAACACAATATTTTTTCCTTTTTATTTAATACATCTCACAATATTTTTTTTAAAAAAAACTTTTTTTCCCCTCAGTTTAGACCGATACGTATTTTACGTATTTTTGGTAAAAAAAAAACGCAATAATCGTATATTGATTGGTTTGCGCAAAAGTTATAGCGTCTACAAAATAGGTGATAGATTTATGGCATTTTTATTTAATTTTTTTTACTAGTAATGGCGGCGATCTGCGTTTTTTTTTTTTGTGACCGTGACGTTGCGGCGGACATATCGGACACTTTTGACACGTTTTTGGGACCGTTCACATTTACACAGCGATTATTGCTATAAAACTGCACTAATTACTGTGTAAATGTGACTGGCAGGGAAGGGGTTAAAATGTGTCCTAAAAGTATGTTCTAACTGTAGGGGGAGGGGGACTCACAGGGGGAGGAGATCGATGTGTGTTCCTCTGTACTGGGAACACACATCAGTCTCCTCACCGCTGACAGGAGGTGGATCTGTGTGTTTACACACACAGATCCACACTCCTGCCGTGATTTCCGGAAATCGCGGGTGCCCGGCGGCAATCACGGCCGTCGGGCACGCGCGCGGGATCGCGGGTGGTGCCGCGGGCGCGCGCTAGAACGCCGTGAAGACAGGACGTTGTGCAACGTCCTGTCTCATCGGCAAGGGGATCACCATGACGTGATTCCCCTATACGGCGGTAGGGAAGGGGTTAATATATTGATTTAATCTGCCTGTGCCCCCCTTGAGAAGATTCAGTCTAAATTGCTGTCCCTTTAACACTACTTGCCGACCGCCCGCCGTCATATTACTGCGGGACAGTGGCACTGCTGGGCGAGAGCCCGTAGCTATACGTCCGCTCTAAAGCGGCTGCTAGGGGACGCTCGCCCCCGATCGCCCGGTACAGAGCGAGGACCGGGAGCTATGTGTGTAAACACATAGCTCCCGGTCTTGTCAGCGGGGGAAACGCTGATCTTCTGTTCATACAATGTATGAACAGAAGATCAGTGATTTCCCCTAGTGAGGCGGCCACCCCCCCACCCATACAGTTAGAACACACCCAGGAACATACTTAACCCCTTCCCTGCCCCCTAGTGTTAACCCCTTCACTGCCAATGGCATTTTTATAGTAATACAATGCATTTTTATAGCATTGATCGCTATAAAAATGCCAATGGCCCCAAAAATGTGTCAAGTGTCCGAAGCGCCCCTTCCAGGCTGGAGGACCTGCTGGTGACTGAGGAATTACCCAAGACCTTGTCGGTAACATATAAAGAATTGTTTAAGGCTAGCCCCCAGGGTTTACTCAAGTGCAGGGAGAGATGGGGGGCGGAGGTCCCGGATATACAGGGGGAGGAGTGGGATGAAATGTGGGATCGCCCATTTAAGCACTTAGTGGCTGCGAGAGACAGACTAATCCAATTTAAGTTTTTGCATAGAGTGTACTACACTCCAGCCAGGTTGGCATCAATATATCCTTCGGTATCTGCTGAATGTTGGAGGTGTACATCCTCCCCTGCGGACGCACACCATGTGTTCTGGACGTGTCCCCTGATCCAACAGTTCTGGAAGGGGGTCACGGACTGCATTACAGAGGTGCTGGGAGTTCCGGTCCCGCAGGAAGTTAGTGTCTGTTTACTGGGTCTGGTGGAGGAGGTAGTCCCGTCTAGAGCGCACAGAACACTACTGAGCATTTTGTTATTTTATGGGAAAAAGGCTATCTTACTGAAATGGAAGAATCCAAGGGCCCCTGAGATCGCTTTCTGGAAGGGGTTGGTGAATGCTATGCTACCGTATTACAAAGCAACTTATTTGTCCCGAGGATGTGTGGGGAAATTTGAGAAGGTGTGGAGGGCCTGGTACGAATCGGACCTCACGGTGGGGTAGGGAGTGGGTGTCCAATTTTGGTCAACATATATTTAACCTGGGAGCGGACTCGTGTCTGGTCTCTTGGCGATATTGTTAGCAGCATGCCATGGAGGAGTATGTTTTTACTGATGTGATCTTGGGTTAAGGCAGGTGGGGGAAGGGAACTGAGCAGGGGGAGTGGAGTGGGGGGGGGGGAGGGAGGGCATTGTTTTGTTTATGCCATCTGTGATGGCACAATGTTTTTCATGTTCCCGGTCATGTTGACCGATGGTTTAACTTGGCAACCTGGCCAAGGGATGTATGTTTTATTGTTTGTGCAAAAACCTTTAATAAACAGAAATTTATAAAAAAAAAGTGTCCGAAGGGCCCGCCATAATGTCGCAGTACTGAAAAAAAATGCTGATCGCCGCCATTACTAGTAAATAAAAAAAATATTAATAAAAATGCCATAAAACGACCCCCTATTTTGTAAACGCTATAACTTTTGCGCAAACCAATCAAACGCTTATTGCGATTTTTTTTAACAAAAAATATGTAGAAGAATACGTATCGGCCTAAACTGAGGAAAAAAATTGTTTTTTTATATATTTTTGGGGGATATTTATTATAGCAAAAAGTAAAAAATATTGCATTTTTTTTTCAAAATTGTCGCTCTATTTTTGTTAGCGCAAAAAATAAAAACAGATGATCAAATACCACCAAAAGAAAGCTCTATTTGTGGGGAAAAAAAGGACGCCAATTTTGTCTGGGAGCCACATCGCACGACCGCGCAATTGTCAGTTAAACCGACGCAGTGCCGAATCACAAAAAGTGCTCTGGTCATTGGACAGCAATATGGTCCGGGGCTAAAGTGGTTAAAAGAGTAGTAAAGGAAACATATTTTTTTGCTGAAATGACTGTTTACAGGGTATAGAAACAAAATAGTTAACTGATTCCTTTTTAAAAATAGATAAAAATCAATCATATAATGTGCCTGCAGTTTAGTTTCGTTATTAGACTAGTTTCAGTTTGTTCTGTGTGTACAGAGACACACAGAACAAAAACAAACAAACACAGGGCAGTGTTTGTTTTTAAAATGAATCCGATTGGTTCTGAGGAGTTTGACACATAGTAATCACATTTTCTTGATCATGGACCACAATGAAAAGCTAAAAAAAAAAAAGCGAGTTTTTTCTTAAAGGGGTGTTCCAGCCCAAAAATGTGTTTATTAAAAGTCAGCAGCTACAAAAAGTGTAGCTGCTGGCTTTTAATAAACACTCACTTACCTGCTCCTGCGTTCCAGCGATGCGCCGACCGGGGCTCCGCTCCTCTCCCCCCCTCCCCGGCCGGCGTCTCCATCCTGACTGTGGGCACCCAGTCGTGACAGCCTTCGGCTTCACGGCCGGGCACCCACTGCGCATGCGCGAGCCGCACTGTCAGTGTCCCATGTGATCGCCTACAGGGAGGGGCTGGTGTAGGCGATTAAAGCTTAATCGCCTAACCAGCCCCTCGGCAAAAGCAGGAAGTGGGACAGGAAGTCCCACTCCTACTGAAGCCCCCACTCCCCCCCCAAAAAAATTACATGCCAAATGTGGCATGTAAGGGGGTAAGGAGTGGGATAAGAGGAAGTTCCAAATTTGGGTGGAACTCCTCTTTAAGAAGCCAGACAAGCAGGAAGTGTGGAGTTCAGCAAGGGATTACAGCAACTTCTAAGCAAAAACGGACATGAAAGCAGGACTGCTATAAGGTAAAGCAAGCTATTTAGCATTAAACAAATTTTCCTTTAACCCTTGTCAACAGGGTTAAGTCTCAGAACATTTACCCATCTACTCCTATTGTGGTGGCAGCTGTACATTTTCTCCTCATTTTCCATCCTGTTGACAAGGGTTAAGGGGACAATAATTAAGACTCATGCAAGGCTTTCTCCCTGGTGTGGAGTGTTGTGCTCGCCCCCTCCCTTGGACTACCGGAGAGTTAGGACCTTGCAGATAGAGAAAGGAGCTGTGTGTTAGTGGGCGTCCTGACTCTCCTGTAGTCCAAAGGAGGGGGCAAGAACGACACTCCACACCAGGGAGAAAGCCTTGCATTACTGTGTGGTGTTACAGACAGAAGAAAAGGAAGTGAGGATTTCTCTGAAGAAATAAGGACATTTAAAAAAAAAAACTAATAACTAGTTTTTTGTCTGTAAACTGACTGGTCCAGAGAGGTGCATATAGTCCGGTCCATAAATCTTTTTGGCTCTATACACCACCACACGGATTTGAAATGAAACAAAAAAATGTGCTTTAACTGCAGACTTTCAGCTTTAATTTGAGGGTATTTACATCCAAATCAGGTGAACAGTGTAGGAATTACAACAGTTTGTATACGTGCCTTACACTTTTTAAGGGACCAAATGTAATGGGACAGATTAACAATCATAAATCAAACTTTCACTTTTTAATACTTGGCTGCAAATCCTTTGCAGTCAATCACAGCCTGAGGTCTGGAACGCATAGACATCACCAGATGCTGGGTTTCATCTCTGGTGTTGCTCTGCCAGGCCCCTACTGCAACTGTATTCAGTTCCTGCTTGTTCTTGGGGCATTTTCTCTTCAGTTTTGTCTTCAGCAAGTGAAATGCATGCTCAATCAGATTCAGGTCAGGTGATTGACTTGGTCATTGCATAACATTTCACTTCTTTCCCTTAAAAAAACTCTTTGGTTGCTTTCGCAGTATGTTTCGGGTCATTGTCCATCTGTGAAGTGCCGTCCAATGAGTTCTGAAGCATTTGGCTGAATATGAGCATATAATATACCCCGAAACACTTCAGAATTCATCCTGCTGCTTTTGTCAGCAGTCACATCATCAATAAATACAAGAGAACCAGTTCCATTGGCAGCCATACATGCCCACGCCATGACAGTACCACCACCATGCTTCACTGATGAGGTGATATGCTTTGGATCATGAACAGTTCCTTTCCTTCTCCATACTCTTCTCTTCCCATCACTCTGGTACAAGTTGATCTTGGTCTCATCTGTCCATAGGATGTTGTTCCAGAACTGTGAAGGCTTTTTTAGATGTTGTTTGACAAACTCTAATCTAGCCTTCCTGTTTTTGAGGCTCACCAATGGTTTACATCTTGTGGTGAACCCTCTGTATACACACTGGTGAAGTCTTCTCTTAAATGTTGACTTTGACACACATACACCTACCTCCTGGAGAGTGTTCTTGATCTGGCTAACTGTTTCACCAGGGAAATAATTCTTTGGTCACCCCCCACAGTAGTTTTCTGTGGTCTTCCAGGTCTTGTGGTGTTGCTGATCTCACTGGTAGGTTCTTTCTTTTTAAGGATGTTCCAAATAGTTGATTTGGCCACACCTAATGTTTTTGCTATCTCTCTGATGGGGTTTTATTTTTTTAGCCTAATGATGGCTTGCTTCACTGATAGTGACAGCTCTTTGGATCTCATTTGAGAGTTGACAGCAACAGATTCCAAATGCAAATAGCACACTTCAAATGAACTCTGGGCCTTTTATCTGCTCCTTGTAAATGGGATAATGAGGGAATAACACACACCTGGCAATGGAACAGTGAGCAGCCAATTGTCTCATTACTTTTGCTTCCTTAAAAAGTGGAGGCACATATACAAACTTTTGTAATTCTTACACAAAAACGTTCATCAGTAATATTACCCTAACCTGCCCTATACCACCCCAATCTGCCCTATACCACCACAAATTGTCCTATATTGCTCTAACCTGCCCCATACCACTCCGACCTGCCCTATACCACCCTAATCTGCCCTATACTACCCCATATCACCCCAATCTGCTCTATACCACCCTAGCCTGCCCTATACCACTACATATATGCCCTAAAGCATCCTAACTTGCCCTATACCACCCCAAACTGCCCTATATTACCCTAACCTGCCCTATAACACCCAACCTGCCCTATGTTACCCTAAACTGCCCCATACCACCCCAATTTGCCCTATACAACCCAAACTGCCCTATACCAGCCTAACCTGCCCTACACAACCCAAACTGCCCTATATTACACTGGCTCCCTAAGTCTAGATGGTAATGCCGGGGATCTGAAGACCAGCAAAGGACTGGCCCGGCTGAAGACAGTACATGACTCTTTGACTAGTGAGTATTTCTAAAAAGTCAGCTGACTTCATTCTTTCATTTCCTGTTCAGCATCTTTTTTCCATTTCCTGCTAATGAAGCTGAAGCCATAAAACAATCTCTATTCCACATTTTCAATTTTCTTCTCTTTCTTTCCTCTGTAGTGAATCCGTTTCTTCACTTCATTTTCTCATTTGTGTCTATTTCTGGGCACTGCAACAAGAAAATACATAAATCAGACCTGTCATTCAATATAGGACATACCAACCAGGAGATGCATTTTCATATGTAACACTACACTACCAAATGTTACCATTATAACTGATATTTTGGTAGTAGCAGTGGGGTGCAAGTGCAATATAGAAAATGTACAGATGATTGTTTTTTCTTTTTTCTTTTTTTTTTAAGCAGTTTATAATTCTGCAATTCCTACTGACTGAATGCAGATCCCTATGAAATGATCTCCTTGTATGTGCACACATTATAGTAATTGCACTTCCAATGGACTTACTTCTGGCATCCACAATGGTGGGGTGACCTTTCCTTCCTCCAGCTTCTTCCAGTCAGTTGATCTGAAGAATCTGTGCTCTCGTAGTCTATAAACTGCCCTCCCGCAAACTTTTGGATTTTCTTTAAGAAGCTGTAATGAAAAAGATATGATATTTAGCATACAGTAGATTGTCACTAATAGAAAATTATAAATCAGCCAGTTTAGTGTCGGCCATTTAAAAAAAGAAATTCTCAGAATGTCATATTTTAATTTCTTATTGTAGTTTTAAATTAAGATACGTCTTCTGGAAGGATCTAAGGTAGCATTCCTGAACCGGTCTAGGAGTTTCTCCTACATCTCATGTTTTCGGGATATCGCATGGGTAGTTCAGATGTAATGCTGACCTCCTGTGTGGTGAATATCCTGCCATAAAATCTGTATTTAACACTTCCAGAAGTCAGATACCCCCTCTGTGCTTTCTGACTTGAACATCCTACATCACTATAGCAAATAGTAATGATGTGGGGGCTGGTAAAAGGAATCAGAGAGCACAGTGACCGGGTACCCATCATACAGAATCTGGTAATGTACCATGGCACCCCAGATGTTTTGGAACTACATTTCCCATGATGCTCAACTACCCTGCAGAGTGCATGAGCATCATAGGAAATAAAGTTCCAAAACATCTAGGGTGCCAAGGTTTGCCATCACTGTACTAGATGCTAGAGAACTTTCTGCAAGCTTCCGTCTTCAATGCAGTAGAGCCTTTTTACATAAACAACGGTCAGGACCTATAGCTCTTGGATAACTCTAATTCTAGACTATCAATACTTACTCGCTCAATGACATCTCGAAGGTCAGCGTTCTTTAGATAGAGTGAGTTCTTGGATCCGACTGATTCTGGACCTGCTCCTGTGGCCATTTTAAACAGGATGGCACCAAGTGAATAATAGTCAATCATAGCATCGTAGGGTTTTCCATGGTGAACCTGATAAAACAGAGAGTAAGGGTAACTATAAAATAAAGCACATGATCAGCCACACACAGAGCAGTAATAATAGGTAAGAAATAGTTGGTAGGAATGACAGGTCACAGTGTGGCCCATGTCTTTTTTTAGGCTTCTTGTCACAATCATAAGCATAATAATATAAAGATTGAAGTGATAAAGGGGCAAAGGGAGGGTGGTATCTACTTACCTCTGGGGCTATATAGCCTGAAGTACCGACATTACTATGCACTTTCTTGGATCCAAACACGACTTTAGAAAGGCCAAAATCTATGATTTTCACATGGCCGGAGCTGTCAAGCAGTATGTTGTCAGTTTTCAAGCCTCTATAAAAGAAAAAGAAAGCATTATATTTACACATCAACATTTTTAAGACCGAAGTTCACCCAGTACTAATAGGTCAGTATTAGATGGGTACAAACGGGTTAGATCACCTACTAACTTTCTGCACCACTTTATGAATCTCAGCATTAACTTCTTGAGCTCAGTTCCCAGCTTATTGCAGTTGAATAAACTATGTTAAGTCCCAGTCTGTCATTCTGCAATACTTTAACATCTTTATTGAAAACAAGGGAGCAGAAAAACTCCATAGATGGTCTTCCTCTGTCACATTTTGCCCTTCTAGTGGGGCATGTTTAAGTCCCACTAGGGGGCGATACGTATTAGAATGAGACAACCTGGGGGTTGTTTCTAGCCACATGTAATTATATAGTTGTAGACACATTGCGAATTGAATATTGTTTCTTCTATTGGTTTTTGGGGGCTTATGGGGCCCAGAGCTATCTTTACATCTGTGGCCAGTTTTGTGGGGCTGCTGAATGGGGGTTTTGAGCCAAGTTAGAAGGGGACATGTTTAATTACTGCAGTTATAATGAGAGAGATTCTTAGCTTGATGTTATATTTAATTAAAATGTATGCAGTATGGGAAAGTGAGACTTTCTCACTTAGATGCACAAAAGCTTTAGCAGCAGGGGACAGAACTGGCAACCTTTGTACACCCATCCACAGCTGAAGTAGCAGTGTTGGGTGGTGTTGTCCTTTAATAACGAATGGTGAATATGGATTTAAAATCATGATGAAAATATGGAAATGCTTACCTATGAATGATACCACGTCCGTGCAGATATTTCAGCACACAGAGAAGTTCAGCAGCAATAAATCTGTAAAAAAAAAGAAAGGGAAAAGGTCTGTTAAAATTCATACATTTCACAGAATAAGTATGAATAGATGATTTCTTCCAAGCCACGCAGCCCATAGAGCAGGGGTATTGGATTAGTAAAATGTTCTACCAACCGAGGTCCGAATCACAGTTTTGTGCAATTACTCAGATTCTTTACATCACAGCCCAGGCGTGCAGGCACGACACACCATTCGTTTGAATGGGCTGCTGTGCCTGCGTTTTCTGCTGGGAAAAGGTCCTGGCATATTTTTAAAAATGCAGCCGCATGGAAACTGCATGATGTATTTGTACCATGCAATTTCCATGTGCAGGAAATTGCACTTTGCATTTCAGTGCATTTAAGAGCCAATGGTACCCCTTCACTTTCTGTGCAGCACCTCATTTTGTGCGCAGCTGCTTGCATCAATGCATCCTTAGATCTTATCTTTGTGATACTTACCTTATTGCATCCATTGGTAATTGTGCAGAAGACTTGATCTGGTCGTATAGTTCTCCTCCTCTCACGTACTCCATAAAGAAGAAAAGATTTTCCTGTAAAAGGCAAAGAAATATAAAGGTTCAAAAGGGTAAAGTGGATGTGAGGATTGTGTTTTGTCAGAAATATAGGGCTTATGATAAAGGACAGCACCGGATTTCTGGCAGGATAAACATGTATTTTTCTGCTCTTAATGAACAGATATAACAAAATACTTTGATTTGTATATTTATTAGACCAAGTGGAAACAAACAAGAGATGGTCACTGTTGGATTTACATACACTTTAAATGTAAGTTCACATTAAAGCCAGAATACAATTTTTTGGCAGGAACTTTAAATAAAAGCTATGAATAAGCACTAAAGTTTGGTGTGAAATGCGTCAGTTTTTTACCCCACTTGCTGTGGCATGTTTTTTGTGTGTTTTTTTATTTTAAAATAAAAGCAATTTATTTTTGGAGTGCGACTGTCCAGAAAGTTTTTTCTTCGTTTTGCAACTTTAAATATATGCCGAACACCTTTCCTTATTGGGTAAGGCCACATAACATGCAAACATGTTCTTATAGGCTACCTCTACAGTGACTCTGTCATGAGAGAAGTACAGGGGCTAAACCTGATCCAAGTCAATGACAGCAAAGCCAAAGTAAGGACAAAACAGCCAGGAGAGAACCAGAATTCCCAACATTCTACAATGGCAGCCGCCATAATTCTCCCATGTCCAAGCCTCTGTGGAAGCTGGACCATCGCTAATGTTTTTCTGGTTTAAGGATTTGTTTCTAGGTGTATGCTGGACTTGGAGATGAAATGGATGTGATTTGATGAGTGATTGAAAGGGATTTGACACTTACTTCTGATTGGAAGGTTCCATAGGCGTGTGTACAAAAAGGACTCTCTCCAACTTCAAGTATTTGTCTCTCTATAAGGATACTTTTAGGATCTTCTTCTAATAATTGCCTTTTCGTTACCGCCTTGACTGCCAGTTTCTGGTCTGTGGCAGGATGGGATGCCAGGGCGACCTAAAATAAAAAAAAACACAGGACACAAATGATTAGAGCTAATTCAGCACCAGGTTCTGAAAAGGTTACCTCTGGGTCTCCAGCAGCAACCCCCAGCCTGGCTACAATTGTTAGTCTTAGCTTTAAAAACACAAGTATATAGAGCATGAACTCAGCAGGCTGTTAGCAAGTTGTAAGTGGTTTTAACTGTTAGTCACTAACTTAGTGAATGGGGATAGGTTTAAATAGGCTTTTAGCAAACTTAGAGAAAACTACAGGAGGCTCTCGCTCTTAAGTCTGTGTTCAGAATTCTTATATTGAGGGTAAAGGAGTGAAAGGAGCAGCTCTTTCAGGGCACTTTGCAGGCGCTAATTTTAGCTCTATAGCACCTGCAAAGCGCCTCAGTGTGAAAGTAGCCAAAGTGACGCAGTGCTGTATCGCAAAAAATGGCCTAGTCTTTAAGGGGGCAAATCCTTCTGGGGCTGAAGTGGTTAAAACATATTTCATTAAATGCATCATGTTCCAATTTCATTGAGCGCACACTAACACATCACACTGGTGTAAACTGGTCTTAATCGAAATAATAGATTTCAGTTTCTCATTATCAATAACCACCAACTTACAATACAATAAACCTGCTGTTCATAGATCTTTGATTACTTACTTTTCCGTAACTACCTTCACCGAGTATTTTATGAAAGATAAAGCTGTCAAGGTTAAAATCAGCAGGTGGACTGCATCCCACGTTGGTTCCGGGCACATCCCTAACTGTCTTATTGCCTCCCTCACTGACTACCTCGTTGACTGGCTCGCTGACAGAATGGTTGACTAGCTCGCTAATAACATGGTTGACAGGTTCACTGACAACCTGGTTGATTAGCTCACTGACAACCTTGTGGACTGTCTCACTGACTGTCTTGTTGATTGGCTCGCTGACAGAGTGGTTGACTGTCTCACTGACTGTCTTGTTGATTGGCTCGCTGACAGAGTGGTTGACTGTCTTGTTGATTGGCTCGCTGACAGAGTGGTTGACTGTCTCACTGACTGTCTTGTTGATTGGCTCGCTGACAGCCAGGGTGATTGACTCGCTGACGTCCTGGATGATTGGCTCCCTCACAGCCTGGTCGACTGGCTCCCTGACAGCCTGGTCGACTGGCTCGCTAATAACCTGGTTGACAAGTTCACTGACAACCTGGTTGATTAGCTCAGTGACAACCTTGTGGACTGTCTCACTGACTGCCTCGTTGACTGTCGTGCTAATTGCCTCGTTGACTACAAGATAAATAGAAATTATGACATGTTTTTACCTTACAGCAATAGAACACTTACTTCACAAAACACTAAAAGACAATGGTGGAAAACACATGGAAAAGAGATATTCCTGTTTACTACGACTCTCAGTTGCTAAGTAGTTTGGCCAAATAAAGTGAAATAGCTTTATGTTACTAATTAGATTGCAGCATGTTTTCATTTGTGAAAGATTTATAATGACGTGAGTATCTACAGTAGTTGACTTTTTAACCCCCATGACCTGCAAGGATATGACCTGTACATCATGGCAGTCGAAGGGTCAAACAAGTTCAAGACTCCAATAGAAGCAATAAACTTGTTTTAAAATAATTCTGCGCAAATTGCTGCATATTGTAGAAGAAATCGTGGTGGTTATAAAGAGGCCCAATCACTTCTACACCTTTCAGAATTGGTAGATGTAAAACCACCCATCCACTACACCTGTCAAAATTGGGAAAACCTGCTCCTGGGAGCCCGAGACCATAAAAACGGAAAATTGTATCATACTTACCAGTAATTGTCCTTTCCTGTTGCCTATCTATGGCAGCATACCTGTGATAGAGCTCCACCTCGACTTCTCCTTTAGGACTAGTGAATAGCATAAATTAAAGGCATAGTCCCTCCCCCAACATTCTCTGTAAAATAGAATACCAAGGGTGAGAGCGTATGCTGCCATGGATAGGCACCAAGAAAGGAAAATTACTGGTAAGTATGATACAATTTGGAAAGGAAAATTACTGGTAAGTATGATACAATTTTCCATTTTCCTGGTGCCTCCATGGCAGCATACCTGTAATAAATAACTAGCTGGCATGGGTGGGATAATGCTTAACAATAAGGACATAGCAGCCTGAACTGCCCTTCTTCCGAACTCAACAGTCGTGAGAGCTCCTGGACCAATATAGAAGTATCTGAGAAACGTATGGTGAGAAGACTAGGTGGCAGCCCTGCACACCGTCTTCAACAACACATTAGCCCTTGCTGCCCAGGAAGCTGAGACTGCCCTTGTAGAATGAGCATTCACTCAGGATGGAGGATATTCTTTACCCTGTAGGCCTTCTGGATTAACTTTACAACCCAAGATGCCAGAGTTCTGATGGAAGCTTCTTTGCCCCTGTATTTACTGAACGGTACAATGAAAAGTCACTCAGAGTTTCTGATGGGGTCGGTGGCTTCTATGTAGGCCCTGAGCACTCTGGATACATCCAGCTCACGACAAGACTCTGAACCTGTCTGTAAACACTGGTAGTGCCCAGGGTTCCAACAGGGGGCTTGGAGTAGCGATCTTAGGTGTGAACCCTCGAAGGGGGCGAGTTCCACCCTGTCAGAGAAGAAGGAGATGTGGCTGTCACCTATCCCCAAGGAGTGAAGTTCCGAGATCCTTCTGCCAGATGTAATGGCTAGCAGGAAATCCGTCTTTAGTGTCAGGTTCCATATTGCTACTTGTTCCACTGGAGCAAAGGGATGGTCAGGTAGAACTTCAAGGACCAGGGACAGATCCCACTTAGGAAATGATCGTCTGACAGGTGGACGAATTTTCAATACTTCTCTGAGGAAAGTGACTACCAAAGGATCCTCCGCCCATCTCCTTTTTGTTGCGGCAGAGATTGCTGCTACCTGCACTTTGAGGGAGCTCAGACCAAGGAAATCTAGAATATTGGACGTAGAGGGAAGGATTGGATCAAATGACAAGAACTTGTCCCAGATTCTTGAATATATGGCATTAGTTGCCATAATGCAGCGGTCTTCGTGTGGCGTGGCCCTCTTAAAGAAAGAGACTCCAGCTGCTTCCGAGCTACAGAATTGGAGAATCTCCTAAGAAAATAACTATTCTTCTTTTGGTTATTTGCAGCTACTTCTGCACCTTTGACTTTTTTTTTTGTGTGCACTGCTGCAGTACCAGCGTACTGACCGCTAGGGGCAGTGCTCTGCATCGTGACTGTATAGGACAATATGGTTGCAGGGTTTTTTTTTCCCCATTTTTCTTTAATAAGTGAATTTCCTCTTCATTGCACTTGTGCCTAATACTCCTCGGGAGGGAGCGAGACTTTGCGTTCAAACGCGAGCGTGCAGTCTCGGCCCTAACCCTGGAGATTGTATATTATTAGTGAAAATTTACATTGATACCTCAAGCTACATTGTATAAATTTTTTTTTTTTTGCCTTTGCATGTTTTTTTCCTTACAGGTTGTTTCTTCTGGACCCACCTGTCATCGGCAACTGTGAGAATGGGCAGTTAGATAGCAGGGTTGTGTATGTGTGTACGTCATGTATATTGTAATATTGAAACGTTTTTCTTTTACTACTTTCTCTGTCTGGTTCAGTATCAGGTCTGAGCATTCGGGCTCGAATGCTCTGGGACACTGGGGACAGTGTCCATCCAAGTGGGAGGAGTATGTAGCGCCCCCCCCCCTATTGGTGGGGTGCTACGCTAAAGTTTGTGGGGAATGGGAGAGTTAAGTTGCTCCCATTCACAAATTGCCTAAATTTGGGCTGCTGCCATTTGGAACTGCCTTGCAGGTTGGTCTGCATGTCAGGGGGGTGTTTTTACCCCTGAGTGACAGTCGGCACTAGAAGGGGTTCTGACAGACCCACCTTCTTCCAGCAGCCAATCAGAGGAGCGGTTTCTTCTCTGGCAGGAGGATATATCTGGGGCAGTCGCCTGCGTGAGTTGTGCTATGCGGGGCCCGAGTTCCAGGTGCGGCATCCACCTTCAGGGTGCGCGCATCCATGGGCCCTGCTATCGAGGCCCGCCTGGCCGAGGTTGCGTACCAAGCCGAACCTCATTCTGATGCAGAGAGGGGTCCCAGCGGTTTACTGGGTCCCAGATCCTAACCCGGGAGCTGAACGGTGGGGAATCGGCTCGGGAGAATTCAGAGGCAGAGGTTGTCCGTGAGGCCTCGACGAACCACCGGGGATCCGGTCACCACGCCACATGACAGGTACACTTCAGCTGTCAATTGGTGACCTTGAAATTGGACTTACTGGGAGGATTTATTGTTTCTAACCTTTGACAAATCCAAGAGAATTCACTAGGCCTGTGGCAGAGGCCCTGTTTCCTCCCAGTGACTTTGTTCGAAAGTGGCCCCCCTTCAGCTGCCAGGCTCGAGTAAATCGCCTGTCAGTGGGCACTTTGCCCACTCTAAGGAGAGTGGCGACGTTTGAACTTGACTATGCTGAGAGCAGGGTTTGCTCTCCCTCTGATATCCAAGGCCTGATACTGCAGTTCTCTCTTTGCTCATCAACCAGAATTCTCTCTATCGTGTGCCATGTTGATGTTGACCATGTTGGGCCTTGGAATAAAGCATTAAAACTCAAGTTGACATCTGGACATTTGCTCTTAAACCACCTTCACTAATATCATCCCTAGACAAGAATCAATGGTAACCTAGCAGGCTGGTCCCAAACTAATCAGCGGCTCCTTCGGGGAGCGATACACTTATGTTTACATGTACACGGGTTTGTTTACTGTCATTTTTAGGCAGTAGCGTTTATAGGCCTTTTTTTTTTAGGCCAAAAAATTTGTTCAGACGCCGAAAGTCAGGTTAGTGAGTCAGGTCAGTGTATGTAGGTCAGGTCTGTGTATGCAGGACAGGTCCGTGTACGTAGGACAGGTCAGTGGGTCAGGTCAGTGTATGTAGGACAGGTCAGGTCAGTGTATGTAGGACAGGTCAGTGGGTCAGGTCAGTGTATGTAGGATAGGTCAGTGGGTTAGGTCAGTGTATGTAGGACAGGTCAGTGTATGCAGGACAGGTCAGTGTATGCAAGACAGGTCAGTGTATGCAGGACAAGTCAGTATATGTAGGTTATGCCAGTGTGTGTGTGTGTGCAGGTGCACATACACACACGTAGGTCAGGGTATGTGTGTCAGGTAGGTCACCCCACGCCACTCCACCGACTGAGCCTGAACCCCCCCCCCCCCCCTGGTGCCGGCTTGGCTTCGGGCTGAAGCCCCTGGTCTTTTTGGCACCTAGCAATGCCCCTGATAGGAGAACAGGTCTATCTATAGTTGCAGCTCACCCAAACCCATTTATTCAGTCGAGTACTGTACATAGCTCAGTACATTTACAGTTCTGTATATAGCTCATTTATAACAAAGTGGATACGGTAATTCACCCCTGCACTGGCCTAACTATGGTCCGATCCCTGATAAAATATCTGAACAGTGACAATTGTGTTATATTTTATGTAATTGTTCTCATCATTCTTACTGGTCTCATCTGAGATGGTCATCTCGTATCCGGAACACGAGATGACACTGTGTAACCGTAAATGACCTAAAATCCCGGAACTGGCCAAATATTTGCGTTCCAAACATTACAAAATTTAAAATGGATACATTAATAATTTAAGCAAAAAGGGCAAAATAATACATAATGCAAATTAATGCAACCTAGACAACCATATGTATATATAAAAACCCTGCTAGAAGGAGGAAGAAAAAAGGACGCTCAAATCAAATACACAAACTGCAGTGAATTAAAAATAATAAAGGGGGGGGGGGTGAACCCCAACCTGCAGTGAATATGTAACAAATAAATGAAAAATGGTAAAAAAAATTGTAGATAAATTACATATATTTAAAGTACTGGTGTCAGCGTCCTCTATTTCAAAGCTGGCATCTGTGCTGGCATGCTCTCAGTGTGCTCTATCCCACCAATGCTGAGAGCACACTGACACCAGCGCTGAGATAGAGAGCACTGACACCAGTACGGAGAGCATGCCATCACTGACACCAGCTTTGAAATAGAGGACACTGACACCAGTACTCTTAACATATGCAATTTGAGCTAATAATTAGTACTGCGCGCTGGTGCACTGAGCCCCTTAGTCACAAGTACCACCCCCCAGTCACATGCACTACCAGTCACATGCATGTACCACCCTCCAGTCACATGCACCCCCTAGTCACATGTACCAACCCCCTAGTCACATGCACCCCCATAGTCACATGTAATAACCCCGAGTCACATGCACCCTCATAGTCACATGCACCAGCCCCCAGTCACATGTACCACCCCCCCACTCACATGCACATCCCCCCAAGCCCATGTACCTCACAGATAGCAAGGCTCTGTCCCCTCACGCCTCAGTTAGTTCCCCCCTTAGCACAGCAGTCAGTCAGCTGCACACAGACAGGCTACAGCGTACTGGAATTGGTTCCGCCTCCACTACGGAAGCCCCGCCCTGAAAGGAGGGTGGACTCGGCGATCCTGTGCTGACGTGTTAGCTGCACCCTTGCCCAAGATATTGGCTGAAGGGACGCACAGGATTTGCTGGCTGGTGGGGCGGGGCACGGCAGTGGACAGTCTCTGTGTGTGTGTCTGCCGGTGTTCTGACGAGAAGGACACCTGCTGTTCCAGTGGAGTTTAATTGACAGGAGTGGAGACTGGGCAGTGCCCTGGTGGGGCGTGGTAATACAGAGCAGAGAGGACTGAAGAGGCTAGCCAGAGGCGGCTCTTTAGGCAAATTAGGTGGCGGCAAGACCCCTGGGAGGGCGAGGCTTTAGGCGACCGCCTATTTTGCCTAATTAGAGAGCCGCCTTTGGTTTCCAGACCCCATTCTGGTAAAAGTTAGCTGCAGAGTGCTTTCTAGGGTGAATCTCCTTCATTCAATCTCAATATACATAGCTTAAGTCAAATAATTATTTTAAGCAAAGCATAATAAAAACTTGTTTATTGAAAAGTGCAGATTCTCACAGACCAACACAAAAAGCACAAGGTAAGTCAACTTGACATTTTTAACATGAATTCCAATGCAAATCAAACAGAATAAAAGTTTCAATTTCCAGCATTGAAACATTATTATTAGTGCAAACACAAAACTCACATACAAAACAAAGAACATTGGACATAACCCCCAGCTATACCCCTGAATGTTTGGCATGCCAGCTACTCCTTGAAATGGGACAGCTTGTTGCCTGGAAGTAGCGAGGGCAGCAGAGAACCTACAGTAGGCTTCATAGAAGAGATGCATCAGGAGAAAGTACTTACTATTAGTACAAGATTGAAAAACTGTCCAGTGTGCTTTGGTAACCCAACAATACAGAATGCCATATTGCCATATCTGTGTTATGTGCCTATTTTCAATATAAAATACAATGTTCCAGAGTATTGGAGTGTATTTTACTGCATATAAAGCAAATACAATAAACCTTTAAAAAACAACACTCATCACCATATAGGCTGACATATATATGGCTTATATGACTGAGGAGTTAAAGGAATCTTCTACAATCCAGAAGCAATTTTCATCCAACTTAACGCCAGGTCCAATTATGTCTGTTCCTTTTCATGTGGACAGACCTTCTTCATGACATATCAAAGGTGTCAGGATACTGCGAGAAATGGAATTTGAAATTGACTGTTGCTTTTGCAGACAACTCATTTAGGCAGCAATTATGTCAGATATTGCTGAACCATATTGGTGAGAAGGACAAACGCACATACATAAATAATTGCTGAAAGAGAGAGCACAAAAGTTTTCATCATGCTAGCTGCTCAGAGCCTTATAAATACAGGAGACAGGCATAGCTCTTTGTTCAGCATAACACGGGTGGCTGCTGGCATGTCCCATTAATTTTGAGGCTGTACGGATTGCTCTTTGCACTTTCTAACTTTGGTTTCAGTTCCAATGTCTTCTCAAAAAAATTCACCAGTGATTGCTCTGTCAGGAGAGAGGCCAGTATGTGTTCAAAGGACACCACCCAGTCTGCTTCACTTAGTGACAGGGATGGAGTAGGATGTGATGGAGTACTAGCAGTCTCAGAGAAAACGCAGTCTTGATCTGAAGAGCAGGCACCATTCTCTGAATCAAAATATTCATCTGAGGCACTTCCTGAACTGATACTAATGCTGCGCTGCCCAACCTCTCCAATCTGAAGTAACAGGGTTGTCACTGTGGCAATGGCTTGGTACAGCTCATTCTCCTCTGGGTCTTCATGAAACAGGCTATATAAGGTTTTGCAGAATTGTATAAACTCTCTCTGGGGAAAAAAAAAAAGGTACAATATGATTTAATGTAATAATTTTACATTTTACATCCACCTTACAGAGAATATGTTACAAATAAAAATGGATGGACGTTTCTATTCTCTCATATACCTGATGCATACCGAATTAAGATATAAACTTGAACCTATTCAGTCTTATTGCATATAAAGTCACTGGTAGCTCCAAGGATTTCTTTGTAACAAATTCCCAACACCTTTGTAACGTAGACCTCATACACACTATTCGATTTTCTGCAGTCTTGTCTTCAGATTTACCAAAACCATGTAGTACAAAAGGGTCTGCCTGATCGCATACAAATTGAAACTCTTAAGCCTCAAACACACATTTAGATTTTACAAAACCATATAATATGAGGTCAAACCTTAAGAGTTTAAATTTGTAGGCAATCAGGCAGGTCCTTTCACTACATCGTTTTGGTAAATCGGAAGAAAAACCATCTGCAGCAAATCTATTAGTGTGTATGGGGTCTGAGGCTGGGTTCACACTTGTTCCGACAATGCTCCTACATTGGGAGCTCATGTAGCATGACGTGTGAAAATCAATGTTTCCCTATGAGAGCTGTCTTAACTGGTCCTACACAAGTCGGTCCGACTTTGAAACTACTCCCTGTACTACTTTGGTCCTACATTGATCTTACTTTAGCCCATTGAATATCATTGAAGTAGGACCATCCGACTTTTACCATCTGACATGTGATTACAGCAGCAGTAAAAGGAATTTATCTCACTCTGGGATTGTTTTGATTGGTCAAAGAACAAGTCTATCACATAATAGGACCAAAGTAGTATCCTGTTCATGAAAGTAGGATGGATGTAGGATCAATGTAGGACAAATGTCGCAGAGCAAAGTAGGATGAAAGTCGTGTAGTGTAGTGTGAACCCAGCCTTAGGCTGGGTTCACACTACACTACACGACTTTCATCCTACTTTGCTCTGCGACATTTGTCCTACATTGATCCTACATAGATCCTACATTGGTCCTACATCCATCCTACTTTCATGAACAGGATACTACTTTGGTCCTACTTTGTGATATACTGACTTGTTCTTTGACCAATCAAAACAATCCCAGAGTGAGATAAATTCCTTTTACTGGTGCTGTAATCACATGTCAGATGGCAAAAGTCGGATGGTTAGGACAAGGCTCCTACTTTGGTCCTACTTCAATGATATTCAATGGGCTGAAGTAGGATCAATGTAGGACCAAAGTAGTACAGGGAGCGTTTTCAAAGTCGGACCGACTTGTGTAGGACCAGTTAAGACGGCTCTCATAGGGAAACATTGATTTTCACACGTCATGCTACATGAATCCCAATGTAGAAGCGTTGTCGGAACAAGTGTGAACCCAGCCTGAATCACACAAGAGGTGTCTTGGACACAGAGAGGTTCAATCAGGCATTATGTGCAGATCTCTATATGGGAAGCTTTTATATCCAATTTGGGTCCAGAGCATTTTTTTTTTTGTCGCATACATGTAAAAATTTACATTTTTGGCAATAAAATTACTTCAACCCTCAGAACATTGTTTCCTGAAAGCAAGAGGCGCTGTAGCATAAAAAGTTAGCAGTTGAACATTTTCATGTCATATGACATAAAAATATGCAACTGTTTATTAAATGCAAATTTTCAGGAAAAAATAGAATTAATAAATTTTAGTGCAAAAACACACCATATGATTACCCATTGTTGGTTACAATATAAAAGATGAGGTTGCATCGAGTAGATTCCAAACATTTCATGTCTTAGAACGGAGTGCTTCTACGATATCACCAAAAACCACCATAGCCTTTACAGATCATCGGTTTATTGGATAGAAGAAGATCCTAGACTGCTGCACTCCTTTAAACTATGGGCCAGATTCAGGTACAATTGCCCTGGGGCAGAGTATCAGAGATACACTACGCCGCTCGCCGTGGAATCGAAATACGCGATTAGGGGGCGTGAAGCATTTAAAATTAGGCGCGTCCCCACGGCGATCGAACTGCGCATGCTCCGTTCAGAAATTTCCCGCCGTGCATTGTGCGAAATAACGTCAGTTTTTTTTTTGAGTAGCATCGTTTACGTACATTCCTATTCCCGGACGACTTACGCAAACACAAAAATTTTTTTTTGAAATTCGACGCGGGAACGACGGCCATACTTAACATAGGCTGTCTAACCTTAGACAACATTTTTGCTTCCCTAACTTTACGCAGCAAAAAGATGACTACAGATGCCGTAAGAGAATGCGACGGACGATCGTAACTTCGGAAAAAGCCAATTTGCATACCCCGACGCGGAAAACAACGCGAACTCCACCCAGCGGGCGGAAAAAGATTGCAGCGTAGATCCAACGGCGTACGAAGACGTAAGCCTGACGGATCGAATCCCGAAGCCGTCGTATCATGGTTTGAGGATTCAAACTAATGATACGACGCGGGTAATTTGAAATTACTCCGGTCTAACAGGAGATAGACCGGAGTAATGGCTCTGTGAATCTGGCCCTATGTCTTTATTGTACAAATGAAATCCAAAAAAAGAGATTTTTTAATACAGCTTACCTGTAAAATCTTTTTCTTGGAGTACATCACGGGACACAGAGCAGTATATTCATTACTATATGGGTTATATGGAGTACCTTCAGGTGTGGACACTGGCAATCTCAAACAGGAAGTCCCCTCCCTATATAACCCCCTCCCATAGAGGAAGTACCTCAGTTTTGTAGCAAGCAGTATGCCTCCCAAAAATGTTCCCCAAAAGAGGGGTGGGAGCTCTGTGTCTCGTGATGTACTCCAAGAAAAAGATTTTACAGGTAAGCTGTATTAAAAAATCTCTTTTTCTTTCTCATACATCACGGGACACAGAGCAGCATATTCATTGCTATATGGGATGCCTGAAAGCAGTGCTTTAATGAGGGGAGGGAGACATCTTCCAAAAAAGGATTTAATTTAGAGGTATACTCAAATACTAATAAATCCAACTTAGACAAGAAATGTAAATCTCAAATCTAAATCAAGGGAGCCCCCTCAGATCCTGAGGAGCTTGAATCGCGGCCTGTAGTACTGCCTGCCCAAAGGCTGTATCCGCATTCCTTCTTACGTCCAATTGATGAAAATTTTGTAAACATGTGGACTGACGACCACGTTGCTGCCTTGCATATTCGAGCCATAGAGATCTGATGATGTGCTGCCCAGGAGGTGCCCATGGCCCTGGTAGAATGGGCCTTTACCGACAAAGGAGGAGGCAACCTCTTCAAACCGCAGGCCTGAACGATTAATTGTTTAATCCATCTTGCGATGGTGGATCAAGCAGCTGCCTGACCCATCTTGGGTCCTTCCGGTAAAACGAACACCACATCTGTTTTCCGAACCTTCTCTGTAGCTTTAAGATAGGCCTTTATGGCCCTGACAATATCCAACGTATGCAGCAACCCCTCCTTTCTAGAGGTGGGTTTTGGAAAGAAAGATGGAAGTACCACATCCTAGTTCAAGTGGAAACTGGATATAACCTTTGGTAGAAAGGAAGGATGAGGACGGAAACCCGCCCTATCCTTATGTAAAATGAGATATGGTTCCTTACAAGATAAGGCTGCCAATTCCGATACTCTCCTGGCCGAAACTATGGCGATCAGAAATACCGACTTTCTAGTCAGTAAAACCAAAGGTACCTCAGCCAACGGCTCAAAGGGTTGTTTCTGTAGATTTGACAGAACAAGATTTAAGTCCCATGGACAAAGTGGTGATTTGACCGGAGGATTAACACGTAAGACTCCCTGTACGAAGATCTTAACCAGCGAGTGGGCGGCCAGTGGCCTCTGAAACCACACTGATAAGGCTGAAATCTGTCCCTAGATCGTGCTTAATGCCAGGCCTTTATCCACTCCTAGCTGGAGAAAACGTAATACTCTATCAATGGTATACTTGCGGGAAACCCATCTCTTAGCCTCACACCAGCCTACGTAGGCCCTCCAAACCCTGTAACAAAATTACCCTGGAGGCTGGCTTTCTAGCCTTAATGAGGGTAGGGATTACCTGCCTAGACAGACCTCTACCCCTGAGAATCAGGGATTCAGCCGTCAAATTTAGACGCCGTAATGCAGAGTGGAGGATCGGGCCTTGTGAGAGTAGGTCTGGCCATAGAGGAAGAGTCCAAGGGCCTCCCACTGCCAATTTCAGGACTAGTGAGTACCATACCCTCCGGTACCAAGCTGGGACTACCAGGCTAACCGGCCTGTGCTATGATCCTGCGCAACAGGCGGGGTAGTAACTGCAGCGGGGGAAATGCATATAGAAGTTATGATTGATGCCACGGGCAAACCAACACATCGGTTCCGCAGGCCATAGGGTCCCTCGTTCGAGACATGAACCTGTCTAGCTTCTTGTTGAATCCTGATGCCATGACATCCACGTCTGGCACTCCCCACTTCTGGCAGATTGTCTGAAAAACTTGTGGATGCAGAGACCACTCCCCGGCGACAGGGTTTGGCGACTTAGGAAGTACGCCTGCAGGTTGTCCACCCCGGGAATGAATGTCGCCCATATGCAGGGTACATAAACCTCTGCCCACCGAAAAACCAAGCTCATCTCACTCTGAGTGGCTTGACTCTTGGTTCCCCCTTGGTGGTTCACATATATGCCACCGCTGTGGCATTGTCTGAATGACTTCTCACGAGGACCCCTGTAATCTGGATGTCTATGCCAGGAGGGCTAGCCGAGCCGCTCTGATCTCCCAGACATTGATGGGCAGCTGCCTCTCCGCCTCTGCCCAAGTTCCTTGGCGGGTGAACCCGTTCAAGACCGCTCTCCAGCCTTCCAGACCACTGGGCAGAAAGACTCCCCTTCAGAAGGTTCTGAGGGTTTAACCACCAGCATAGACTCTGCCGGACCTTTAATGACGACGTCAAAGGAAACTCCAAGGCTTTTGCTCCCTTGCTCCAAGCTGCTAGAATTGCTGTCTGTAGGACGCGAGTGTGGAAGCGTGCGGTATCGCCTCGAACATGGCCATTAGTTTGCCTAGTAATCGCATACATAGGCGAATAGTTGGTTCTCTTTTGCTTAGAACCAACTGAATCAATCTTTTGATAGCCTCGACCTTTACCAGGGGCAGGAACACCCATCTTCTGTTCTGTGTCTAATCTCATGCCGAGATATTCCAACTGCTTTGTAGGTTGAAATGCTGATTTTTCTCCGGTTTAGGACCCAGCCGAACCTCTCGAGGTACTGAACCATGAGGGCTACTGCGCATTCCACCAAGGAAGCGAGTGATCTATGATTAAGAGGTCGTCCAGGTATGCTAGGACCGAGACCCCTTGGATCCTTAGACTGACTAGAATTGGAGCTAGGACCTTCGTGAATACCCGGGGGCCGTAGCCAGCCCGAAGGGGAGCGCCACGAATTGGAAGTGACGCTGTATCACTACGAAGCGTAAAAAAAAAAAAAAATATTCGATGTGGCTGAAAGATTGGTACATGAAGGTAACCATCCTTTATGTCTGTAGAAGCCAGATCCTTCTGGAGTGTGGCGGCTGCTGACTGAACGGATTCCATCCGGAAAGAGCGAACCCTTAGGTAAGCATTTAAACCTTTTAGGTCCAAAATTGGTCTGACATCGCTGATGGGCCTTGATATGACAAACAGATTGGAATAGAAACCTAGCCCCTGTTCTTGGGCTGGTACCTCTACCATTATGCCCTGGTAAAGCAGATGATCCAATGCCGCCCGCATTGAGGCCTTCCTTGTGGAGGAAATTTTAGAAATTCTAATCTGTAGCCTGTGGCCACAGATGATCGGACCCCCTCTGTCGGGGATCGATACCATGGCCCCTTGCCCCCAGAGGCCTGTCCTTGCGATCCTTTGTTAAAAGTTTGATCGCGCAGGAGGTCCGATACTGCCTGGAATTTGAGGGCCCCGGAACAGGGGGGAGCTGCCTTTTAAACGCAGGACCCCGGAACTTCTTTTGACTGGTAAAAGGGTACTTTTGCCACTTGAAACAGTCTGAATGTATTTATCCAGATCTTTCCATGGAAGGGAAAACCTGCCAGTAGTCTTTTGCATGGGGCTCGGCCGCCCAGTTCTTCAACCATAAGAGCCTTCTCATATGCACTAAAAATAGTGACAAACGAGACGCCTGCTGGATGGAGTCTTTTATAGCCTCTACCGCAAAGCACAGAGCTCTGGGAATATCCAATAACTCCTCTGCCTATTGGGCAGGGATGTCTTTAAGCATCTGTTTTGTCTGGTCCTTTAACGCCTGACAAAACTCCAATTGCAGCCACTGCTGGCTGTACCACTGCTCCTGCCGTAGCAAAGGATGCTAGAAAAAGTGTCTCTAAACGTTTATCGACCGAGACCTTAAACATTTGTATGTTTCCCCTCAGGCCAGTTAATGATTTATTCACCCATGAGATGGCTGCGTCCACAGTTGGGAGCGCCCCTTTCTTAGAAAAAATGTCTTTTCCATAAATAACAGAAAACCTTCCAGGCGGTCTCCCATCCAGGCACTAACCAGGCCCGACCCTGCTTAGCCTCCGAGATCAGACGAGATCGGGCGCTTTCAGGGTGATGTGGCCTCAAGGACCTCACGGGTAGTTGAAAAGCAGCGCCCGAACCGGGACTTGAACCCTGGACCCTCAGACCAAAAGTCTGATGCTCTACCGACTGAGCCATCCGGGCCCTTTTAAAGAGCAATTGGTCAGGGGAAAGAGTGCCTGAAAGCACAAATATTTCCTGGCAGACGTGCATAAAGACTACCCTATCATCAGCTTTAGGCGGCAGAAAAAAGTTCTGTCCGGTCGTCCCAATCCTGGAAAAACCAATTCCTCTAACAGAGGATGGACCGGAAAAGCTGCGTTGCTTAAAGGCGCTTTTAAAAGAACCCAAAGAGGATACCGCAGGAACCTGAGGCTCTGGAAATGGCAAATTTAATGCCGAGCGGACCATGTCTGTCAAAGACTGGACCCACAGACTCTCAGTCTGGGAGGCTGAAAACGATTCTTCAGTGGTAGATCCTTCCTCTAGGTTCTGGTCCAACCGATCCTCCTGAAATTCTAATTCCTCCGGAGAGAGAATCTCAGCATCCGAGGATACACCTTTTGGCGATGGGGATCTAGTTCGCTTCTTGCCAGAAAAAGAGCCAGCGATCATAGCTGTTAACTTTTTTCTCTAGCCCCCCTAGGGTGACGGCTAGCATCTCCTCTGTGATAACACAGGGTTGGGCCGACCTGGGCCAGCCTCAGCACCAGACCCCCTTAATGGCTTATCCAAGGTGACCCCTATAGGAATAACCTGTGGGGAAAGTATTGGCATATCATCAGAACCAGAGGAGGAACCACTTTGTCTTTGCCTTTTTTTTTTTTTTGTGTTTTGATCCTGAACCCTTGGAAGCCATAATACAAAACCGAGGGACTCCGCCTACAACAACAGACTGTTATAGCCAGGAGTACAAAAAAAAATAAGGTTTAGGGGACAATAGGATCACTAATGCCCAAAAACGGTGGGGCTCAGTATGTTTTCCTTTATAATATTATTGTTTTCCACAACATACAGCCCCACCCCCAACATGTTTGCCAGCATTCAACCTGTTGCCAAGGGGATTTTTGGCTTAACAAAAAGTATTGGAGCTGACTCCAGCATGTAGTACCCCTTCTCGCCACCGGGAGTCACTGTGCTGCCAGCTCTACGTCCTCTCTTCCAGCTCAGCTTTGAACTGAGCTAAGAATGCGCCTGCTGTGTATAACAGCAATTGAAGGCACGCCCACTCTACACTGCAGTCACGCTCCCCGCCCCCCCCTCCCGAACGGCGCGAAAATTTTTCTATATGCATGCGCACGTGCGCGCGCGAGCGACTGTCGGGGGAGGAGAGCCCAGGAGGAGACGCACTCTGGAGCCCAGGAATGCAGGCTGGAGGACGCATCAGGCGGCAGATTTGAATCCCGGCTAGGTAAGGCTAAAAACAGGCCCCTAAGGAGTCTTTTTAGCCTAGAGACAGATCTCTCTTTTTTTTTTTTTTTTTTTAAAAAGACCTTCAACCAGCGAGCAGCAGGTAGCTAGCAAACATACATAGATAGGTAAGGGGGATCAAGTGATGGGGGGGGGGAACATTTCAGGCCATCCTGTCCATCAGACATAGTGACCATGGTGCCAATGCAGAGCATACTCAGGCTACCCCCCTTAAGATCTCCCCTGGAGAGCCTGCTGTCGAACCAAGTCCCGCAGGCTCCCCTCTTACCTGCTCCATGCCGCAGGACTTTTGCAAAACGGTCCAATCTTATCCCATCTCCGTGGGTAGCGTAGTAGACCTTCAGGCACTGGGGTCCTGGAAGGAACCGCTGTCCTGGACCTATACAGCACCCTGGCAAACAGGATCTTTTGGTTTAGAAAACTCCAAGTCCTGGGCCCAGGGTCCAGCCCTCTAGAGAGGAGCATTATAGGCAAAACCACACGGTTTGGGGCCCGGGTACTGTCCACTTTGGCACTGAGGCTCCTTGGACAGATCCGGTTAGCCCGCCTTAATCCTAAGGATGTGGAGGCAAAGCTATTCCGTGACCAACACCTAAGACACTGGCGAAAAAACTGAGGTACTTCCTCTATGGGAGGGGGTTATATAGGGAGGGGACTTCCTGTTTGAGATTGCCAGTGTCCACACCTGAAGGTATTCCATATAACCCATATAGTAATGAATATGCTGCTCTGTGTCCCGTGATGTACGAGAAAGAAAACAACAACAAAAACGATGCAGTCAAAGTGAAGTGAACAACAGGAAAATGGTGGCTGACATGTTTCACATCATGTGATGCTTACTCATGAGCTAGGAGTCAGCATCACATGATGTGAAACATGTCAGTCACCTTTTTCCTGTTGTTCACTCAATTTTGACTGCATCGCTTTGGTTGTTTTTTGGATTTCATTTGTACAATAAAGACATCGTTTTAAGGAGTGCGGCAGTCCAGGATCTTCTTCTATCTATTGCACCTGTGCATAGCTAGCACAGGTGCGCTAGGAGTAAGCATCACATGATGTGAAACATGTCAGTCACCTTTTTCCTGTTGTTCACTCAATTTTGACTGCATCTCTTTGGTTGTTTTTTGGATTTCATTTGTACAATAAAGACATCGTTTTAAGGAGTGCGGCAGTCCAGGATCTTCTTCTATCTATTGCACCTGTGCATAGCTAGCACCTTTTTGGTTTAGTGGGATGGAAGCAAAGCCAAGAAATCAGCAGTTTTTAGAGCAGTATTATCTCTCGGATGATCAGTTTAGCGTTAACTAGGAGCCCTTTGAGCTAGAACTATTGTTCAACATGTAACATGTGTGGTGTGACCGCGGTTTACATATGTATGAATACCCTGGGCTTGTGCTTGTACAGGTGTGTGGGGCAACGGAGGTTTCAGCAATAAAAAATAAAACATTTATATATTTTATTATAATTTTCTTTTCTTTAACTTTTTTATTTATTTTTACTTGATTGCCATCACACTGGGCAGGTGACAGGTACACTTTATAGAGACATTAAAGATTTAATAGATCCCAATGTCTCCCCTGCCCTTCACACCATCTAACTAAGCACAGACTGACTTGGTTAGATGTGTGCCCTGGCTGTATTGGCCAGAAAAGGCTGCATCTGAAACCGGAAGCGGTATCACTTCCGGTTTCATTGTTTGCATGTGGGATCGGGGCATGAATTTGCCTCAGTCTTACAGCGATCCCTCTCCCCTAGTTGGCAGTTGTCTTTCCAGGCTCCAGTTAAAGCAGGAGAGCCCCGGGACCATGGAAGAAGGTGGCCACCAGGGGGAGAGGGGGAGATTAAAGGTTCACTCTTTGGACTACGTAGTATGTCCAAAGAGCTGAACTGGATATGTCTACATTATGAAGCTGCATGTCTCATTAATTTAATTTTCCCATTAACCATTCTACTGGCTCTGTGAAAGTGATCGGCATCACTTTCACTTTGTAGCTGGGAGCCAACTAAATAAAACCCACACAAGCTGATGGCTGCTACTGTAGCCATTGGATTGCAAGTAAAGGTTCACTTTTTGGACATACGTAGTATGTCCAAGAAGCTGAACTGGATAAGCCTACATTATGAAGCTGCAACTTTAATGTTCTGAGCAGACTCCAAATTGTTGTTGAACCACTTGAGGATTTTCAACGTAGAAGACGTCCTAAATTTTTTTTTAAAGGATAAGTTCACGTTTTGTAACACGTTAAAACCTGTACTTAAAGAGGAAGGAAAGGTAAAAAAAAAAAAAAAACCTGCAAGACAAAGGCTTGTAGTTCTCAGTGAATTGCGAGGGTGCTGGTGAGCCATCCTTGTAGTTTATTAATTCTTCCTGCATTTCAGTACCTGTCTGCCCATACAGGAGGTACAGGCAGACAGCTGTACCGAGTGTCTGCAAGAGCCCGACAATGCACTCATGATCTACCGATCGTGGGTGAAATGCTTTACAGGCTGCAGTGTAAAAAATTTATAAACGCAAATGTTTTACCTTCAAAATTAATGTGCATTTATTTTTTTCTACAAAAGGTGTACTTTGACTTTAACGTTTCTAGGATGTGCCGCCTATGTTTATGTCTTCTCCACCTTGCAGCTATTGCCAGCAAATACCAGCTGATGAAATGGCAACCAGGAATTGCTTTGTATTACATAACAGGAGTGGCTGTGAAAATACAGTTGCTCCTGTGCCAAATGACAGATAGTCCACAAATGTTACTGGGTAAACACATTGATATATGATATGGGAGTTTTCCCTCCTGCTATATGGATGTATATGCATATTTTATTATGTCCTATTATGGAATAATCAGTGATTGAGCACACTGTGGGAAACCTCAGATAGAGGCTACTCAGATTTGACCCCTGGGCAACATATTAGTCTAAGTTTGAGTATAGTAGAGCTGATGCCCCCGATACCCCTGCATCATTGCTTCAGACCTTTTTTTTGTGGCTTTCGCAGAAACCATTTATCCCGCTTTTTTTAAAAAGAAAGTATGGTACAAAGACAAACAAAAACCTGTCAGATATAACTTCCCCATATCATCATTTTTTTTTTTTTTGCTCATCTATGAATGAAGAGTGAAAGTTAATCTTTCTACCAAGGACACAGACATGAAAAACAACAAACAAAGGTTCCGTTACCTGGGTCATTTTAGGTATTTCCTTTTCTGTGTTCTTATCCTTCTCTCTGGCCAAGTCTTTAAGCATCTGCTTTAGTTGTTTTTGGTAGTCTTTTCCCTCGCCTACAAAAATAATATTCTATAAAATTCCATGCTAAATCTGCCAAATGTAAACCTAATCAGTATTATGATGCAATGTGTGGATTCTGTTCAGAGGGAACATTGTATTCTAACATGAGTACATAGTTCATGCTGACAGCTGTATAAACTATACTCAAGAGAAGGCTCTTGTAAACAATGGATACAGGTGTATAAAACCATTTATAAACAAAGATGAACTCTGCTAGGCAGCAATATGTCCACCTAAACTGGCCACACAGCACAACTCCAATGTGATCTCAGAAAAACAACAGCCCTTTCTGTTAGAGGGGACCCGATAGTTCCAATGGTGGTCATATATTGGGCATATATAAAGCAATTTTTGACAAATGATATTAATAATTCCAATCTTCAACTAGTTTTTGCTTTTTTTTTTGCTATAAAAAGCTGGTTGAAACTGATTTTTGCTGCAAAGTGCTGCATCTCTCCCTGAAGATGTGAATACACTGTAAAATGTGAAGAAACATACCATTTGCTTTTGTAAGCTTCAGTGGTCTTGTAGTGGACAGAAGTGGTCCTTTTAGTGGTGACTGGCAGTCATGATCATTCTCTGTAAGAGCTAATTAAAAACATTCCATGTTTTATCACAAAGCAATCACAAATTACATTTTTTTTTAGAGGAAAAATATACAAGTCTATGTTACAGAAACAGGCCAAAACAGTCAATGAGCATACATGTATACATGTATATGTGGATATACTATGCCAAAGTAGATAAACTGTCCAAACACTATAGGGGGGAATACAATAATGCTGCTGCTTCACTTTCCTGGCGTTCATCACTCTTCTTAATGTATTGTGCCAAATTCACAAAGCATTTGAAACACCTTTGGTTCCGACAGTGACTCTCGTGCACCAAATTCAGGTACTTTTAAAATGCACCACATTTACATTGTATGCACCAAATGTAAAAGTTGTGCAAATTGAGACCAACTCTCTTTTGACATACAGAGAGAAAAACTGTCACAGCATGAGTCATTTTCAAGTACAAGTTCTAGACAGGTATATGAATCTGGCACATTCTTCACCACTGGACCAGTCTTTATGAATTCCATAGCTGTGTAGACAAGCAACTGCAGCATGCTTTCTGATGCATCCAGCTTGTATCTGAGATGCTTTTACATTTCCATCAACTTGTGTGGGAAGAAATGTACTAATGACAAAAACAAATGTCTGAGTTTACAATTCCCAAATACAATCCTTATGATAAAAAGGGTAGCCACTTTGCTCTAAATGGACATATCAGGTCCTATATACACAGTTACGATAGAAATGTCCACTACAGATCAAATAAGAGGAGTTTTTGTAATATGCAGAAGGAGCAATGTGCAGGAATCCTCAGTCTTTTTTCATGAGACTAAAAACACCATTTATGATTTACTTTTGCTTCACAATAGTCTGTAATTAAAGGTCTCTTGCTTTGGGTTTAAAGGGGTTGTAAAGGTACAATTTTACACCCTAAATAGCTTCCTTTACCTTAGTGCAGTCCTGCTTCACTTACCTCATCCTTTTTCCTTTTAAATGTCCTTATTTCTTCTGAGAAATTCTCACTTCCTGTTCTTCTGTCTGTAACTCCACACAGTAATGCAAGGCTTTCTCCCTGGTGTGGAGCGTCGTGCTCGCCCCCTTGGACTACAGGAGAGTCAGGACACCCTCTAAGTTGCAAGTAGAGAAAGGAGCTGTGTGTTAGTGGGCGTCCTGACTCTCCCGTAGTCCAAGGAAGGGGGGCGAGCACAACACTCCACAGCAGGGAGACAGCCTCGCATTACTGTGTGGAGTTACAGACAGAAGAACAGGAAGTGAGGATTTTGCAGAAGAAATAAGGACATTTAAAAGCAAAATGGTAGGATGAGGCAAGTGAAGGAGGACTGCACTAAGATAAAGGAAATGATTTAGGGAAAAAAAAAATTGTACCTTTACAACCCCTTTAAAGCTACTCTCCAGGCGTCACTCCACACACACACAACCCATCCCCTTCCAGCCAATTGCTTTCATAAAAAAAACATACCTAAATGCCCCTAAATTCCTAATCCATAGTCGAGTGAATATGTTCTGTGCTCAGAAGGGGAGGCCCTTTGCTTGACCACAATACTACCTGCATGATGTGTACATTTCCTACTGGCTGTCCAGCAGCGTGGTCTTATAAACAACAACAGTAACCCTCCAACAGGACCTGTACTCTGCATACAAGAACAAAGGTTACAAATGAGCACCAGCTAAAAACATGCACGGTCAGTGGTATGTGAGGAAATAAGTGGGAAATTCATGTATTAAATTGTTATCTATGTTGCCTATGGCTCTACGCCAACCATATCTAATCAAATTTTCAAAATAAGATTTCAGATGTATGATCCTAATATCTGAAAAAATGTACTTACCTGGTGATATATGAAGTCGGTACAACAGTTTGATCTTTTCATTCATCTCACCGTTGTATATGATATCTGAAGAACAAAAACAATATTTTTGTTGCATCTCTTTGACATACACAATCGCAAAATGTATGGGACGTACAAAAACCCAGGTTTATTACACAACAAATTGCAAAACACATACGCACAGAACACTCTAAGGTAACCTGGTAGACCTAGGAACCATTGGCATTCTTAAATAATTGAATTTTAATTTTATTCACCTAAACACCAAGCAAATGACTTGAACTCAATGAGCTGGTCCTGGTTTTCATCAAGCAGACGGAACATCCTTGTAGCTAGAACTTCTATGTGTGGACCCCATGACCAGGGTGAACATAACCTGAACAGTGTCACAAACTGACGACTGTCAATTTTGTACTGTTCTGCATAGGGTCTGCTGGGGTCATGGCGTGTCAGTGACGAAGACATCTCTTCCCAATAACAGGAGATGAAATGTTCTCTCTGAAAAAAAACACAATCCAAAAGATAATGAATTCCAATTCCTGTGTTACGTGAAAAAACGTATACCTTATAAATGTTTTGGATAGCTGCTGTCACATTATTGCAGAAAGCAACTTTAAGATTACACAATAAACCTCTAGCAAAAACAGCACTGCCTGCCCAACCATACCTATCAAATTAAAAATTAATCCATAAAATTATAAAAACACTCTACCTCTCCAAAATGTAATTAAATGTTTTTAAATAAACTCACAGTTCATATGAAAGTCCACACTTCCAGTGCTCAGTATAATGTGCTAGTATTCTCCCCACATGTAAAAATGTGCTAGATAATGATTCTTCATATCTGTGTGTGGTGGTAACTCCCAAGTGATTCTCTCCCCCTACTTCTCCCACACTAACCAGAGACACAGGACGCCCTTTCATGAACAAGCGAGTCAACGGTGCTTGCATCTCTCAGGGATGGATGGTTTCTTGGGTCCAATGCCCTTCTATGTTACATAGTTAGTCAGGTTGAAAAAAGACAAAAGTCCATTCAGTTCAACCATAAAAAAAAATAAACAAACAAAATAAAAAATACAGTACATCATATATACCCAACTCCATACCCACAGTTGATCCAGAGGAAGGCAAAAAAAAACAGCAGAGTATGATCCAATTTGCTACAGCAGGGGAAAAATATCCTTCCTGATCCCCTGAGAGGCAATCGGATTTACCCTGGATCAACTTACGTACAAATCTTAGTACTCAGTTATATTATGTACATTTAGGAAAGAATCCAGGCCGTTCTTAAAGCAATCTACTGAGCTGGCCAGAACCACGTCTGGAGGGAGTCTGTTCCACATTTTCACAGCTCTTACTGTGAGGAAACCTTTCCGTATTTGGAGGTGAAATCTCTTTTCCTGTAGACGTAACGAGTTCCCCCTTGTTCTCAGTGTTGACCGTAAAGTGAATAACTCAACACCAAGTTCACTATATGGACCTCTTATATATTTGTACATGTAGATCATATCCCCCCTCATTCACCTCTTCTCAAGAGAGAATATATGTAGTTTCTCTAATCTTTCCTCATAGCTGAGCTCCTCCATGCCTCTTATCAGTTTAGTTGCCCTTCTCTGCACTTTTTCCAGTTCTCCGATATCCTTTTTGAGAACTGGTGCCCAAAACTGGACTGCATATTTCAGATGAGGTCTTACTAATGATTTGAACAGGGGCAAAATGATATCTCTATCTCTGGAGTCCATACCTCTCTTAATACAAGAAAGGACTTTGCTCGCTTTGGAAACCGCAGCTTTGCATTGCATGTTATTATTGAGCTTATGATCAACTAAAACACCCAGATCCTTCTCCACTACAGATCCCCCCAGTTGTACTCCACCTAGCATGTATGATGCATGCATATTCTTAGCCCCTAAGTGCATAACTTTCCATTTATCAACATTAAACCTCATCTGCCACTTAGTCGCCCAATTAGACAGAGCATTGTGGTCGGCTTGTAAATTGGCAATATCCTGTAAGGACGTTATTCCACTGCATAGCTTGTAGGGCTGCGCATCTTCACCGGTCTCACGATTCGATGCGATTACGATTATCAAGGCCACGATTCGATTCGATTCCGCGATGCATCACGATTGCAGCGCAAGTGCGCATGGCTTTCATCAAAAAAATATTTAAGTACTCCAAACAAAAAAACAACACACAATAACACTTCCTGCATGTAGCAAAGTCTAAACACAGCAGACATGCTACAGGAGATGGTCAGAGACTGCAGATATGCTACAAGAGATGGTCAGAGACTGCGAACACACTACAGGAGATGGTCAGAAACTGCGGACACGCTACAGGAGATGGTCAGACTGCGGACACGCTACAGGAGATGGTCAGACTGCGGACACGCTACAGGAGATGGTCAGACTGCGGACACGCTACAGGAGATGGTCAGAGACTTCGGACACGCTACAGGAGATGGTCAGAGACTTCGGACACGCTACAGGAGATGGTCAGAGACTGCGGACACGCTACAGGAGATGGTGAGAGACTGCGGACACGCTACAGGAGATGGTGAGAGACTGCGGACACGCTACAGGAGATGGTCAGAGACTGCGGACACGCTACAGGAGATGGTCAGAGACCGCGGACACGCTACAGGAGATGGTCAGAGACTGCGGACACGCTACAGGAGATGGTCAGAGACTGCGGACACGCTACAGGAGATGGTCAGAGACTGCGGACATGCTACAGGAGATGGTCAGAGACTGCGGACATGCTACAGGAGATGGTCAGAGACTGCGGACATGCTACAGGAGATGGTCAGAGACTGCGGACATGGTACAGGAGATGGTCAGAGACTGCGGACATGCTACAGGAGATGGTCAGAGACTGCGGACATGCTACAGGAGATGGTCAGAGACTGCGGACATGCTACAGGAGATGGTCAGAGACTGCGGACATGCTACAGGAGATGGTCAGAGACTGCGGACATGCTACAGGAGATGGTTAGAGACTGCGGACATGCTACAGGAGATGGTCAGAGACTGCGGACATGCTACAGGAGATGGTCAGAGACTGCGGACATGCTACAGGAGATGGTCAGAGACTGCGGACATGCTACAGGAGATGGTCAGAGACTGCGGACATGCTACAGGAGATGGTCAGAGACTGCGGACATGCTACAGGAGATGGTCTATATTTCTCCTCCATACAGCCCAGTCCCTGCCTGCAGTGACAATGACTTGTCACAGGTGACAGTACATCAGATTCCACTACATGCCCGTACCCTGTGTCCCCGAATCACAGCACCCCCCTCCTCCTCTGTACTTACATGCTGCTCTGCACAGAGGATGATTAGAGGGAACTTGCAGCCTTGTAGTGAGATGGGCGATCTGCCAGCACACCATCCCCCGATCTCCATTCCAGCTCTTCATTGTCAGCCGGGAATTCTCAGCGTTTGTATATATTAGCGCCCGCGCTAATGTGACTGACTGACTGACTGCCCGCCTCTCTCCAGTCTCCGTCGGCCCCGCTCACTGACTAGAACTTCAGATTAGTAGAGGATAGCGCTTGTATATGCCGCGCTAACGTGACTGACTGCACGGCTCGCCTATCTCCTATGTCCACTCGGCTCTTACGCCTCTCCTGGCGTCAGCCCCTCCCGCCTTTCTACTGATTCAATCGTTAGGCAGTGGGCGGGGCTGACGCCAGGAGAGACGTAAGAGCCGAGTGGAGATAGGAAAGTCGTGCAGTCAGTCAGCGGCATATACAGACAGTATCCTCTACTAAGCTGAAGTTCTAGTCAGTGGGCAGGGCTGACGCCAGGAGAGAGAGCGGAGTGGACCGTAGGAGAGAGGAGGGCCGGGCAGTCACACGAGCGCTGAAAACAAAAAGGTACCATAGAACGGAGCACTCTCCCGGGAGGGGCGGGGACGGGGGGCGGGGCTAGGCATTGATTATCACGGTCGCATGCATCGGAATCGCATCGGGTACACCCGAATCCCGATGCACCGATTCAGCGATTATATTTGACACCCCTAATAGCTTGGTGTCATCTGCAAAGACAGAAATGTTACTTTTGATCTCAGACGCAATATCATTTATAAATATATTAAAAAGTAAGGGTCCCAACACTGAAACTTGGGGTACACCGCTGATAACCTTGGACCATTCAGAGTAGGAATCATTAACCACGACTCTCTGAATTGTGTCTGTCAGACAGTTTTCTATCCATTTACAAAACTGATATATCCAATCCTATAGACCTTACCTTACACATGAGCCGCGTATCGAATGCTTTAGCAAAATCCAAGTATACCACGTCCACAGCCACGCCTCTGTCCAGGTTTTTACTTACCTCTTCTAATCAGGTTTGTCTGGCAACTTCTGTCTTTCATGAATCCATGCTGTCTGTTGCTTAAATAGTTTGTTTCCGGCAAGAACTCATCCATGTGGTATTTTATTAAACGTTCCAGTATCTTCCCAACTATAGAAGTTAAACTAACAGGTCTATAGTTACTTGGTAAAGACTTTGTTCCCTTTTTAAAAATATAGGCACCACATTGGCTCTCCGCCAATCCAGTGGTACTATTCCTGTCAATGAGTCCCTAAATATTAGATACAGTGGCTTTGAAATTACAGAGCTCAATTCTTTTAGGATCCGTGGGTCGATGCCATCTGGTCTAGGTGCCATGTTGTCCATAGGATGATTCCAATGTGCCCAGAAAGCCATCTGAGGTATGTATGCAAGCTCAGACAGAAAACAGGGGAAAGCTTTCCATGGTGACATAATAGTTTACTATTGATAAAATGCAAAGAAAATGCACCTACAGTAATAGTATTATAGATCACTTGTAACCAGTAAACGCCGTTGTAACGTGTGATCAAAATACACTGAGCACTGGAATATGAACCTTTGCGTTCATTTCTCTTTCAATGGTATTTATTGAGGTTTTATAACATACAAAACAAAATTTTAAAGTAGTAAGGTGAATCACAAGGTACATACAAAATTTGCAATGCAGAATCCATACCTAGGAAACTTAAAAAACTACAAAGAGTACCAAGGGTGACAAAAGTATAGAAATGAGACAGCAAGGTCCAAAATTCACCCCTGCACCACCAAAAACGAGCAGTTAGGGTGCGTGTTTCTCATCAGATAGATCATAACCTGTATGGTGTCCAGTCTCTGGCGAAGGGGCAGCGGGCCCAAAAAAGGCACATGACATCACATAGTACATAGCACCCCGCACAGAGGGAGCCAAGAGAGTCTAGTCAAATAATGAGGTGTACCTTGAGTTTATTTAATAACATTTAATGATTTTTGGAGTGGTAGAGTTTTTATATTTGTATGTTTTCATGGTTTTGAATACATTTATTGATTTGGTTGGCAGATAGCGCCGTTTCTGCTAGAGGTACAGAACATGATCACTCACTTAAATGAAATATTTTTCTTTATAAAAAGCAAAAAAAAAAAAAACTCCATAAAACACCAATATTTCACATTAAAAGTGAATTCCACACAACATTCTTGATAACCAGATGAGATCTTGAAAGCCTAGGACAGGGCATTAAAATGGAACACCAAGCAAATACATAAATACACATTTGAAATGCATACAGGTTTGTCTGCCAAAGGATTTTTAATTCTTTTTAGTTTCACTGTAATCATGTACACACCCTTGGCACAATTCACTACCAAGAACGCTCTGTTAATTCCTGACTCACCTTCTGTTCCCCGGACAGAGGAGATGAGAATGATGAGGATTTATATCTAGTGAGCATGCTGTAGGCAGAGAGGTGTTATAGGTAGCTGCTAACTCAGGAAATAGATTTGTCTCCTGCCTGCATATGCAGTGTGCCAGAGGCTTTACAAAGTTACCAATCCTTTTGAATATAAATCAGTAAACACATCTGTATTTAAAATGCGTTTCTGTCTGTTTGGATGGAGTTCTGCTTTGATGTTACCAACATCAGAGCCTTCTCTCCACTCATCTAAAAATTGGTTTCATCACCTCCGTTTCTCTCTGATGTTTGTGTCGGGCTATTTAGATGCGGATGCAAGATCTCTAATTTTCAATAGCAGAAGAGAACTGAGGGAAGGATGAAAATACATATTATAGCACTATAAAGAGACCGAACAGCTGGGGTGTATTACACCAGAATCATCTACTCCTTAACCTGAGAGTTCTACATTACACTAACGTCTGTGTTGATTGGAATGGACTTATGCTGATTGGAAAATGCAGCTTCCTTTTGGGTATTACCAAACAGGGGTCGTGTTGATAAATATGTGTATTCCATGGTTGTTATGGACATAAAAGTGTTATTTCAGATTTAAAGTAGCGCTAAAGACAAAACTTTTTTTAAGGAAGAAAGATTGCCCCTTTCAGGTTTTATTTTTTTGTAATTTGGGGGAAGATTTATCTTTATTTCCTGTCCCATGGCCATAACAGGAAGAGAGAGGAATCCCTGGTGGCTACCAGGTTCACCAGCACCTGATCCTCAGAAGATTTAATGCATTACCTGCATTGAGGTAAAAAAAAAAAAACTAGTTGTCACCTAATTTAGTAATTCTTCTATGGAGTCAGCCTTATAGGAGAAGTCCAACCTGAGCTTTTTAGGCTGGGCTTCTCCTCCAATTCACAGGAGTACATTTCGTTTTGCACTCCTCTGACCTGTTTTGACTGCCATCAGTCGAGGCAGAGCCCCATCCTGACTTTCCAAGTCGGTATCTGCCAGCTACCTTGATTGATGGCAGTCTCAGCGAGCCACTGAGGATTAGATGAGCATGGAAGATTAGAGCAGAAGCAATGCCAACTGACAGTCAGCATCGCTATTGCTTGGGAGGAATGAAAACTGAGCCATCAGCGGTGTTTGGTGGCTCGGTTCTCAGTGCAGAGTTGCGGATCTGGTATCGTTCTAAAATGAGGAAGAAAAGATTTCCCCATAATAAGCAGAAGGGAGACCACTGATTGGGATTAAGAAATCACTTTCTATCAACCACTCAAACTCCTAAGGTTACTTTAGTGGGGTCAGGGAGGGAGGGAGAGATAGCCCCCTCCAGACAAACAGCAGCATTAGCTCTGGATTGTTCAAACCACCATCTAACTGTTACTAGGATAGCCGCCCAGTAGTATATAATCAGGTTTGGTAGCACCCAGCGGCAGCCGGTCCATTAGGGGCAACACCCATTCTTTCCACGTCACCCCCTATATGAGTAATGGACAGATTCATGCATAGCATGAATCTATCCACCGCCACCAATGCCACTCCCTATTCAGCGTCCGGCCCCTTTAAGGGCACTGGGCGTCTGAATTAGTGGCGGGGGTGTTTTTTTTAAGCACCTGATTAGTGCCATAGGCTCTAATAGGCTTTACAATATGTGGGATTGTGGTGCAGAGCATTATGCTATGAGCCCATTCAGGTGTTACAACAGCGAATAAATATTCGCTGTTGTAACACTGATATTCAATCCGGACAGTCAGAAGTGGTTATGAGACCCATTTTCCAATTGGCCAAAAAAAGAAGACTCCCGATTGCTCTCCGAGGAGAAGGGAGGAAACGGAAGCCAGAGCCGTCACCCATAGAGCGCAGGCAATGCCTCTGAAGAGTTGATCTGGCTAAGCGAGGAGGAGATCTTTGCCACAAAATGGAGCCAATACAGCCATCCAGGTCTATAAAAAAGGAGGAAGGAATCCACACTGGACAGTTTCTAAAGTCATAGTTGAATTTAGGCAGGTAAATCATCTTCAGTATATTTATGTGACCAAGGAGGCCAAGTGTTAAATTTGTCCATCTTTCTTGAGCACTGTTCCTTAGGTTGAATAACTACAGGGAGAAAATTAATACGGTGGAAGGACCGCAGGTCTTGTGCAACATTGATCCTCAGATATTTAATATCCTCTACCCACAGCAGGGGGGTTCGAATTCAAGACACCCCAGCCTGTAGGTCTATAGGCAAAAGGACCAACTTAGTCCAATTAATACGGACTGCCGAGAACCCTCCCAACTCATCGAAGGCCTTAACCACTTGACCACTGGGCACTTAAACCCCCTTCCTAACCAGACCAATTTTCAGCTTTCGGTGCTCTCGCAATTTGAATGACAATTACTCAGTCATACAACATTCTACCCATTTGAAATTTTTGTCCTTTTTTTCACACAAATAGAGCTTTCTTTTGGTGGTATTTGATCACCTCTGGGTTTTTTATTTTTTGCGCTATAAAAGAAAAACGACTGAAAATTCTGTAAAAAAAAAACTTGTTTCTGTCATATTAGCAGGTTATTTCTCACACACAGCATATGCATACCACAAATTACACCCCAAAACACATTCTGCTATTCCTCCCAAGTATGGCGATACCCCATGTGTGAGACTTTTACACAGCGTGGCCACATACAGAGGCCCAACATGCAGGGAACGCCATCAGGAGTTCTGGAGCACCCAGACCAATTCTGACATTTCTCTCCTACATGGAAAAATCATCATATATTTGCTAGAAAATTACATAGAACCCCAAAACATTATATATGCTTTTTTAGCAAAGACCCTAGAGAATACAATGGCGGCCGTTACAACTTTTTATCTCGCACTGTATTTTCGTAGACATTTATTGAACGCGCGTTTTAAAAAAAAAAACAGTTTTGTGCTTAAAAAAAAACAAACAGTAAAGTTAGCCCAATTTCTTTTCATAATGTGAAAGATGAAGTTACGCCGAGTAAATAGATACCCAACATGTCACACTTCAAAATTGCGCACACTTGTGGAATGGCGCCAAACTTCGCTACTTAAAAATCCCCATAGGCGGTATTGCAGAGTATTGGGGTATTGCAAAGTATCATGCAGGGTATTGGGGTATTGCAGAGTATCGCGCGGGGTATTGCAGAGTATCGCGCGGGGTATTGCAGAGTACTGGGGTATTGCCGAGTACTGGGGTATTGCCGAGTACTGGGGTATTGCCGGGTACTGGGGTATTGCCGGGTACTGGGGTATTGCCGAGTACTGGGGTATTGCCGAGTACTGGGGTATTGCCGGGTACTGGGGTATTGCCGGGTACTGGGGTATTGCCGGGTACTGGGGTATTGCCGGGTACTGGGGTATTGCCGGGTACTGGGGTATTGCCGGGTACTGGGGTATTGCCGAGCTGGGATGGATTGAGGGATGGCTGGATCTGTGACTGCATTTGTCACAGATCCAGCCACAGCGTTGCTGCTGACACCCCGCTCCCCCCCCCCTCTCCTCGCACACTGTACCGAACGGTACAGAGAGGAGAGGGAGGAGAGGGAGGAACCGGCGTCATCAAATGACGCCGGTTTGTTTACAAGTGATCGCGCCGTCATTCGACGGCGCGATCACGTAGTAAACAGCCGCTGTCAGCGGCAATTTACCGTGATCCGTGATGCGCCGGGTCTTCTAGACCTGGCGAGCATGGACACTTCCGCGAGCGCGTCCCAGGGGACGCGCAATCGCGGAAGTGAAGGACGACGTCCCGGGGACGTCATGTCACAGTAGCTCGACCGCGCTGTAGCAGTATTTTTGCTATAGCGCGGTCGGCAAGTGGTTAAGGGCTGCCTGTAAGAAAGTGTTTGCATTGGGCAGGTACAATAGTGTGTCATCCGCATAAAGCGAAATCTCTTTCGGAGAACCAACCTGAAGTCCCACAATACACTGGGAGCCTCAAACCAAGACTGCAAATGGCGCCAACGCAAATACGCTAGGCAGCAGAGTGCAGAGGTCCCTTCCTGAAGGAGAATGAAGTCAGAAAACGTGTAGTTTGTGCGAATCATCTAGGGGATTTGTATAACATGCCCAGCATCTAAGCCATGATTTAAAAGTGTCCCAAACCATCAGGGGGCCAGTAGACTCCTCATTCTGCAGCCACAAATTACACAGGGCTTCTGGTAGGGAATCCTGAATCTCAGGGTCCATGATCCAATAGCTGGACAACCACCATATGCTCTGGCCCATTGTAGGGGATAGTTGAATTCCAACCAATAATGGAGCATGATCTGAGATACCTCTGGAGAGAATCTCAGCAGAAGTCACCCGCTGCAAAAGAGCAGGGGATTTAAAATCACTGTAATATCTAATGAACATTTGCATCAACTGTACTGAACTGGTCAGTAAAAGAGAACTGAATGCAAATTTGTTTTGTTTATGCACGTCTGACACAGCATAAAATTCATTCTCCAAACATTTTGTTTGAAATAGAATTAGGTTGCATAGATACTAGCTTATGATGTTTAAGTGGAAATAAACCGCCACATGAATTGCCTCCCCCGCCCCTCTTTCGCACTATCATCATAAAAGCTCCAGCAGGTGCGCATATGCCCAGCTGTTGTCTTCCAGGTATTTAGGACCTGACAGAGACTGGCAGCATATATGTGCACGTTATGAAGAATATATATGAGGAATATACAGTACAGACCAAAAGTTTGGACACACCTTCTCATTCCAAGAGTTTTCTTGATTTTCATGACTATGAAAATTGTAGAGTCACACTGGAGGCATCAAAACTATGAATTAACACATGTGGAATTATACATAACAAAAAAGTGTGAAACAACTGAAAATATATGTCATATTCTAGGTTCTTCAAAGTAGCCACCTTTTGCAGCAGACACATCTCTAGAACAACTGTTAAGAGGAGACTGTGTGAATCAGGCCTTCATGGTAGAATATCTGCTAGGAAACCACTGCTAAAGAAAGGCAACAAGCAGAAGAGACTTGTTTGGGTTAAAGAACACAAGGAATGGACATTAGACCAGTGGAAATCTGTGCTTTGATCTGATGAGTCCAAATTTGAGATCTTTGGTTCCAACCACCGTGTCTTTGTGCGACACAGAAAAGGTGAACGGATGGACTCTACATGCCTGGTTCCCACCGTGAAGCATGGAGGAGGAGGAGGAGGTGTAATGGTGTGGGGGTGCTTTGCTGGTGACACTGTTGGGGATTTATTCAAAATTGAAGGCATACTGAACCAGCATGGCTACCACAGCATCTTGCAGCGGCACACTATTCCATCCGGTTTGCGTTTAGTTGGACCATCATTTATTTTTCAACAGGACAATGACCCCAAACACACCTCCAGGCTGTGTAAGGGCTATTTGACCAAGAAGGAGAGTGATGGAGTGCTGCGCCAGATGACCTGGCCTCCACAGTCACCGAACCTGAACCCATTCGAGATGGTTTTGGGTGAGCTGGACCGCAGAGTGAAGGCAAAAGGGCCAACAAGTGCTAAGCATCTCTGGGAACTCCTTCAAGACTGTTGGAAGACCATTTCAGGTGACTACCTCTTGAAGCTCATCAAGAGAATGCCAAGAGTGTGCAAAGCAGTAATCAAAGCAAAGGGTGGCTACTTTGAAGAACCTAGAATATGACATATTTTTAGTTGTTTCACACTTTTTTATTATGTATATAATTCCACATGTGTTAATTCATAGTTTTGATGCCTTCAGTGTGAATCTACAATTTTCATAGTCATGAAAATAAAGAAAACTCTTGGTCTGTACTGTATATGAGGAATAAATATATGAGGAATTTCTGCACATGCGCACAAACCCCGCCACCTTCTGTCAGACTGCCATTACACCCCTGGTGGTGCACAAATTCCCTGCACATGTGGCTTAGTACACTTGGATAGCTGTGATGTAGCAATCCTAGGCCTGGCCTATGTAAAATAAGAAGAAGAAATACAACTTTTATTGTAAGAGGGAGGGGGAGGGAAAAAATAAAAGTAGTTGCTGCAGGGAGTTTAGCTCCACATTAAATCACACTAAGCATTTGTGAGATGAAACTACATTACACTCATCTGTTGGTTAGAAGAAAAAAAACTTGAAGTTTCTTACATGTTACAAATGTATAGTGTACATAGACAGAAAAAGAATCAAATGCGATATTATTCATGTCTGTGCTGAAACTATCCATACGACACATTGAACCTACATAATAGTACATAAAACACTAGGAGTACTCATTTGCGAACCATCTAACAGGATTACTGATGTCTCACCTTAAACATGTCATACAGATCTTCTAAATCTTCATGAGGAAAAGAAACATCTGGTGCAACAACTCGAAGCTAAACAGTAAAAAAAAAAAAAAAGATAGGGTGAGATTAACATTCATAAGTAATCAAAGATTAAATTAGCAATTACAATGATTTTAATAGTTGGAGAGATATAGGCAACTACTTGGGCCATTTGCCTTTTATATAAAAACAGTGCAAATAGCAATGATGAAATGCAAACTGTAGTAACTCTCTGTAGGTAACCCATTAATCAAAGTCAGGACAATAAAAGAAGGATTACTGCACATGCACCAGGGACAGCTAAAATTATAATCAGCCATGTCCAGAGACACGCTATGGTCTAGGCATGTATGGTAAGCCACAAAAGGGGCCTGTTGCTGAAGATTTGTCGGCTCTACATCCATAATGGGAATCTCCCGTTACACCACATCCCAAAGTCGCTCTATTGCAGCGTTTCTCAACCTTTTATGGTGAAGTACCTCTGCAGGTCTAAAACAATTTCCTAAGTACCCCTGTCTTGATCAAGGAATGGATGAGGCTGCACCGATAGGGGGCAATGATGAGGCTGCACCGATAGGGGGGCACTGACGAGGCTGCACCGATAGGGGGGCACTGACGAGGCTGCACCGATAGGGGGGCACTGACGAGGCTGCACCGATAGGGGGGCACTGACGAGGCTGCACCGATAGGGGGGCACTGACGAGGCTGCACCGATAGGGGGCAATGGTAGCGCTAGGGGGCGTACTGGGATGTGTAGTTATTGAGCAGACACAGGTAGATGGGAAAGTGACAGGTAGCACTCACTTTTTTTTCCGTCTGCAGTGTGTTTGGCTTTGTGCAGGATTGCAGAGTGGAAAGGAGATCAGGGAGCTACAACAGGCATCACCCGGATGGGTTCTTTACACATGGCAGGAGATCCAAGCCATGCTGGAGAGGGGGAGGAGTCAGGAAATGAGAGGACATGGGGCAGCCCACTGACCCAGGTCAGGCAGCCATGGCTGGGAAAACATCTTGTGGGCAGCACGATTGTCTCCATTACATTGACACGACCCCGAGAAGCTGCCGCCGGCCTGACACCCCCCTCCCACACACCACAGTGCCGCGCTACAGCAAGCTGCCGGGGACTGTATGTGTGTGGGAGGCGGGACTCGGGAGACACAGCACTGAGCGTACCCCCTGCCCTTGGGTACGGGTATCACAGGTTGAGAAACCTTGCTCGATTGGATTGAGTTTTGGTGTCTGTGGAGGACATTGGAGTGCAGCAAACTCATTGTCATGTTCAAGAAACCAGTTTGAGAGGATTTGAGCTTTGTGACATGGTGCAATATCCTGCTGGAAGTAGCCATCAGAAGATAAAGGGATGGACATGGTCAGCAACAATGCTCAGGTAGGCTGTGTCATTTAAAAGATCATCTGTTGGTACTAAGGTGGCCCAAAGTGTGCCAAGAAAATATCACCCAGAGCATTACTCCACCATCACCAGCCTGAACCGCGGATACAAAGCAGGATGGATCATTGCTTGCATGTTGTTTACGCCAAATTTTGACCTTACAATCTGAATGTTGCAGCTGAATTTGAGACCCGTAAGACCAGACAATGTTTTTCCAATCTTCTATTGTACAATTTTGGTGAGCCTGTGTGCATTGTGGTCACGGCTCTTTAACCATGTGATCGGCTGGGTCCAATCATAGCTGGTCAAATGTAAATACAGAAGTCCCGTGAATTGGATCTCCTTGCCTCACACTGAGAGTGTGTGTGGTAAGGAGTGCCGATCAGCAGCATCTCCTCGCAGGGGAGACCTGGGCAGGTAATCAGGCACTGATGATCAGTGCCCGATTACAGGAAAGCTCCATAAGTGCCACAATCAGTGCCTATAAGGGCCCCAATCAGTGCAGCCTTTCAGTGTCTGCCCATCAGTGCCTCTCATCAGTGCCTCCCATCCGTGGCACCAATCAGTACCCACCAGTAAGACCTATCAGTGCCCACCAGTGCGACATATCAGTGCCACCTAATCAGTGGCTATAAGTGCTGACTGAGAAACTAAAAAAAAGTTCAAAATTTTCAGTCTTTTTGTCCTTTTTTGTATTGCCTTTAGCAATACATATTTAAAGGATAAGTTCACCTTTAAAAAAAGAAAGAAGACTTTGCGGCTGATGGCTTGTAGTTCTGTGGTGATTCATTGATTCTTCCTGTCATCTGCTTGCCCATATGGGATGTACAGGCACACAGATACTCTGACAGATCTGGAGGGGACCTGCATGGCACCAGTGATCTGCTGATCGCTGGTGCAATGCTTTACAGGCTCCAAAAAATAAATACATAAATGCACATTTTTGTGTACCTGCAAAAAAATAAAAATGTGCATTTATTATTTTTTTCTAAAAAGTGAACTTCTTCTTTAATGAGGCAGATGCATAAAATATTACACAGGAGCATACTTACCACATTCTGTTTTGTAGTGTCCTCATGGTTTTGGAGTACACGGATCCTATGCTTACAGCGCAAGCTCTCAATTTGTTCCACAGAATTGTTGCCAAATTTCTGGAAACAAAGAAAGAAATGTATAAGAGTGTTTGCCTAGTTGTTAAATGTTATAAATTAGTAAGTACATTATGTACTAGCAAACAAAAAAATGACTTCTAGGCATATATTGATTACTCACAAGCAGATGAAGTTTTACCACCAATGTATACATAAGATACGATCACTTTTGCTTTCAACTGATGATTTTTGACACACTTTGACAACCATAACACATACCTCATATGAATCTCGTATTAAATCTGCAATTTCTGTAATTGGATAGGCCTCCTGCTCATTGTTTAGCACACTATGCCAGTTTCCAATCTGTGGCAAGGGACTCTCCTGGTTCCTGACATGCTCTAAAAATCTTTAAGGAAGTACATATACTGTTAGTGTTTTGTCTGTCCTTGGACAGTGATATTAAGGCACATTTGAAATTTCTTTTAGATTCTGAAACCTGTCTTGGCCAGCTTACTATGGGCACAGTCCATACAACAACACAATTCAGTAATGCGGACATGTTGTATGCATCATTTTGCTACATAAATAACGAAGTATTTCATTTTATCAGTTAATAGATAGAAATGGGGGAGAGTAAAAAGGGTAGCAGAATAAACAACCTGCTTAAGATCATTAAGGCTTGCCCGTCATCTTTGCTGTTGCACAACTCCACAGCGGTAGCATCTAGAACAGCCAATCCGATCTGGAAAATGGTTTTAATGCCATCAAAGAAGAAACAGTCCACAACGTTCACAGCACTCTGCAAGGGCATAATACTGATGAATAAGGTGAGAAACCATGACAAAGAAATGGAAGCCAGTGTGGATAAGTCCGTTATATGCTCAGCCAGCTCAGGAAGTTTCTCTTGTATTAGTTCTTCAAAGACAGACTGGTCAACCTGGGCTCCTGCCAAGAACAGGAAACATGAGTAACATCCATCATTAATGCTTCAAACTCAAAGCAAAATGTAAAACTCATCTGGAGTCCCTACACTATTTTCAATGGTCTATTGTTGATGACATTTTACTGTACCGTAAATGACACTTTCAATGAACGCAGCTAAATGGGAACTCTTAAATTGCAGCTTAATAGTCATTAGATAGGCAAACTGCATTTGTTTTATCTGTTTAGATTTTTTTCTCTATTTTCAACTGGTGATCTCACCAACAACCCTTCCTACCCTAAGGTGTGAACACTCACCCACTTTGCCCATGTATATGAAAGAGCAGTGTCACCCTAGTATAGGAAAAGTGTTAGAACTACAAATCACTCCCCCCACCTCATCTAAATTACATGGTGTTCTGTGATTCACAGAGATGAAATAAAACTGCGTGAACAGGGAACTTGTGATAGATTTTTGAAAAGGATCAACTTGTATTTTTTGCACTTGTTAAACAGATATAACAAAATTATTTTAATAATATATTTAACAAAAATTACATAAATGCTGCAGCCTGTTACTAGCATTACCACAACAGCATTTATTTGCCCCCTATGGCATAGTTTGTATATCTGTTGATCCTACCAAAACAGTAAACCCTTTTTTCCCCACTTCCCCATATAGGGTGAAAGCACTGTTATTTCTGCAGCAGCACTATCACCCTGTGAACAGGGTAGTCTTAAATAAAAGTTTGGACTTTAAGCCCTAGTTCACATTGAAGCAATTAGTCATGCGATTTGACCTGTCAAATCGCATTACAATTTGCAGCCTATTGCCGTAAATGGCACCGTTCCAATCAGTGCGACGCTGACTTTTTGGCTCTGCACCGATTAGCAAAAGTAGTTCCTGCACAACTTTTGGCGACTTTGGGTGTGACTTCATTAGACATATGTCCATGAAGCCGCACAGATGTCAGACCCAAAGTTGCACTGAAATGCGACTTTGAAATTGTAAGATTTCAGATGAAGTCAACACAATTTTAAAGCCATGTTCAATGTAAATGAGGGCCAAAGCTGACATTTAGTCAAAAAAATATTTCCCCTATAGCTGCAGTCACATCAATTACCCATAATGAAGTATGTCCCAATAATTTTTACCACTGATTTTAACAGATCTCTGAATGGATGAGAGAATCCTGTCATTCATTCTGCTCTCCCCAATTCAGAGATTACGCTACATGCATTGTAAACAATGCATTGGTTTTTCTTAATGGAAACACAAGGAAAGGAACGGCTCCCTGTTGGGCTACTTTAAATGCAGTTCAGCCCGAAGATCCAAAGTTATTAACCCCCGCCGTGTCGGAAAATCAGTGACAGGCAAAGGATTGTCATCTTGGCAGGGAGGATTTCTACAGAGTAGCAGCTTGCACAATGCGAGACAAGCTTCATTACAGGTAAGTAATGTGATCGTAGCTATAGTGGAAAGCTTAACTCCAGATAACAATGGAAGAGTAACCTAGTTTATAAATGCTATACATTTTTTCCCATATAAATTAAGATCTTGTCATGGTCTGCAAAATGTAAATCTGTCGCTGAAATCAACCAAAATGGTGGTCGTTTACACCATTACGGCTTCTTGCACATAGGATGTTTATAAAACGGCAGCGCTGCTGCCAGGAAAAAGATCTGCTTTTACCAACACTGTGTACCTCTTACCAGGAAAAAGCTAAATTATAAATACAGGGCTATCCTGCACTTGCTCTAAAAACATCTATTCTAAATAAAGCATGCCGATTCTTTGACTGTTTACTTATGGATAGTTGACGGGGGATCTATTGAATATGTGTGCAGTATTAGATAGCTTTGTTAAAGCATGTCTTTGTGTATGCCATCAGTGGCCCCTCTGAAAAACATCAGCTGGAAGACTAAAGCCCTGTACACACGATCGGTTTGTCCGATGAAAACAGACCGATGGACCGCTTTAATCGGACAAACCGATCGTGTGTGGGTCCCATCGGTTTGTTTTCCATCGGTGAAAAAAATAGAACATGTTTTAAAATGTTCCTATGGATAAACGATAGAAAAAAACGATCATCTGTGTGGAAGACCATCGATCAAAAATCCATGCATGCTCAGAATCAAGTCGACGCATGCTCGGAAGCATTGAACTTAATTTTTCTCAGCACGTCAATGGTTCCCTTAGAAATGGCCTTATTCTACATTTTATAGAGATAAGAGGAAGAGGAGTTCTGCAGTCCAGCAGGGTAGAACTCAGGCAGGGCTGATAACACTGCATTGGATTTTAGTGCATTGGCGTAGTCTGGATTTAAGATAAGAATAAATGTTATTTTCCCAACTTGCAGTTCTAAAGAGATAAAACATTAAATAAATGTGCATGTAATTCAGAAATGCAATATATATATATATATATATATATATATATATATATATATATATATATATATATATATTTTGTTTTTATCTTGCCCACATACACTTTAACATTCATTTCATAACGCAATACAGCTACAACTGGGTAAATGTTTTTCATATCACGGAAATAAAAGGTCTGTATCTTTCAACAGCTAATAATGGTTTCCAAAGCTAATGCAAGAGATTTTTCAAAAGGAAAGAAATCTAGGTCAATTTTCTGGTTAACCAGAATATGGCAGGGCTCCCATCAATCGAAATCATGAACTCACCAAGGACCCTATGATTAAAGTAATCAGGCAGCATCCTTTCACACACAGCAACCAACAGCCAAAATGCCTCTTCCTCTTTGGCATACAGAAGTAAAACTGAAGTCAGGATATTCATAGACTAATATGGGAAGATGATATAGAGGGAAAGGTTAATTGCAGGGTAAGATAAATGTACAAGAACAAAAAAACAGGACATAGGCATTGGAAGCAAGTTAATATTGTATTTCACAAAAGGGAATGGACAACAATTATGCTGAGTAGTTCATGACAAGTTTCATTTAACTGAAAGAAATGTGTGGTTTAACATTGCTAATCTTTTCCTGAAAATGCTAGTTGCCTGACTGCTTTTACTTTCCAAGACCAGAATAAGCCTGCAGCATTTGGAGCCTGAACTACACAACTAAAGTACTCACATATACTGTACAAGTGATAAAAGCACTTTAAGGCTGGATTCACACCTATGCATTTTTTGTGCTTTTTGCATTTTTATACTACAGTCCATTTACCATGATTTCCTATGGAACAAGTTCTGTAGTGCAAATCTGCAAAAAGCACCGAAACTGCATAGGTGTGAATCCAGCCTTAAAACAAACACTCATGTACCTACAAGCATTGTTGAGAAATTAATCTTCAAAGATCAAAAACAGGGGTACTGAAATCTTAGCTCTTTTACTTCTTTTTAGGCTCCTTTTACATTAGCAGATCCGCCCGCTCAGCAGGGGATCTCGCCGCTGATCCCGTTTCCTCTATGGGGTGTCAGATGGAAACGGACCACCTGGCTTCAGGCAGTATGTAAATTGTTTACACCTATAGCAAGGGCATTTTTTAACTTTAGTCAGAGCTGCACAGTTTCATCTATAGATGCCCCATATCTACATAAGCAGATTTTTTTTGTAAAGGTGAACTAACCCTTTAATTCAGGGGTGGCAAACACACGGCCCGCGGGCCGTACTCCGGCCTGCCAGGCCTCGTCATGTGGTCCATGCAGCGGCCCCCCATCAGCAGGGGGATCTCTCTTATGGCGGTAATCGGCAAGGGGCCGAGGACAGATAGGCCTGAGAGCCTGGAAGTCGGGAAAATAGTTCAACCACGGCCGCCGCCTCCTTTACCTCTCCCCCGACCCGCCCCCCCCCCCCAAGAGGCGAGAAGCGGCGGGCGCAGTATCTCCTGTGCCTCCAGAGCAGGGATTGCTCTAACTTCCTCTTCGCAGTGAAATGAGGCCCGGGGGAACAGGCTGACTGGGGACCCAGAGGACAGGCACGCTGCCAGGGAGCTGCTGGAAGGATCAAAGGAAACACACAGGCATGAAAGGTAGGGCTAGCAGTCTCTCTCGTCATCTGTCAACCTCCCCCTCCTCCCCCTTTCCCTCAGCTCCACTGTCTCTGTGATCTCAATATCTCAGTGAATCCAAATCACCAGTGCTGCAAAAAAACACAATTGTACAAATATATAAATAAACACATTTTATATAATTATCAATAAAATGTTCATTCATAGCCATGCTCACACAGGGGATCATGTAACCAGACTGGAGCTAGCTGAAAATAGGTAAGGCTGCATCCACACCTAAGTGTAGGCGATTTGCGGCGTTTTTTCCGTCGTTTTGACGCGCGTATTCATGCTGACTCATTTGCATACAGCGTCGGCCGATGTTTTTGTACTTTGACATTTTTTATTTTAGCCAATAGGAAAAATTATCATCTTTATATCACTTGTTGCTATGTTGGTAGATTTTTTTTTTATCTTCTGCCTGGGTGAAAAGTTCTATTGATTAAAGAGATGAAACGCCCGTAGCAAACGCTCATTGTCGTGCTAGTCGCTTGAATCAAGCGTTTCCATTACTTTCTATGGGAAATGGAAATGCTCAAATACGCCCAAACCGCGCGATTTGCGCGACAAAAAAGGGTCCGGAACTTGTTTGAGCTTCAGGCGTTCGGCGTCAGGCGTATTGGCGTGCAGATGTGAACAATGCCCATAGGGAATAATGTATTTCTTCCCCTCTAGCGTTTCTGAGCGTTGCGTTTCAGGCGACCAAATGCTCAGGTGTGAATGCAGCCTTAGGCTGCATTCACATCTAGGCGTTGGCGGCAGCGGCGTATTCGGGCGACATGCAATAGGCGTTTTGTCCCCGCGATTTGCGGCGACAAAACGCCTATTGCTTTTTTGCTGGAGGGCCGAACGCCCGATACGCCTGAAAAAAAGGGTCCGGGACTTGTTTCAGGCTTCACGCTTCAGGCGTATCGGCGTTCGGCGTAGAGATGTGAACCATCTCCATAGCCGACAATGTAAATTCCCCCCTCCAGCGTATGTCAGGCTGCTTCAGCGTCGGGCTTCAGGCGACAAAACGCCTAGATGTGAATGGAGCCTTAGTCTGCGAGTCAGGGGAGCAAATTCCCCCACGCGCTGACAACCCATGCTATGCCACTGGTGTGAGCGCAGATACAACCGGCCCTTTAAGGGCTGATGCGTCCCCCGATGAATTTGAGTTTGACACCCCTGCTTTAATTTATGTTACATGCTAATCATGTAATGGAATCAGTTTGTGTACAGACAGCCCTAACCTTCCAACCCAATAATTATATTTTATTCAGCTGGGATGTATACTGTGATTAAACAATAACTGCAGGAAAGAGGTTTTCTGTAAAGCTGGCCATACATGGTGCTAATTTCTTTGCTGCAACCTGTGGTTACAGCAAAGAAATTCGCTCAATTACCTTCAACAAAACAGACAGGGGAATCCCTCCTGCCGAGTCATTTTATTCTCCCAGGAGAGGGTGGGAAAGCTGTCCCTGCTGGCAGAAGACAGGATTAGAGAAACTGGCTATACCAGCTGCTAGCGAAAATCGCATGCGAGATCCACCAGGTTGATTGTACCCAATTTGATCAATTGATCAACTTGGTACATTCAGCCTGCCCATACATGGTTTGAACCTCGACCGGTTCCTGCTGAACTGTCTGAGATTCTAACTAACTGTCTATGGTTGCCCTGAGGCCGGGTACACACGATCGAACATGTCCGCTGAAACTGGTCCGCAGACCAGTTTCAGCGGACATGTTCGATTGTGTGCACGGCCTATCGGACCGTTTTCCAGCGGACAAAAGTTTCAAAACATGCTTTGAAACCTGTCCGCTGGAAACCTGTCCATCGGACAGGTTCGATGGTTAGTACACAAAATCATCGGACCAAAAACCCGCGCATGCTCAGAATCAAGTCGACGCATGCTTGGAAGCATTGAACTTAGTTTCTTCATCACATTGTTGTGTTCTACGTCACCGCGTTCTGGTCCGATGGGATTTTGGTCCGATGGTGTGTACACACATCAGACCAACAGACCACTTCAGCGTGGTCCGATGAAAACGGTCCGTCGGACATGTTTCTTCGGACATGTCTGATCGTGTGTACGCGGTCTAAGTTTTCTTTGGTCTCCTAAATAATCCAGGCAGTAAGGCTCACCGATTGGATTATAAAGATTTGGCTATAAGCATTAACAGCCAAATTTGTCAGAGAACCAGGCTGCCTGAGATGAGCTCAAGTATAACCCACCTCAATACAGGGCACTTTCACCCCCTTTCTGCCCAGGCCATTTTTCAGCGCTGTCACATTTTGAATGACAATTGCGCAGACATGCAACACTGTACCCAAATTCATTTTTAATAATTTTCTTCACAAAAATAGAGCTTTCTTTTGGCGGTATTTTATCACTGCTGGGTTTTTTATTTTTTACTTAGTATCTGTTCGTACATTTTGGAAACAAGTAATTTTTCACCTTTACTGATGTGCGCTGAGAATGTGAACAGATGAGCACTGATGATGTGGCACTAAAAGGCAGCACTAACTGGCACCAGTAATGGAAACCGATTTGTGTCACTGACGGGCACGGATTGGTGGCACTCATGGGGCTTTACTGTAATCAGGGCACTGATGATCAGTGCCCCGATTACATGCCCTGTTTCTCCCCTGCGTAAAGATGCCGCTGATTAGCTCTCCTCGCCGAACGCTCTGTCAGTGTGAGGTATAATAAGCCGATTCCCTTCCTGTATTTACATGTGACCGGCTGTGATTGGACACAGCCGATCACATGGTTAAAGAGCTGCAACAGCAGCCCTTTATAGTGATCGGGTCACGCCGTGTCCTAGCAACATGGCACAGCCACAATCCCTGTGTTGCGCACCCCCGCGGAAGCGACCATTCGGGTGCACGGTCATATGAGGTCCCCCCAGAACGAGAGCCGCACTGTCCCTCTGTCATTTGACAGTGGGCAGGCTGCAAGTGGTTAAAGTGATACTAAAATCCATTCTGTGTGCAGTGGCTTTGCACAGAGCAGCCCAGATCCTCCTTTTTGGCACTCCTGACCCCTCCCTACTGTTGGGTGCCCCCACAGCAAGCAGCTTGCTATGGGAGCACCCAAGCCTCTGCTCTGGGAGTCCATTCAGACACTGAGCTACGGCCTGGCCCCACCCCCCCTTTCATTGACTTTGATTGACAGCAGTGGGAGCTGTTGGCACTTCGCTGCTTTCTCAGCGAATGAGGGAGAGCCCAAGTCTTTTGTGAAACATCTCTGGATCGAGATGGGCCTCTGGCAAATATTAGGGGTCTGCTGCACACATAAGGCTTTTTGTCTTAATGCAAAGAATGCATTACGATAAACAAAACTTTCTAACTTTACAACCACTTTAAGTGGGTAGCTAAATCTCTAGTTGTATTTAAATGTATGCATAAAAAATAAAAAAATGTTACTGCCTTCATTTAAAAGCCATTCCTTTATGCTAAACAGATGTTCCTTCCAATGCAATGTATCACCTGACAGTATCCTATTTTGGGGTTCCTGTAGGCATATGCAGTGAGTACTCTCCTGAGAGCAGCAATGCCAGTTTCATTCTGGAAGGCTGGATGCTCTGGCAGCGAACGATGGAGATCGCGTTCTATCTCATCAGCCACCATGCAGCACCTGCCCATTGATTCCTCCACCAGTCCGTTGTAGTACCCTGGGTGAGTGGCAAGGTCTGTAACTGCATCTGGTAGAAAAAAAAAAAGACTACCATTAGATTACCATAACGAAAGATTACCATTATGCTCATGACTTCCTCTAATGTTATTTTTTTTTTATTTTTGGAACATACTGTAAAGATGACATTTTGCCAGCATATGTCTGTCTTTCACTTATTTGTACAGTTTTACAAGCAGAAATCAAATAATTCACACTTCTTTTTATAACTTAGATGTTATTTAAGTCACCTGAGAAGATGAGCCACAGTTCCCCTCGCAAGGATTCGGGTATTCCCATAGCAACAAGCTTTCGGATCTTTTCTGTACGAAACATGCAAACAGTTCTTCCATACTCAGCAAAATGATCCGTCCACAAACGCTCTTTTATCTGTTCCCGAGTCTGAAAGGAAAAATAAAGCAGAATACATCAATTATTGTTATTATATCATCTCTGTAATTATGGTTCCCTCTGCAGCCATTATTACATTAGATGATCATTAAAGGGGTGTTCCAGCCAAATGTTATGTTTATTAAAAGTCAGCAGCTACAAAAAGTGTAGCTGCTGGCTTTTAATAAACATTCACTTACCTGCTCCAGCGTTCCAGCAACGCGTCGGCCGGGGCTCCGCTCCTCTCCCCCCCTTCCCCGGCCGGCATCTTCATTCTAACTGTGGGCACCCGGCCGTGACAGCTTTCGGCTTCACGGCCAGGCATCCACTGCGCATGCGCGAGCGGCACTGCGCATGCGCGGCCCGCCGCTGATTGGACAGGCGATCGTCTATGACCTTTCCGTGTCCTAGGCTGTCGCCTACAGGGAGGGGCTGCTGTAGGCGATTAAGCTTAATCGCCTAACCAGCCCCTCGGCGGAAGGAGGAAGTGGGACAGGAAGTCCCACTACTCCTGAAGCCCCCACTCCCCCTCCCAAAAAAATTACATGCCAAATGTGGCATGTAAGGGGGTGAGGAGTGGATTAAGCGCAAGTTCCATTTTTGGGTGGAACTCCGCTTTAAGTGCAGCATCGATTATCTGAACCTAAAATTCCACATATCTAACTATTTTCTGTATATGAACATAGAACAGCTTTTTCAGTCATGGAAAAGAAACTTAACTGCCAATTAATTTGGTGCGAGTTACATTGCGTATAGAAAAGAATCGCCCCCCTTTAAAATAATCACATTTTGTTGCTTCGCAGCCTGAAATGAACACAAACACAGTTTTTGTTTTATCCAGGTGTATTTATCCAGTGCATCTTCTAACATCCAAGTGAAAGATATAACACAAACATGTCAAAGAAAATAGAAAAAAAAAATCAAAAACAGAATCATGGAGTTGGCTTTTGCCAAAATGCACCTTGAAGATTAAGGCCACATGAAAAAAAGGTGTTATGGCCTGATGAGACTGAAACTGAATTACCGTATTTTTCGGACCATAAGACGCACTTTTTTCCGACAAAAATATGGGGAAAAACGTCCCTGCGTCTTATGGAACGAATGTTTCACAGGCACCGCTGCCCGCCGACGCTGGCAACGCCCCCACCACTGCTGGCAACGCCCCCCCGCTCAGTGCTGTGTTTTAATCAAAGAACCCACTCCCCCTGCACGAGAAAAAGCCAAAAGCCTTCCCACTGCCACCCCCCGCACAAAATGCAGCCCCCAGCGGCCGGCACATTTCACACACAGTGACCGATGTGAGCCTAGCTTAGCGATGGGCAACGAGCGCCCTGTAATTAGCCAAATGGGGTAATTTGCGGGCGCCCGACATGGGCGTCCGCGATTGGTCCCAGCGGAGCCTGTCACATGTGGAGGCGGGGCTGGTCTGCGAGTGATCGCATTTTATGGCGACCGGAAACAGCTGCACCTGTGAGTCCCGCCTTTCTGCCTGCCGGCTGTGTGTCTCCTAAAGGTCTCCCTCTGATCATTCCGTCAGCCCTCTGATCACAGCTCAGTCAGCCCCCCCTCTTTCAATAAGCCTCCTCCCCCTCTGTCAGTCAGCCCACCTCTCTCTCAGCCATAGCAGGGTGCATAGTGCCAGCCACCCACTCACTGACTCACAGTAGGGAGCCAGGCCAGCCACCCTCAGCAGAGTGTACCATGCCAGCCACCCACAGCAGGATGCACCATGCCAACCACCCACTGACTCACATCACAGAGCCAGGCTAGCCACCTGCAGCAGGGTGTACCATGCCAGCCACCCTCCCACTGACCCACAGCAGGGAACCAGACCAGCCACCCGCAGCAGAGTGCCAGCCAGCCACCTACAGTGACCCACCCACAACAGGGCCAGGGTGCCAGCCATCCACCCAGGGTGATGCACCCACACCAGAAAACCAGCCAGCCACACACAAGAGCCAGCCAGCCACGGTCACCCAGCCACAGCAGGGAGCCAGCCAGCCACAGAGGACGTGGGAGCCAGCCAGCCACAGAGGACGCGGGAGCCAGCCAGCCACAGAGGACGCGGGAGCCAGCCACAGAGGACGCCGGAGCCAGCCAGCCACAGAGGACGCTGGAGCCAGCCAGCCACAGAGGACGCGGGAGCCAGCCAGCCACAGAGGATGCTGGAGCCAGCCATAGCTGCAGTACTAATAGTTAAGGTAAGAGGAGCGCTACTTTGTGAGAGGTTGGGGCAGGGGTGAGAGTCATGGTACAAGGAGGGGGTCCAGTGAATGAAGGTGTTCACTGTACACTCTGTTAGGAACAGGCCCCCCTCCAGGTCCCATTATATACCTTTTCAGTCTCTAATGGGGCCTGGATGGGACTGCAAATCGTGCTGCATTATTGGCACAGGTCAGTCTGCATTTCTTTGGCACAGGTCTGGCTGCATTTCATGGGCACTGGTAAATATTTTAGTACTCCATTTGGTTAAGAATATTTTTTTTTCTTGTTTTCCTCCTCTAAAATCTAGGTGCGTCTTATGGTCAGGTGCGTCTTATAGAGCGAAAAATACGGTATTTGGCCTCAACACCAAACGATATTACTGGTGGAACTATAATATAGCTTACCACCCAAATGAAACCATTCCTACAGTAATGCATGTAGGTGGCAATATCCTGTTATGGGGAGTTTCTTCACTCAGAAACTGAAGCACATGTCAGGATAGATGGAAAAATGGATGGGGCAAAATACTGTCAAATTCTTGAGGAAAATCTGCTGCCTATTGCCAGAAAGTTGTCAATGGGAAGAAGGTTTACCTTCCAACATGACAATGACCCAAAGCACACAGCAAAAATTACCACACAGTGGTTGAAGAAAAAGGCGAATGTTCTTGCATGGCCTAGTCAGAGCCCAGATCTATAAACTCCATTGAAAATCTGTGGAGTGACTTGAAGACTGCAGTCCACAAATGGTTACCATAACATTTTACGGAACTTGAGCCGTTCTCCAAAGAACAGTGGACAAATATTGCAAAGTCTAGATGTGCAAAGTTAGTAGAGACATATCCCAACAGACTAAAGGCTTTAGTTAAAGCAAAAGGTGGTTGAACAAAATATTGACAACGCAAGGGGGTGGGCGATCCCTTTTACAACTCTGTAATTCTGTTTTTCAATAGTTTTCATTATTTTCTGACATGTTGGCGTTATACCTTTTATTTAGATGTTATAAGTTGCACTCAGTAAATACAGCTGGATAAAACCAAAAAAAGCATGTCTTCATTTCAGGCTGCAAAGCAAAAAATTTGATTATTTTAAAAAAGAAGCGATTTTTTTTTCTGTACCTACTGTATATTTATATGGAGTAAGATGGATGATGTAAATAGTCTTATCAATGTGTTATTTTAGAAAGCTTTTTTCTATGTACAATGTGTAATTATATATGTATAGAAGGACAGGCATATGTGTTCATTACATAATCAGGCTCAGCTTCCAGTTTGCAGTGCTACTCAATGATAAAGCTTTACTGCTCTGTCCTCCAAGTCAAGTTGTGGTTAATATCTCAACAGCTAAGAGATTACCTACCCTCTACTGGCTAATATACAGATATCTAAATTCAATGCAATAACAAATAAATGAAGGCGCAATCTTGTAAACATGATGGTTATATAAATAAGCAAAGGCTTCAAAGCAATAAAGTATATTGCATGCAGCAGAACTTGAGAGACTTAAAGCAGATCTAAACCAAAAAACAAAAACGTGATGCTTGATATACAGTTGTGCTCATAAGTTTACATACCCTGGCAGAAATTATGATTTCTTGTCCATTTTCCAGAGAATATGTACGATAACACAAAAACTTTTCTTTCACTCATGGTTAGTGTTTGGTTGAAACCATTTATTATCAAATTAACTGTGTTTACTCTTTTTAAAACATGACAGCAGAAACTGCCCAAATGACCCTGATCAAGTGTTTACACACCCCAGTTCTTAATACCGTGTATTGCCCCCTTTAACATCAATGACAGCTTGAAGTCTTTTGTGGTATTTGTGAATGAGGCTCTTTATCTTTTCAGATGGTAAAGCTGCCCATTCCTCTTGGCAAAAAGCCTCCAGTTCCTGGAAATTCTTGGGCTGTCTTACATGAACTGCACGTTTGAGATCTCCCCAGAGTGGCTCAATGATATTGAGGTCAGGAGACTGAGATGGCCACTCCAGAACCTTCACTTTATTCTGCTGTAACCAATGACAGGTCGACTTGGCCTTGTGTTTTGGATCATTGTCATGTTGAAATGTCCAAGTACGTCCCATGTACAGCTTCCTGGCTGATGAATGCTCCTCCAGTATTTTTTGATAGCATACTGAATTCATCTTGCCATCAATTTTGACCAAAATTTCCTGTGCCTTTGTACCTCACACATCCCCAAAACATCAGCAATCCACCTCCATGTTTCACAGTATGAATGGTGTACCTTTCATCATAGGCCTTGTTGACTCTTCTCCAAATGTAGTGTTTATGGTTATGGGCAAAAAGCTAAATTTTGGTTTCATCACTCTAAATGACTTTGTGCCAGAAAGTTTGAGGCTTGTCTATGTGCTGTTGGGTGTATTGTAAGCGGGATATTTTGTGCCATTTGCGTAGTAATAGCTTTCTTCTGGGATCTCGACCATGCAGCCCATCTTTCTTCAAGTGCCTCCTTATTGTGAATCTTGAAACAGCCACACCACACCTGAACTTATTTGTGGGTTTTCCTTTGTATCCCAAACCATTTTCCTGGCAGTTATGGCTGAAATTATAGTTGGTCTACCTGGCCGTGGTTTGACTTCAACAGAACCCCTCATTTTCCACTTCATTTTATATCCCTTTCCTGTTTTATACAGTTCAACTACCTTTTCCCACAGCTCCTTTGACAATTCTTTTGCTTTCCACATGACTCAGAATCCAGAAACGTCAGTGCAGCACTGGATGAAAGATGCAAGGGTCTGTCAGGAGTCCAGAAACTCATTGACCTTTAACCCCTTCCATACAGGGCATTTTCACCCCCTTCCTGCCCAGACCAATTTTTAGTTTTCAGCGCTGTTGCACTTTGAATGACAATTGCGCGGTCAGGCAACACTGTACCCAAATAAATCGTTATGTTTTTTCCCCACACAAATAGAGATTTATTTTAGTGGTATTTGATCATCTCTGCGGTTTTTATTTTTTGCGCTATAAACAAAAGAAGAGCGACAATTTAAAAAAAAAAAAACACAATATTTTTTTCTTTTTATTTAATACATATCACAATATTTTTTTAAAAAAAAACTTTTTTTCCCCTCAGTTTAGACCGATGCGTATTCTTCTACGTATTTTTGGTAAAAAAAACGCAATAATCGTATATTGATTGGTTTGCGCAAAAGTTATAGCATCTACAAAATAGGTGATAGATTTATGGTATTTTTATTTTATTTTTTTTACTAGTAATGGCGGCGATCTGCTTTCTTTTTTTTTTGTGACCGTGACATTGCGGTGAACATATCGGACACTTTTGACACGTTTTTGGGACCATTCACATTTACACAGCGATTATTGCTATAAAACTGCACTGATTACTGTGTAAATGTGACTGGCAGGGAAGGGGTTAACACTAGGGGGCGCTGAAGGGGTTAAAATGTGTCCTAAAGTATGTTCTAACTGTAGGGGGAGGGGGACTCACAGGGGGAGGAGATCGATGTGTGTTCCTCTGTACTGGGAACACACATCGATCTCCTCACCGCTGACAGGAGGTGGATCTGTGTGTTTACACACACACAGATCCACACTCCTGACGTGCCTGCCGGAAATCGCGGGAGCCCGGCGGCAATCGCAGTCGTCGGGCACGCGTGCGGGATCGAGAGTGGTGCCGGCGGCGCGCGCCCTAGAACGCCGTGAAGACAGGACGTTGTGCAACGTCCAGTCTCATCGGCGAGGGGATGACCATAACGTAATTTCCCTATGGCCTGGAATTGAAGTGGTTAATACACACACACACTAAATTACAAACAAACAGTTTACAGATGAGGATAGTTACCTTAAATAGCCATTCAAACCCCTTTGTGTCAACTTGTGTGCATGTTATCAGGCCAAAATCACCAGGGTATGTAAACTTTTGATCAGGGTAATTTGGGTAGTTTCTGTTGTCATTATGACTTAAAGAGTAAACACAGTTAATTGATAATAAATGGCTTCAGCCAAACACTAATTATCAGGGAAAGAAAAGTCTCATCATTCATATTCTCTGAAAATGGCTAAGAAATCTAATTCTGCCAGGGTATGTAAACTTATGAGCACAACTGTATTGCAACTTGCAATTTCTTGGCTGCCTTGGCTACATTTGTTTTCTGATTTTTTTTACTTTCACCTAGTGACCTGGCCAGTAACACAATTTCTGACTTAAAGTGGCACCTCTATTAATGGAGGCGCGGCAGACACCTCTTCAGACAGCAGCACTGTCTGGAAAGGGGAGTGTTAGGTGGACTTAACGCAAGTAACCATCAATTTAAAGCCTAACTCCAGTTAACACGTTTAAGCAGTTACAGCAATGGTTTTCCTTTTTGGATAAAGGTATTAAATAAATGAATAAAAGCTGACCATTGTAAGCATCCCCTTGTCAGTGTTAAATGTTTTTTCTCAATCCTCAATATTACGCTCTTGCCAGACAGCTTGGTCTGTTACAGGAATTGTAATAATACCAGGAGAATCAACTGGTAAAAACTAATTTACAGAGGGAATTTAGAAAAATAAAAAAGACTGCTTTGTTAGTGTTAGTGGCGTCACATGTCAATTTCGATTTAGCCTTAAAGTAAGCATTAAAAGTGACACTAAACAATATCCTTAGGTGTCCGTTTATGAAGCAGTGAACAGCGGTGATCCCAGGGATCACCACTGATCACAGCCCATAAACAGTTTATGAAACAGTGATAATCGGGGGAGAAGTGTTTGAACTTGTTCTCCCTCTGATTATCTCTACACACAGTGAAGTCTCATAGACTGACACAGAAACGGCCAGTTTATGAAGCTGTGATCTGAGCTCTTCACTGGTGATCTGTGTCAGAATTCACATGCCCTGATTCACCAGCTCAGAGGTGGTGAAGTGGGGAGTGAAGAGGGAATCCCGGGGGTTCTGAGGAGGAAGGAGGAAGATTTTTAACTTCCTTCTACCTTGTTTAGACCCCCGACACTGTAACCATGTCCCCCTGTAATTTTTATGTGTATACATATATACACATACATATATATAATGTGTACATGTACATATATATAATGTGTGTGTGTATATACATGTATATATAATGTGTGTGTGTGTATTCATATATATATTATGCAGGGGGACTCGTTATTTTAATTACATTAACCATGCCGTCTTTCAGTGAACTGAGCGGTGATAATTTATCACTGCTCAATAAACTGACATCTCTGTATTTCTGTGAATTTCTGGTCTGTTCTCCACTGTTTGAAGCATTGGTAGATCACTTCACATCTCCAAGGGTGAAGCGATCTTCTCCGCTTCATAAACAGGCACACAGAGGAGAACAATCTTCACTGTGAATGCCGGAGAAAGAAGCAGTGAATAGATTTCACTGCTTCATAAACGGACACCTTATTATCCAAAACGAATCCACACATTAACTACTTAATGTAATCTATTTTTACACGGAACAATTTCTGTGTCTTTCTGCCCACCTTGTAAAATCCTCCATTCAGTGAGACCATGCAGAATGAAAGTAATGGGAAGTCAGATCACAGAATACCCTCTTTTGCTTTTTTACAACTCATCACATACGCTCTGTTCTCAGCTGCATAAAAAAGCTCAGAGAGCTGGGGGTGGAGAAACAGTAGAAAACTGATCCTCTCAGTAAATGGATTGGGGGAGGTTGAAACACAAGTGCAATCACTAGAGGTAAGAAGGCTGAGTTCCCAGCAGAGCTAGGAAATATTGTATGCCTGGTGTGGTCAGTTTTCAAAAGGAAAGCAGAGAGATCGTCAGGAACACCAGGGATTTCACGCAAATGAAGCATTACAAATAGAACATGATACTTTCTCATACAAGCAAATGATACAGCAGCCCCATATCAGGCATATGAAATGCTGGATTGACATATTCTTTAAGTACATTAAAGATGTCTGATCCCCACGCTCTGTGATAGTAGTATGGGAAGAAGCTCCCTGTACTAGTTGCCACTTTCTGAAATCACACATCTGTGTGTGAGAACAAACTACAAAGTTCTCAATGATCTACCACAGCTTTAACCGATTCTTCCTGTCAGTGTATCTGCTTGCCCGTGGGGGATGTAAGGGCACACAGATACACTGACAGGTCTACAAGAGACCTGCATGGTACCAGCGATCTGCTGATTGCTGGTGCAATGCTTTAGAGACTCCACAAATAAAAATAAATGTAAATGCACAAGTGACACAAGGACAAGTGAACTTATCCTTTAAAGTTAGCAGCTACAAATACTGTAGCTACTTACTATTTAAAAAGGACACTTACCTGTTCAAGGATCCAGTGCCATCCTCTTCCGAGCTGATTTGCTGGTCTTGGGATCCCTGGTGCCACCATGTTTACAGGGGGAGGCCAGCTTTGACTCCTTGTGGCTTCACAGCCAGCTTCCCACTGTGCATGCACAAGCTGCACTGCACTTTGTGAATGGGCCCGCAACCTCCTGTGACGTGTACCAGAAGGTTGCAGATGGGGGCTGTGGCAAAACTTCCATTCCGATCTCCTAGACCAGTGGTTATCAACCCTGTCCTCAGGGCCCACTAACAGGCCAGGTTTTATGTATTACCTTGGGGAGATGCAGACTAGAATACAACAATTACTGAGCAGCAAATTACATCACCTGTGATGTATTTCAGTTATCTTGCAAACCTGGCCTGTTCGTGGGCCCTGAGGACAGGGTTGATGACCACTGCCCTAGGTAGTCAAAGCAGAAGTGGGAGCATGTATCAGCTAAAACTAGTTACCCATTCCCTCCCATCTCCCCACCCACCCAAAAAGAAAAAAAAAATCTAAAAGTGGGAGTGGGAGAGGAGGTGAAAGAAGGTGTTAAAGCAGAACTTCACTTATAGATCGCATTTCCGCTTTAAGGTGACTAAAAACATAAGTTACAATAAAATCAAATAAAAAATAAAAACCTATGTGAGAGACAGCAGTGGGGTCCCCTCAACATCTTTATTAGCAGCAGCAGGACCCTCAGAGCAGTTATTTATGTCCAGGTTGGATCAAGTCTGCTCATTTCGATGAAACAACACTCAAATAAAGCACTGTCATATTTGTATGGATGTATTGTAGTGATGACACTGGTGATCTTGACCTTAAAGCGGATGGTTCACCTTAAATAAATATTAAAAGCCAGCAGCAACAAATACTGCAGCTGCTGACTTTTAATATTAGGACACTTACCTGTCCTGGAGTCCAGCGGCGTCCGCAGCAGAGGATGAGCGATCGCTCATCACCCTGCTGCTCCCCCCTCCATCCACGGCGAGGGAACCAGGAAGTGAAGCGCTCCGGCTTCACTGCCCGGTTCCCTACGGCGCATGCGCGAGTCGCGCTGCGCCCGGCGATTGGCTCCCGCTGTGTGCTGGGAGCTGAGAGTTCCCAGCACACAACGGGAAAAGACTGCGGGCCGGAAGTGGGTGCGGATACCTGTCTTTAGACAGGTATCTGCACCCCCCTCCCCCCTGAAAGGTGTCAAATGTGACACCGGAGGGGGGGGGGTTCCGATCAGCGGATCTTCACTTTAGGGTGGAGATCCGCTTTAACTACTGCAGACATGCAGAGAAAAAAAAGGAGACTACTCTATGTTAGAAGATGGCTGAAATATCAAGCATACTTCAATGCTTTGATAAAGTAAAATCAGGCCAAGTTGGATGCAATTGTCCATCTGACAAATGGAAAAAACAATAATGAAATGTATTTACTGACGTACACAGCCTGATCTTTTGTTTCAGCGAATGTAGGACAATGTGCATTGTGCACAATAAAACATTCCTGACCCACAGACAACAAACAACGCCCACCAATCATCTGCTATGCCGGGGAAATTAGTTAATCCAGATTTTACCACCACTGCTTCAGAATGTCAGAAAAAGAAATCATTTGCTTCATGTCAATCCACAAACCTGCAATCTGCTGCCACAAAGATTTGAGCTCTGCTTCAAATTAGCAAAGTACCATATAGGTATTAAAAACATTGTAAAATGAAGAAATTCTATATGCGGTAAATACTTCATCAATCAAAAAAAGCAAACCACGTGGTTACTTTTTTTTTTGTACTGTACAACAATTCAATTGTAAAGTATCGATCTAAAAATATGTGTAGTGAATAAGTGGCATTTGATAGCCAGCAAACTGGAACAGGATTCACAAAAACAGAAGAAATTAAAATATGTTCTTTTCTTTCCACTTCCTTTTCAAGGGTGCCTCACAGGGTTTGTTTTAAGACCCCCTCTTTGCAGATCTTAAAATAAATGTAGAGGCAAAATAAATAACAAAAACTTTTTCAGTATATCTACAAATATATATATATATACACACACACACACACACACACACACACACACACGTTTTCTATGTTTTAGCCCTTTAAAAATGCTGCAAGTACAGAAAAAGATATCTGCTGGAAATCCAGTAAGCTCCTAACTTCCTGTGCACTTTGTCTCTGCTGCTCTGGAATCACAAGCAGTGTTATCAGCCTTGCCTAAGATCTATCCTGCTGGACTATAGAACACCTCCTACTTATGTTATGGTAAGGGGCAGTATAGAACTGGGCAGGTGTAACAGCACTAACTGAGGTTTTGATACAGCAGAGGCAGGTTACTATTGAAAGTTAGAGGTTTAATAAATTAATAGCAGGATTACCAGGTACTGTTTTTTTGTAAGTGGTTTTTATTTTTATTTAATTTTGCCCAGGCATACATTTTAAGGGATGCAAATCAAGTTCTGTCCTTGTGGGGTAACATTTTCTCATCCAGAGACTGTGATAAGTGTTGATTTATTAAAACTGCCATGTAATAAATACAAATATATGAGTAGAGACTTCCATGAATCACAGGAGGCATGTTTTTATACATTCATCATTAAAAAAAAGGGATTTTTAAATACAGCTTACCTGTAAAATCCTTTTCTTGGAGTACATCACGGGACACAGAGCGGCATATTCATTACTATATGGGTTATATGGAGTACCTTCAGGTGTGGACACTGGCAATCTCAAACAGGAAGTCCCCTCCCTATATAACCCCCTCCCCTAGAGGGAGTCCCTCAGTTTTGTAGCAAGCAGTATGCCTCCCAAAATGGTCACCCAAAAGAGGGGTGGGAGCTCTGTGTCCCGTGATGTACTCCAAGAAAAGGATTTTACAGGTAAGCTGTATTTAAAAATCCCTTTTTCTTTCTCGTACATCACGGGACACAGAGCGGCATATTCATTACTATATGGGATGTCCGAAAGCAATGCTTTAATGAGGGGAGGGAGACATCTTCCAAAGAAGGATTTAATTTTAGAGGTATACTCAGATACTAGTAAATCCAACTTAAACGAGAAATGTAAATCTCAAATCAAATCAAGGGAGCCCCCTCAGATCCTGAGGAGCTTGAATCGCGGCCCGTAGTACTGACTGCCCAAAGGCTGTATCCGCATTCCTTCTTACGTCCACTTGATAAAATTTTGTAAACGTGTGGACTGATGACTACGTTGCTGCCTTGCATATTCGAGCCATAGAGATCTGGTGATGTGCTGCCCAGGAGGTGCCCCTGGCCCTGGTAGAATGGGCCTTTACCGACAAAAGAGGAGGCACCTCTTCAAACCGCAGGCCCGAACAATTAATTGTTTAATCCATCTTGCGATGGTGGATCAAGCGGCTGCCTGACCCATCTTGGGCCCTTCCGGTAAAACGAACACCACATCTGTTTTCCGAACCTTCTCTGTAGCTTTAAGATAGGCCCTTACGGCCCTGACAATATCCAACGTATGCAGCCACCCCTCTTTTCTAGAGGTGGGTTTTGGAAGAAGGATGGAAGTACCACATCCTGGTTCAGGTGGAAACTGGATATAACCTTTGGTAGAAAGGAAGGATGAGGACGGAACCCCGCCCTATCCTTATGCACAATGAAATATGGTTCCTTACAAGATAAGGCTGCCAATTTCGATACTCTCCTGGCCGAAACTATGGTGATCAGAAATACCGACTTTCTAGTCAGTAAAATCAAGGTACCTCAGCCAACGGCTCAAGGGGTTGTTTCTGTAGGGATGACAGAACAAGATTTAAGTCCCATGGACAAAGTGGTGACTTGACAGGAGGATTAATACGCAAGACCCCCTGTAAGAAGGTCTTTACCAGCGAGTGGGTGGCCAGCGGCCTCTGAAACCACACTGACAAAGCTGAGATCTGTCCCTTGATTGTGCTTAGTGCCAGGCCTTTATCCACTCCTAGCTGGAGAAAACTTAACACCCTATCAATAGTATATTTGCGGGAATTCCATCTTTTGGATTCACACCAGCCTACGTAGTTCCTCCACACCCTGTAATAAATCACCCTGGAGACCGGCTTTCTAGCCCTAATCAGGGTAGGGATTACCTGCCTAGACAGACCTCTACCCCTGAGAATCAGGGATTCAGCCTCCAGGCCGTCAAATTTAGACGCCGTAATGTAGGGTGGAGGATCGGGCCTTGTGAGAGTAGGTCTGGTTGTAGAGGAAGAGTCCAAGGGTCTCCCACTGCCATCTTCAGGACTAGTGAGTACCAAGTCCTCCGGGGCCAAGCCGGAGCTATTAAAATGACTGGCTTGTGCTCCACTCTGATCTTGCGCAACAGGCGAGGGAGTAACTGTAGCGGAGGGAATGCATATAGAAGTTTGAATTGATGCCAAGGGCAAACCAACGCATCGGTTCCGCAGGCCATAGGATCCCTCGTTCGAGACACGAACCTGTCTAGTTTCTTGTTGAACCTGGATGCCATTATATCTACGTCTGGCATTCCCCACCTCTGGCAGATTGTCTGAAAGACCTGGGGATGCAGAGACCACTCCCCTGGCGACAGACTCTGGCGACTTAAGAAGTCTGCCTGCAGGTTGTCCACTCCGGGAATGAATATCGCCGAAATGCAGGGTACATGAACCTCTGCCCACTGAAAAATCAAGCTCACCTCCCTCTGAGCGGCCCGACTCCTGGTTCCCCCTTGGTGGTTTATGTATGCCACCGCCGTGGCATTGTCTGACTGGATTCTCACCGGGAACCCCTTTAATCTGGAGGTCCATGCCAGAAGGGCTAGGCGAGCAGCTCTGATCTCCCAGATATTGATGGGGAGCTGCCTCTCTGCTTTCACCCCAGTTCCCTGGCGAGAGGACCCCTCGAAGACCGCCCCCCCCAGCCTGCCAGGCTGGCGTCTGTGGTAACTACCTTCCAGACAACAGGGCTGAAGGATTTTCCCTTTAGAAGATTCTGGGGGTTCAACCACCAGGCCAGGCTTTGTCGGACCCTTGATGATAGCGTCAAAGGGGACTCTAAGGCATGTGCCCTCTTGCCCCAGGCTGCTAGAATGGCTGCCTGTAGGACGCGAGTGTGGATCTGAGCGTATGGTACTGCCTCGAACGTGGCCACTAGCTTGCCTAGTAATCGCATACACAGGCGAATAGTTGGTTTTTTCTTGTTTAGAACCAACTGAACCAGCCCCTTGATAGCCTCGATCTTTACCAGGGGCAGGAACACTCTTTGCTGTTCTGTGTCTAACCTCATGCCGAGGTATTCCAACTGCTTTGTAGGCTGGAACGCTGACTTTCCCCGGTTTAGGACCCAGCTGAATTCTTCGAGGTACCGAACCGTGAGGTTTACTGCCTTTTGCAGACCCGGTCGTGAGTGATCTACGATTAAAAGGTCGTCCAAGTATGCTAGGACTGTGACCCCTTGGATCCTTAAATTGGCCAGAACTGGGCTAGGATCTTCGTGAATACCCGGGGGGCCGTGGCCAGCCCGAAGGGGAGCGCCCTGAATTGGAAGTGTCGCTGCCCCACCGCGAAGCGTAAAAATCTTTGATGCGACTGAAAGATTGGTACATGAAGGTAAGCATCCTTTATGTCTATGGAGGCCAGAAAATTGTCTTTCTGAAGCGCGGCGGCTGCTGACCGGATGGATTCCATCCGGAAGGAACGAACCTTTAGGTAACCGTTTAACCTCTTTAGGTCCAAGATTGGCCTGACATCGCCGTTGGGCTTTGGTATGACAAAGAGATTGGAATAGAAACCTAGCCCTTGCTCTTGGGCTGGCACCTCTATTATTACGTCCTGGTAGAGCAGGTGATCCAAAGCTGCCAGCAATGATGCCTTCCTTGCTGGATCCCTTGGTAGCCTTGATTCTTGAAAATGAGGCGGAGGATACCTTAGAAACTCCAGTCTGTAGCCTGTGGTTACAGATGCCCGGATCCATTTGTCGGGGATCTTGGCTTCCCAAACTTCTGAGAAGAAACGAAGCCTTCCCCCCACCCGCGAGAGTGGGGGCGCCCCTTCATAAGGCAGACTTAGGGGCTGTCTTTGTCGGCTTGCGATACCATGGCCTCTTACCCCCAGGGGCCTGTCCCTGCGATCTACTGTTAACGTTGGATCGTGCAGGCGGCCGTCGATACTGCCTGGAATTTGAGGGCCCCGAGACAGGAAAGAGCTGCCTTTTAAATGTAGGACCCCGGAATGTCTTTTTGACCGGTAAAAGGGTACTCTTGCCATTTGAAATAGTCTGAATATATTTATCCAGATCCTCTCCGAAGAGTCGTCCTCCATGGAAGGGAAACCCTGCCAGAAGCTTTTTGCATGGGGGCTCCGCCGCCCAGTTCTTCAACCATAAGAGCCTTCTCATGTGCACCAAAAATAGTGATAAACGAGAGGCTTGCTGGATGGAATCTTTTATAGCATCTACAGCAAAACACAGAGCTCTGGGAATGTCAGAAAACTCTTCTGCTTGTTGGGTAGGCATGTCCTTTAACATTTCTTTTGTCTGGTCTTTTAACGCCTGACAAACACCAATTGCAGCCACAGCTGGCTGTACCACTGCTCCTGCCGTAGCAAAGGATGCTTTTAAAAGTGTCTCTAACCTTTTATCAACCGGATCTTTAAACATATGTATGTTTTCCACCGGCAAGTTAGTGATTTATTCACACATGAGATGGCTGCATCCACTATTGGGAGCCTCCACCTCTTGGAGAATCTTTCCTCCATGGGGTAAATGACCGCAAATCTTTTCGGTGGCAGAAAAATCCTGTCCGGCCGTACCCAATCCCGAAAGATCAATTCCTCCAAGAGAGGATGGACCGGAAACACTGCGTTGCTTAACGGAGCTTTCAAAGAGCCCAGAGAGGATACCGGAGGAACCTGAGGCTCTGGCAATGGTAAACTAAATGCCGAGCGGACCATGTCCGTCAAAGACTGTACCCACAGTCTTTCTGTCTGGGAGTCTGAAAATGGTTCCTCAGAGGCAGATCCCTCAATCCCTGAACCCTCTTGGTTCAGGTCTAGTTGATCCTCCTGTGATTCCAATTCCTCCGGAGAGAGAATCTCAGCATCTGAGGATACACCTCTTGGTGATGGGGATCTAACCCGTTTCTTACCAGGAATAGCTCTAGCGATTAATGCTGCTATTCTCTCTTCTAGCCCCCCTAGGGATACGGCTAGCATCTCCTCTGTGATAAACACAGGGCTGGGCTGATCTGGGCCAGCCTCCGCACCAGATCCCCCTAATGGCTCATCCAAGGCACCCTTTATGTTAATAAGTTGCGGGGAAAGTATCGGCATATCATCAGAATCAGAAGGGGAACCCCTTTGTTTGTTTTTTTTGGTCTTTTTTGTACCCTTTGACCCCGAGCCTTTGGAAGCCATAATACAAAATCGAGGGACTCCGCCCACACAACAGACTGTAGTGGCCAGGAGTACAAAACCAGAGTTTAGGGGACCATAGATCACTAATGCCCAAAAACTGATGGGATCTCGTATGTTTTTCTCTTTTTTTTTTTTTAAATATATATTATATATATTTTCTTTTTTAGAAACATACAGTGACCCCAAACTTAGTTTGCCAGCCTCCAACCTGTATGCAAAAAGGGGGATTTCTTGGCTTAACAAAAAAGGCATTGGAACAAAGTCCAGCATGTACTACCCCTCTTCCGCCACCGGGAGTCACTGTTCTGCCGCTCTGCGTCCTCTCCTTCTGAAATCAGCCTCAGACTGAGCACTGAAATTGCCTGCTGATCTATAACAGCACAAGGCGCGCCCCTGTATGACGCCGCAGGCACGCCCCCCCCCCGCCCTCCTGTCTGAACGGCGCAAAAAACGTCTATAAGACGTGCGCGCGCGCGCGTATGCCGGAACAGGAGGAACATGGAGGAGCCGCGCTGCTGGAGACCCAGGACTGCAGAAAACAGGCGGCAGATTCAAACCCCCGGCCAGGTAGGACTCCAAAAGGCCCCTAGGGATCCTTACTAGTCCTAGGAAGAAAGCAGCAGGTTAGCTAGCAACACATTCTTAGACAGGGGAACCTAGTGATGGGGGAAAAAGGTGTCATCCTGTCTCTCTTAGACATAGTGAGCAAGGTTGCCCATGCAGAGCATACTTAGGCTGTCCCCCCTTTTAGGTTACCCCGGAGAGCCTGCTGTCGAACCAAGTCCCGCAGGCTCCCCCTTACCTGCTCCATGCTGCAGGATGTTTGTCCAGCAAACTGATCCAATCTTCTCCCATCTCCGTGGGTAGCGTAGTAGACCTTCAGGCCCTGGGGTCCTATGAAGGTACCCACTGTCCTGGACCTATATAGCACCCTGGCAAACAGGAACTTATGTTTTTTACAAACTCCAAGTCCTGGGCCCAGGGTCCAGCCCTCCAAAGAGGAGCATTATAGGCAAAACCCCACGGTTTGGGGCCCGGGTACTGTCCACTTTGGCACTGAGGCTCCTTGGACAGATCCGGTTAGCCCGCCCTTAATCCCAAGGATGTGGAGCAAAGCTATTCCGTGACCAACACCTAAGACACTGGCGAAAAAACTGAGGGACTCCTTCTAGGGGAGGGGGTTATATAGGGAGGGGACTTCCTGTTTGAGATTGCCAGTGTCCACACCTGAAGGTACTCCATATAACCCATATAGTAATGAATATGCCGCTCTGTGTCCCGTGATGTACGAGAAAGAAACTAAAGTTTAGAGATTTTTTTTAAAGCATTCTTTGAATGGAGAACGGGTGCATGAATGAAAGGTCTGCCTCCTCCATTCACACTTTTCATTGTGGGAATAGTGGGTACTTGACTAGTGCCTATCGCAGCTGCAGCCACTTGTACTGTGAGGCCCCATACACACGAGCAGACAGATTTGTTCAAATCTGTCCATCCGACAGATTTGAACAAATCTGTCTGCTGGGATTTTGGTTTGCTCGCGTGTACACACGAGCAAACCAAAATCCCCGCCAGCAGAGAGCGCGCTGACGTGTCGGTGACGTGGCGGTGACGTTGACGCCGCCACGTCACCGCACCAGGAAGTAAAACACTTCCGTGCATGCGCCGAATCCATTCGGCGGCGGTGGTGCGAGACGACATGTCTGCTGGTAAGTGTACTAACCAGCAGACATGTCGGGCGGACGGATTCCCACCCAATAGATTTCAAAGCATGCTTTGAAATCTGTCGGGTGGCCAAATCCGTCGGCTCGGCCGTACACACGATCAAATCTGTCTGCTGAAACGGTCCAGCGGACCGTTTCCAGCGGACAGATTTGATCGTGTGTACGAGGCCTTAGGCCTCGTACACACGATCGGACATATCCGATGAAAACGGTCCGCGGACCATTTCCATCGGATATGTCCGATCGGGAGTTTGATCCGATGGCGTGTACACACCATCGGATCAAATTCCCCGCCGCCGGACGGCGCGGTGACGTGGCGGTGACGTTGACGCCGCCACGTCACCGCTACGTCACCGCACCAGGAAGTAAAACACTTCCGCGCATGCGCCGAATACATTCGGCGGCGGCGCGGCGGGACGACATGTCTGCTGGTAAGTGTACTAACCAGCAGACATGTCGGGCGGACAGATTCCCACCGGATAGATTTCAAAGCTTGCTTTGAAATCTGTCGGGTGGACAAATCTGTCCGCTAGCCCATACACACGAGCGGAGATGTCTGCTGAAACGGTCCATCGGACCGTTTTCAGCGGACATATCCCCTCGTGTGTACGAGGCCTTAGAGTATCCAATGTTAAAAGACACTTTAGATTTCAACCTATAACAATAACCACCAGGACACAGGAGGCACTTCATTCATGGCAAGTAACGTTCTTGTTGGCGTTTAAAAAACTAAACAAAAAAAATTATCACCAAACTTCAGCTTTTGGTACAAGACGACACCAGACCAATAAAGTAGTTCTAAAGGCTCAAGGTTTTTTTTACCGTCATGCATTCTATGCATTAAGGAAAAAAAACCTCTGTGCAAGAGCCCCCCCCATACCCTCTAATACAGTGGTGTCCAACCAGTGGCCCGGGGGCCACATGTGGCCCGTGGAGCCCTCTGAAGTGGCCCGCGACCTCCTGCTCTGGGATGGCTGGTTGGCAAGTCCAGATTGCAGGTTACCGACTTGCCATCTCAGAGCATCAGTGGTGTGGGTAGACCGCAGACATTCAGTGTAAAAGCAGCCTTTGACGCCTTTCACATGAACGGTTCGACCCAATCGGACCCTCCATTCACCTCTATGGGACGGCAGATGTAAACAGACTTTTGTCCGTTTACACCTGCCAACCTCCAATCCAAACTGGATTGTAGATTTGGCTGTGTCTGCTTTGCATATGCAGTCTGGACACAGACCTGTCATCTGCCCACTCCGCTCATTGTGGCCCGCGACTTGTAACTAAGTCGCCCTCGGCCTTTAAAAGGTTGGGCACCCCTGCTCTAATACTTACCCTGAGCCCCATCGCCATCCTCATTGGTTGTGAGCCAAAAGGGAAAGGGGGGGCTGAGTAACATCTCTGCGTGAGAATGAACATGCAGTGTAGCAGCTCTGGAGTGAGCCTATTTGGGTGCTCCCATAGCAAGCTGCTTGCTCTGGAGGCACTCAGCAGGCAGGGGCCCCGAGAAGAGGAGAATCGGGGCTGCTCTGTGCACAACCAATTGCACAGAGGAGGCAAGTATGTCATGTTTGTTATTTTTATAATCACTTTAATATCACTTTAAAATTAATAGTATTGCAGTCCCCAAAGCAACGTTGGGAACACACCAAAAAGGGAGGTTTAAACGCCCAACATTGTGAAAACAGCTGTAAACACATATAAACAGTAGGCTACATTGTATAGAATACTAAACACTACAATTTCCTATTGTTTCTTATTTAAAACAATCTATAATACGTAGTACATGAAAGGACAAAATCAATAAATCCAAACAATCCTATTCTGCTTCAGACCAGTTCCTACTTTTATCACAAAAGGGTATTGTGAAGTAGTCGTACAGTACCAGTTCAGTGTTGGGGCTCTCAGTTCCTGTCTGATGAAAAGTAGTCATAAAAGCTTCTCCATTTGTTGACAACTTCTCCTTCTCAGTTCCACTTTCCATGTTTGAGTTTACCATAATGTTCATGTTGCCAAAGCCTTCCGTACTGAAAACCTGGTTAGAAAGACATATTTATGTTAGAGAGGAAACTCTAAGGCAGCTGTTCTCAAACTTTTCAACACATAGGAACCCTTAAAATAACATTCTGGTAGAAGGGAACCCCTGATAATAATGACTATCTAATCATTTGTCTCAGTGTGATGGTCAGTGGGAAGAATGCTAATTACACTTGAGGTAATTAAAGAATTACCACCCTAGAGATGGCTAAAAAGATCAATTGCCTCAATGGGAACTTATCTGAGAGGCAGAACATGCCTATTGCTCAAGGAAGCCCTAGCATCATAGGGAGGAACTCATGAAACCCTGGTTGAGAAACCCTGCTCTAAGTCAGTCGTCTCCTCCACGCTTCAACCCCATTTCCTGGGTCGCGTTGGGCTTGCTCCACCCTCTTCCTGCTGTGACAGTTTTAGCATGAGAGTGAGGCTTGGAGCGCGCAGAGTCCTCCCCTTGGTGTTTAGGAGGAGACCTGAGCTGCTGAGCAGCGTGCAACAGCGGGGGATTGAAAATGCCCAGACCGCCTGCACAAATGCCGTTTTTGGGGTGACCTGAGGCAACAGGTTAGTGCAGCTCTCATCGGCATCCCTAAACCAGGCTCACAGGGGTACCATCCGACTCTTTTTTTTTTCTCTGACCAGAAGACTAAAAAGTTTTGCTGTGGGAGAAACACAATCAATACTTCTAAACAGCTGTGATTTGATTGTGTTTCCTGTAGGGAAGAGCCTATCATCTCATGTGTTGCCATCCTGGAAGGTGAGGTGAGAAATGCTGTTTTAAAAAAACCTAATGACTAAAATCGCATATTAATATCAAGTGTGAACGTCACTGGATTCCATTGGCCAGAATATTAAATTTACTCTGGCTATTGGAATGCAATAACCCCCAAATGCTAGACGCATTTAAGCACATTTAGACACTTTTTTTCTGCTCTTCATCTAATCTCCCGGTGTTTTTTTTTTTAGCCTGTAGACGTCTATATGTGTATGGAAAAATAAGCTAACATAGAGTTGCATTTACAGGCTGAAAGAAGATTGCCAAACACCTGTAAAAAAATGTTTAACCCTAGTGTGCATGAGCACAAATGACTAATAAATATAAGAGGCCTAAAAATAAAATATACTGTAATCATGTAATAATGCTTATATTCTAGCCACATTTAGGCTTTCACACAAGCAAAAATGCTAAAAAAAAAATAGCTACCGGTAAGCAAAAACAAATAAAAGCCTATCATCGTTGTGTTCATGGAAACAGTAAATGCCAATGTGCATCAGACAAAGAAGAAGTAGCCTGACTAATAAACGGTGTTCAATGGCCTAGAAATGTGTGTATGTACTTATATATTACTTTAACATTACTAGAGGCTTACAGATACATCAAAGCAACATTTCTAATTGTCATCAATCTATTTATCTTTCTCATTTATAGTCTACAGATTTTCCACAGTGTTCTACTCATGCACCTCAGTCCCTAAGGAAATCAGCATTCTAATTCTAGCCATACACTTGCGGATTTCTCCCCTAAACAGCATGGATAAAGAAATCTGCAACAAAAATATTATATTTGGACAGCCACAGTGCCAATGGCTGTCTGAATACCTGAACAGTGAGTGCAGTGATCTACGGCTGACAAATTTCCACTCTTCTTGAAGTATGTCTAAGTGGTTGGGGCCAACAGACCCTAATCAACACCCAAACACAGATACACACTAGCACCAATTTGGAAGGAAGAGAAAGAACCACTTTAGATACACAGCAGTTTGAGTGCACTGCTGCAACTGCCATTTTCGGCCACTGTGCAATGTTTGAAAACATGTTTGATAATGACAGGATTTGGCATTTGCAGGGGGTCACAGAAATGTAATTCCTGAATCACCAGTTGGTGTACAGTGCATTATATATACATTTTGCAGGCAGCATCATTAAGTATGTCCTAGGGAACACCCACTACTTTTTTTTTTGATGTCACAATGTAGAGTATAAGATTTCCTATCATCTGTGCCCTGTCTTGCCACACAGAGTTAATCCAGCGTTGAGCAATCCTCTTTTTATTGTAAAAAGTCTGTTCCGCCCCCATGCTTTGATTGACAGGTTATTTACATATCTTGTGCACTAGCCTGCATTTGTGCACAGTTTCTGTAAACAGTGCACAAATCAAGCCACCCTCCCCTCTCCTCTCCCTTCTAGCTATCCTATGTGTCTGCTAGTTCTGTGTTTTGATAAAATGTTTACAAAATATGAGGCCAGGCAAAGTTCAATGTCATGATGAAATGCTCCAGTGAACAGCCATCAGAATATACATAGACAAGTGATCTTCTTCTTATTGTTATATTGAAGTGTGTGTGTCTGAGGTCACCTGATCACACATGCACAATTCCTATATTACCAGTATGTGTGATGGATTTCTCACTTTTTATACTTGCACCCATCAAAGTTCCATGCACACTGGGCTTAAAAATACATCTGTTCTTTTTGGAGTAAAAAACATCCATATAGAGCATTTATTGTACAAGGTTTAGACGAGTTTAGGAGAGTTTTTAAAAAAAAATTCTGCCAGTGAGCTCCAAAAAGAATTTTTTTTTTCCTGCCTCTAAACGTTCTCAAAAATATGCCTGTAAATGTCCTAATGTGTATGGACACAAAGGACAACATTAAGTTGCTTCTACAGGCAGAACACAAAAATCCTGTAGAAGCAAAGTTTTTTTATTCCAGTGTGCATGGAGCCTAAAGCTGAATGAACTTAGGGCTGGTTTACATTAATGCGCTGTGCGAGATCGCAAGTGATTTGCACCGCACTGCTGTTCAGGTCACGTGCGATGTCTGTGCAATGCGATTTTAGCAAAACAAACTGTATGCCTGCAATTGTTTCTCATTCGGACCAAGCACGCACAGGAGCCTTTTTTTGGTCCACACCAGAATTGTATAGGTGTTGACACCTATGCGATCCAATTCATGTCATGTCAGTTTGCAGTGCGATATGCGAGCTGTAATGGGGGTTTCATTATCATTGTATGACACTCCCAAGCAGTTCGCATATGGCAGCGTGAACTGCCGTGCTAGTTGGGTGCGATATGGGAACCCGCAGTGGATTCGCAGGGTTTCCGAATCGCACCAGTGTGATTTGAGAACCCTGCGAATCCACTGCGGTTTCCCACATCGCACCTGACTCGTGCGGAAGTTCACACTGCCATATGCGAACTGCTGGGGAGTGCCATACAATGGTAATGACACCCCCGTTTTAGCTCACATATCTCATGATACAGGGGTTGGATCAGGGACTGTGCGAGCATGATACAGAAGTTAGATCAGGGACTGTGCGGGCATGACACCGGAGTTGGATCAGGGACTGTGTGGGCATGATACAGGGGTTGGATCAGGGACTGTGCGGGCATAATACCGGAGTTGAATCAGGGACTGCGGGCATGATACCGGAGTTGGATCAGGAACTGTGCGGGCATGATACAGGGGATGGATCGGGGACTGTGCGGGCATGATACCGAGTGGTCACAAATAAGTACAGGTGATTGGTAATTTACTTAGAGAATAACAGCAATTTTGAATAATGAAGACTAAAAAAAAGTGAAATAGAGCCTCACCATTTTCTCTCAGTACAAGAATTTACTTGTTCTGTCTCTCTGCCTATATGCCTGTTTCCTGTATGTTTCCTGTATGTCTCTCTGCCTACAGTATAGGTCTCTCTGGGTGTGTGCCTGTCCGCCTGTCCGCTTGTCCGGGGAAATGCAGGGCTTACTTTTGTGCACATGCATAAGAGTGACAAGAGCGCGCTCTGTTTCTTACCAGAACGTGCCTAGTCACTCATGCAGATGCACTGCACTCTCCCCAGCAAGAGGCTCGTCCTCGCAGCGCTGGCTGACCGTGGGCGTGTAGCGGTGGGCGGAGGAGTCTGCTGATGTCACGACCCTGCCCACCGAGCGCCGAATAATGAAACGCCCACGGATTCGGCAGCATTCGGGGGCTCCAGGCAGGTAAGGGGGGTACTTTTAAAAAAAAAAAAAAAAGAGTACATACATCTGGGATAAATCACCTTATAGAGTTCAAATGTGGTAAGAATTAACATTTGCGGTCAGTGGGTTTACATCCTCTAACAATTGTAGATAACACAATTTAGAGAGTTGTAACCTGGCAAAGCTGAAAAACTACAAGTACAGTCTATATGTGGTCATCTAAAAGGTCAGTGAGTGAAGTTGTGCTATGTAATAATTTGTAAAAGTTCACTTTAATACACCCCCCAAGGAGTTCATACTCAACTTTCCTTCACTGCCCTGCTGCTCTATTCAGCAGTTGGCAAAGGGACTTATGCTTAAGCTTCAAGGGGTCAGAGGACCCGCCACACCCATTTGACAATGCTAGATCAAGTATCAAGCATCAGAGCTAACATGGAATGAAAAAGAGTAGATTAAATTACTCCAAACCTGGAAATACTGGTCATCATCTTTGCTCCCAGCAGCTGAATGGATTAGCAGAAGAGGCAAGGAAAGGTTAGTATGTGCTGATCAGGAGTATAGATTAACAAAAAAAAACTGCTGCTTTTCATTGCCTGGTCAAAGTACGGGTTTGGTTTAAAGCGGAGCTCCACCCTGATATATATATTTTTTTTTAAATCTGAAAAAAAAAAATGAAAAAAAAAAATACTCGCCCTAAATAGGCTGTTGCTATGCGGAAGTCCCGAATCTGCCCTCATGATCCGCGGTGCTGTTTTATTCCTCCTCTTCTCGGTGTCTTCTTGTGAATGGGCCGCGCTGCATTCTGGGAACTGTGTGTATCCCAGAAAGCAGCCGGACCATTCACAAAGCGCCGCGTCGCTCGCACATGCACAGTAGGAAACGGGCAGTGAAGCCGCACGACTTCACTGCCTGTTTCCCTGACTGTGGATGGCGGTGCCGGGATCGAGGATCGGCATCGGCGGGGGCAGTCAGCGCGGGCGCCTAGGACAGGTAAGTGTCCTTATTCAAAGTCAGCAGCTACACTGTTAGTAGCTGCCGACTTTGAAAAAAAAAAAAAAAAAAAATGCGGGTGGAGCTCCGCTTTAACACTCAAAACCAGTATTTTCACACCTAGTGAAGCACATTTGTAAATCGGGTGTTAAAAAAGGAAGAAAATCCAAGGCACTGATAACACCTGAAATCTTTCTTCTTTAATAAATCAGAGATGCAGTGGCTTCACCTTGGCTTACTCATTTGCACCTCTATGGGCAACATACACAAGCGACAAATTCCAGTCTACCCTACTGGCTGATATTACTCTATTAAAGATAGGCGTGGGTTCAAGTGTACCAATTCTGTCTCATAATCTTCTAAAGAAGGATTCCTGAAACGTGTCAATTCCACATGTGAATTGTAATCAGAATCGTTGCATGTTGTGAACCCTATGTGGGGAGTCATTTTTATTGTGGTGGAATGGATTTTTTTTTTAAGGGTAATAGATTTTTAATGGTACATAATAAGCTTGTTTTTAGCGAACCCGGTTTCTCTTCTATATGTCCACAAGGTCCATAAATACATATTCTGTTTAGTTGTACATGATTTGCCATGATGTGGACATATAGCACATACAGTCTGGGCTTTTCTCCTGCTATGGCTGGAAAACAAGATTGACATTTTTTTATGCAGTAGCATATACAAATCTCTGGATAAACTGTACCATATCTCTGTTTTTTGTGGACACTGTGTTGGAGTTGACCTGTTCAAGCCTGAGAAGTAAACCATTAACCAGACTCTCACGGTCTTTCAGCTCAATAAACTGGAAAGCCATCTGTTGCCTTATGCTGATAATAATGGGATTAGGCAGAAGGCTGGTGTCCTCCATCTTCTCCACGCTCACTACCTGGAAAAAGTAAATGGTATTCAGATGACATAGGAAGTAATGCAGCAGGATATTGGATTTCTTGCACTTCAACAAATCATAAACAAAATCTTTGGCGATTAACTATTTGTAGTCAGAGTCCTGGAGTAAGAACTGCAACCCGAACTGCATGACCCTAACAACCAAGGCCTGAGGTGTGCCTTGGCCTAGCTGGTCGGTATGCCTGAGAAGAGGGCATACCCTGAATGTAAGAATAAGAAAATGTACAAAGAGAAATAGTGTGTATGAAAGCTGGGGGAACGGGTGGGTGGGAAACCTGAAATGGCGCCAACACCGGACCCGACAGGGGAGGAGAATTAATATACTCAGCAGACTCCGCCTACAAATACAGGCTAGCCTTCGGCCAGCCTATATATACACGCATACAAACACACGGACACCGAGAGGCATATACTGTATATATACAGCAGTTGCCATGATTTTTATTAACCACTTCCCGACGGCCGTACGACTTTGTACGGCCGCAGGGTGGCTCTAAATCTCCGGGTTGCCGTCTTTTTACGGCATCTGCTCCTCCAGGCCACTGGGGGGCGCGCATGCCCACCGTATCCCTGAGATGCTGATGCGCTTGCCTGGCACTCGCGATCAGCGGTTACAGTGACAAGGACGTGGATCTGTGTGTGATCCAGATCCATGTCCTGTCAGGGAGAGAGGAGACAGATCTGTGTCCCTTGTACATAGGGACATAGATCGGTCACCTCCCCCAGTCACCGCCCTCCCCCCACAGTTAGAACACAATGCAGGGTACACATTTAACCCCTTCCTCACCCTCTAGTGTTAACCCCTTCAATGCCAGTCACATTTATACAGTAATTAGTGCAATATAGCACTGATCGCTGTATAAATGTGAATGGCGCCAAAAATGTGTCAAAAGTGTCCGATGTGTCCGCCATAATGTCGCAGTCCCAATAAAAAAAAAACAAACGCAGATCGCCGCCATTACTAGTGTGAGCGCTATAATTTTTGCGCAAACCAGTCGCTTATTGCGTTTTTTTTTTTTAACCAAAAATATGTAGAAGAATACGTATAGGCATAGACTGAGAAAAAAAAAAGTAAAAAAAAAAATAATTGGGCTATTTATTATAGCAACAAGTAAAAAATATTGAATTTTTTTTCAAAATTGTCGCTCTTTTGTTTATAGCGCAAAAAAAAAAACCCGCAGAGGTGATCAAATACCACCAAAAGAAATCTCTATTTGTGGGGAAAAAAGGATGTCAATATTGTTTGGAAGCCACGTTGCACGACTGCGCAATTGTCAGTTAAAGCAACGCAGTGCCGGAAGCTGAAATTTCACCTGGTCAGGAAGGGGGTATACGTGCCCAGTAGGCAAGCGGTTAAACGTTCAATGGTGGTGAATCATTCACTGTATATTTAAAAACTTGCACCAGAAGATTCACCTGCAGTGAATGTCACATTTTCCTGTTATTTAAACCACATGCACCAATAAGTGAATGTCACAATCTGGAGAGTTTACTGGCTGTAAAAAAAAAAAAAAAAAAAAACATAAAACGTCTGAAGCCAAAAAAAGCAGCTGTAAAAACATCCAGTGTGCATGAGGCCTTAACCCTCCTCTTATGTTAGCTTTCTGTTACTATGCATGATGTTAATGGGTCGGTTTTGACTTGTGTCATTAATCAGCCATAAAATACCCTCTGAACAATTATTTATCATCCAATTTGTTTCTTACCTCTTGGTTACCTTGTTAGGCTTCTTTATCCTTGAAAAGATTGGTTTTAATATTTTTGGTGTGACCCCTTAGACCTTTCTTTTGATAGCATACCTCTCATTTTCAAATTTAAAATATTGTAAAATAAAGTCAGCAACTCTGAAATGTATTGGTCCTATGTGTCTTTACTTTATTTAGAGAAGCAGGCAAGAGATAGGCCCCTCCCTAACTACAGCTCACAGTGGTGAGAGGTGATTGGCTGTCAGTGTTACTAAACAGAGAGAGTGTTTATGATTTCAGTTTTGGCACTTATTAGTGTCCTATAATCCTATATCATAACTGGGTCAGAATTGACCCTAACACCATAAACGTCTTAATTTTCACCACAGTATTTTAGAATTTAGTGAAAAGGATTATTTTTCTATTACATTGTTTAAATAGAGGTTCCTGACAAAAGTAAAAAAATCTTGATGCAATAAACAAATTTATGTGATACTTATAGACATTCAAAACCTGAAAACGGGTCGGTTCTGACCCTAACATAAGAGGAGGGTTAAGAAATTAGCTCTCATAAAAACAGTAGTAACAAACAGTGGATATTAAAGGGGTACAGTTTACCTAGATGTTCTGAGGACTATAAACAGGGTGCAAGAGTAGGGCTGTAAAGTCAACAACGCCATATTTTCTAAAATGTTTAGTATCCACCTCTTTGAAAGTGCAAGATGGAATTTACTTGGTCTATCTAAAAGTGGGTTGAGGGAAGTTGGGATGCTATTTTTCTGGCTAAGGTACTGCCAATTCTACATGGGGATCATCCAAGGGAAATTCCAATATTCCAAGAATAGCCATCTTTGGGAGAACAGTGAACATTAAATCCAAGTATTGGACCAACCTAGGGAACCTAGGGAATCTCCAGAGTGAATGAGCTCCCTTGTCCTGACATGCACCTTAAAACATAGCAGGGAGTCTCTGCAGGAAAAAGCGATACATTTTTAAAGGGAGTTAAATAAACCCTATGTACTATGAACAATTGATTAATGTGATAATAAGTTTTTTTTTTTTTAAAACAAACATGTCAACGTCTTATTCTGTGGTCCCACGGCGGCTGTCTCAGTTCCTCCCTGCAAGAACCAACCCCCTCTGGGAAGCTCTCACCCAAAGGGGTTACTTTGCGGGCACATTCCTGTGTTAAACACTGGGCGTGCATAGCCGCCGAGGGGATGACTTGGCCCCACCGCCCGCGTCATTGGTTTTGATTGACAGCAGCAGAAGCCAATGGCTGTGCTGCCATCAATCTATCCAATGAGAAGCCGATCATCCATGGAGAGAACGACGTGGGATCGCATCCTCGAAAATTCAGGGCTCAATTAAGTAAGACGGGGGCTCGGGGGGCCGGACACCGCAGGATGCATTAATGTGAAAAAAACACCAAGGTGTACAACCCCTTTAAGTTGGTTGTAAACCCTTCCAAATACTCAGTAAGATAACTGGAAAACTTATCAGAAGCGACTCATGCAGATAGAGGAACGAGACAGCAGACAGAAAAGACACATTGTTCTTTGGACAGACATGTATTCATTGAAAAAAAAATGGATCTTGGTAGAGAGTTGTTTTCCACAAACCTTAAGGTTTCATCTTAGTTTAACTACCCACTGTATATATACACACGTTGTTACTTTGACGTTATATACCGAGGTTCAGGCAGCAGCTAGCTTCCATTGCCCCAGTATTTTATACAGCAGGCAATCTGACATAAGAGTGGCAGATACGCCCACCCACTCAAGTCTATGCTCCTGGAGGAGCAGAGCGACCTCCGACGTCACTTCCGCCTTAAAAGGGACAATTGTTTTTGCTTTTAAATGTAAATGAGAGATCCAAGGTCTTTTTGACCCCAGATCTCTCCTTAACCACTTACCTACTGTGCACCTACACCCCCTTCCTGCCCAGACAAAATATAAGCTTCCGGCACTGCGTCGCTTTAACTGACAATTGCGCGGTCGTGCGACGTGGCTCCCAAACAAAATTGGCGTCCTTTTTTTCCCACAAATAGAGCTTTCTTTTGGTGGTATTTGATCACCTCTGCGGTTTTTATTTTTTGCGCTATAAACAGTGAGTGTGTGCAATTTTAAAGGTATCTATTTACTCAGTGAACATCATCTTTCATATTTTACAAATTGGGCTAACTTTACTGTTTTGTTATTTTTCAATTCATAAAACCATATTTTTTTTCCAAAAAAAAAAGGCATTTGAAAAATGATTACGCAAATACCGTGCAAGGTAAAAAGTTACAATGACCGGCATTTTATTCCCTAGGGTGTCTGCTAAAAATATATATATATATATATATATAATTTTCTAGCAAAAGAATTATGATTTGTACATGTAGGAGAGAAGTGCCAGAATAGGCCCGGTATTGAGGTGGGTATAAAAGCCCTGTATTGAAGTGGTTAATTGTAATAAAAGTGATTAAAAAAAAGTGTAAAAATAAAAAAGATTATTTATTTATTTTTTAATGCGCCCTGTTCCTTGCACACAGAAGCAAATTCATATGCAAGTCACACCCACATATGTAAACAGTGTTCAAACCACACATGAGGTATCGTCACGATCGTTGAAGTGAGAGCAATAATTTTAGCAGAAGACCTCCTCTGTAACTCTAATTAGGTAACCTGTAAAAAATATTTAAAGCATCGTATGGAGAATTTTAAGCACCAAAGTTATTCGCCATTCCATAAGCGTGCGCAATTTTAAAGCATGACACTTGGGTCTCCATTTACTCGGCATACCATCATCTTTCACATTATACAAAAAATTTGGGCTTTTTATTTTTTATAAAAAAAAAATCCCCAAAACTTGTGTTTGCAAGACTTCTGCACAAATACGGTATGACAAAGTATTGCAACAATCTCCATTTAATTCTCTAGGGTCTTTGCTAAAAAATATATATAAAATGTTTGGGGGGTTCCAAGTAATTTTCTATCAAAAAATACCGATTTTAACTTGACTATGACTTTATGACGATCTGTCAAATGCCACACATGTACAGCCCAGAATACATTTATGATACCCTATCTGTGCCACGACGATGGGACACCTGTGCTCATGCGCGGTTAGCGAGTGGACGCGCTTTGAGCATATAAGTCTGAATGATGCCTAGGTCTCTGTGCAACATTTCCACATCACAACCTGATTGTCTATTGGGTTTTGCTTTATTCAACACTTACCTCCTTCAAAGGAATAATAACATTACATAATCCATCTTCTTTGCTGGCAAAGCAGAGGTAGCTGTCAGAAGCATATATCCTGCCTGGGGTATGGCATCGGCTAAAGGGAGTCCAAAGCGAACACTCCACAACGTCATACAGCTTCTCTTTTCTTGGCAGTTTGAACAGGGCCCGAAAAAACTCTTTTTGTGCTCTTGCTTCAAGATCCCTTTAAATAGAAATAAAGTTTAAGACTGCCCTTTGCTTCAAACACATAATTTCTAAGCAAACCAATCAGTCCTAGGGTCCACGCACACTGGCTTAAAAAAAACACTGCTTCTTTAGGAGTTAAGGTTATACTATGTGACTATGCGCATTAAAAGATTTAGAGGCATATTTTAAGCTCAGCGTTTTAAGGCAGAAGAAAAAAAGACCCTTTTGTATTTTTGAAAGCAGTTTTCTAGCATAAAAAAAAAATGCTAAATGCTCATTAACACCTGTACACAAATGCTCAATATGAGCATTTCTTTCTGTGAAAAAAAAAATGGCGTTTTAAGCCCAGTGTGCATGAACCCTTGTAGACAGTCTTAAGCCCCATACACACTATCAGTTTTCCTGCAGGTTTTTCTCTTCAGGTTTACCAAAACCATCTAATATGATGTCAAACCTCAAGAGTTTCAATTTGTATGCAATCAGGCAGGCCCTTGCACTACATGGTTTTGGTAAACCTGAAGAGGAAAACCTGCAGGAAAACTGATAGTGTGTATGGGGCTTAATTCATTAGAATAGAAGCAGCATCAAGAAAGTGTGCAAATACACTTTTTTATATCAAATACCCATTTTCATTGCTACGTACATTTACAAAGCTATACTTTTCTAATGACTACATCTGTAACTGTAAGATAAGAACCCGCACAAAAACAATGTACCCAGTTCTGAAAAATATTACTTGTATTTTGTGTTGTTTTTAACAATAGCTTAGACTACATAATCATTGGGCATACAGTAATACTGACCTAACAGGCAGAGAACCAATGCTATACAAAAAAGTCCATTTCCTCCCCAAAGTAGAAGCATTATGGGATTAAAAACATTGCATTCCACATTCACAGTCACATTGGTTGTAATCTTTAAAAGTGTCAAAGAGGAATTTAAGCTAGATACACACAACACAATTTTCCAAAAACCTAATATGAGGTCAAACCCAAACACTTTCAATTTGTATGCAATCAGACAGGCCCTTGCAATACATAGTTGAAGATAAATCTAAAGGAAATCAAAAAATAAAGTTGTATAGTGTGTATCCAACTTTAGTCTGAACTGCCTGACCACATCCAATCAGATTATTATTATTTAGGATTTATATAGCACCAACCGTTTGATTTACAACAGCGTTTTACAACATGATCAGTCAGATTTTTATTTTAATGCAAAAAAACGAATTGGACAAACATGAGGCTCAGTATATCTGTTGAATACTTTTATATACTATTACCCAAAAATACCAGTGTACATTAGTCTCATCAGCTAATACATTGATTTACTTTGCTTGGCAAGCATAAATGCAATACTTATGTCAAGCAAGGTGTGCATCACAGTGCATTCAGCTATATGTGGGTTGAAGAACATGTCGTTGTACAGTAAATGTCCCTGCTGGCTCCTCTTAGTGTGGACACACTACTGCCCCATTCATTCTTATAGGTAGGCTGTATTTGGAAGGGCCATCTGCGAGGGTCATTTTATACTGCATTCTAAATACAACTCCTGCAATGTGATACATAGCAACTACTGGCTGTCATTTTGACAGCTGGGAATTGACAATAATAGAAGTGGCAGGGGTAGAGGAGTAGGGCTTAAGATATTAGCCATAGAAACTTTTTTTTAGGGTTTTATCTCCTAAGCCAAAAGTCTTAAAGTGGTTAAATTATACCGTTGCCAACTTGGACAACTAAAGCTAAGCATATTAAAATAAAATAAATGTATTCAGGTGTTATATTCAATCAAATGTACATTTCATAATAGTCAATAGAACCAATACAGTCAGATGATACTATGAGCAAATTTGTTTAAATAAAAAGGACCAGTGAGGGGTCAGGATAACAAGAAATAAAACATGAATTTGTTAGTAGTCCTTTAGAACTGCACCACTTTGGCTGACTTTGCTTCCTTCTTTCAAGTAGTACAAAATGTACAATACAAGTTGACCAGAACTTTGCATAGGGACAGCTAAATGTTCCTCTTGACTAAGCCAATGTTTACACTGCGCCCTACTAGTCAGGAAATGACTGTGGAAGCAGAAGTCGTCTGAACACAGCAAGATCAAAACCTACTAAAAAATAATTTTGCCACGGAAGTAAAGCTCATAAAATAAAAACGTACTCCTAAAGCAAACTGTCAAACTGTCAGATCTGCCTTTGCGCTAAGGAAAAATAAAATTTCAAGATTCTTTTGTCAGGTGCTCCAATACATATACCAATGTTATTAAAACAATTAATACCCCTTTCACACTGGGGCGTTATAAAGGAGCTATAGCGTTAAAAATAGCGCCTGCAAAGCGCCGTAAAACAGGTGCTCCACTCACTCCTGAGGGCTTTCACAATGGAGCGGTGCGCTGGCAGGGTGTCGGAAAAAGTCCTGCCAGCAGCTTCTTTGGAGCGCATTAGGAACGGTGTACTCACTAATGCGCTTCTGCTCATTGAAATCAACTGGGAGTTTTAACACTTTTTCCTATGGTAAAGCACTGCTAAAAATAGCGGCGTTTTACCACCAACTCTTAGGGCAGGTCTGTGTGAAAGGGCTCCAAGGGTCATGCCTTCTAACATTTTTCACCATCAGCTATTTTAATATTAAACCAAGTATAATCACCAATTACAATTACACACTTCGCACTTTTTGATGCTTACAGCCGTGGCCAAGCGTTTTGAGAATTACACAAATATAACATTTTCACAAAGTCTGCTGCTTCAGTGTTTTTAGATCTTTTTGTCAGATGTTACTATGGTATACTTAAGTAAAATTACAAGCATTTCATAAGTGTCAAATGCTTTTATTGCAAATTAGATTAAGTTCATGCAGAGTCAATATTTGCAATGTTGACCCTTCTTTTTCATGACCTCTGCAATTCGCCCTGGCATGCTGTCAATCAACTTCTGGACTACATCCAGACTGATGGCAGCCCATTCTTGCATAATCAATGCTTGGAGTTTGCCAAAATAATATGTGTTGTTTTATTTCGTTCACCTGCCTCTTGAGGATTCACCACAGGTTCTCAAGGTGGAGTTTCCTGGCCATGGACCCAAAATGTTGATGTTTTGTCCCCCAAGCTACTTAGTCATGACTTTTGCCCTATAGCAAGGTGGTCCATGCTTGCTGGAAAAGGCATTGTTCGTCACCAAACTGTTCTTGGGTGGTTGGGTGAAGTTGCTCTCAGAGGATGTTTTTGTACCATTTTTTTTCATGGCTGTGTTCTTAGGCAAAATCTTGAGTGAGCCCACTCCCTTGGCTGAGAAGCAATCCCACACATGAATGATCTCAGGATGCTTTACTGTTGGCATGACATAGGACTGATGGTAGCACTCACCTTTTCTTCTCCGGACAAGGTTTTTTCCAGATGCCCCAAATAATCAGAAAGGGGATTCAGAGAATATGACTTTACTCCAGTCCTCAGCAGCCCAATCCCTGTACCTTTTGTCAAATATCAGTCTGTCCCTGATGTTTATCCTGGAGAGCAGCGGCTTCTTTGCTGCCCTTCTTGACACCAGGTCATCCTCCAAAAGATTTTGCCTCACTGTGCAACACCTGCCTGCTGCCATTTCTGAGCAAGCTATGCAGATCCTGCAGCTGAACCAATTGTAGAAGCCTTCTTCACAAATGGTGGAAATGTTTTTTATGGGATTAAGTTAATTTTCATTCATTGCAATTCATCTGATCACTCATCATAACATTCTGGAATAACCCAATATTCCCAGATCTACTGTCTCTTTTGTGAACGGATCCGAATCATAGACCCTCTTCTACACTATGGATCTAGGACAAATACATTGCCAAAAGTTTATTGTCCTCAAGGCCCAGCCCATTGACTCCGCTGTTCGGGATTGTGTCTTTCTCTGAGACCTTTACTAGCTCCAAATTCTTATCATGGCAAAAATCTGACTCTCCCCTTCTGAAACATACACTTCCAAACTATAAGTCGATTCCACTTTTCCGAATGCTATCTGCTTGCCATAATCCTTTCGGGAGCATGACTTGAACATACTCAACTGACACACTTTCTAGACGGAATGCCGAGCATTCATGTTGTGACTAGACCACAAACAGCCTTTAAGCTACTGCTATCCCAGCCTACCAGACCGTAACACTCGCTATCCTAAATGTAGCAGATTTTTTTACAGGCCAATTATCCAGATCTACCATCATTCCTTTAAAAGTGGGAAAAGGAAATAAATGTACCCCCTGATAATTTAGAATGTGGCAAAACATTGTCACTTTCCTTTAACCACTTCCTTACTGGGCACATACACCCCCCTCCTGCCCAGGTGAAATTTCAGCTTCCGGCACTGCATCGCTTTAACTGACAATTGCGCGGTCGTGCGACGTGGCTCCCAAACAAAATTTGCGTCCTTTTCTTCCCACAAATAGAGCTTTCTTTTGGTGGTATTTGATCACCTCTGCGATTTTTATTTTTTGCGCTATATACAAAAATAGAGCGACATTTTTGAAAAAAAAACAATATATTTTTTACTTTTTGTTTTTAGTCAAACATTTAGGCCAAAATGTATTTTTTTTCCCCACAAGTAGAGATTTCTTTTGGTGGTATTTGATCGCCTGTGCGGTTTTTATTTTTTGCGCTATAAAAAAAAAAGAGCGACAATTTTGAAGAAAAATATAATATTTTTTACTTGTTGCTATAATAAATATCCCAATTTAAAAAAAAAAAAACTTTTTTTTCTCAGTTTAGGGCGATACGTATTCTTCTACATATTTTTGGTAAAGGAAAAAAAAAAAAAAAAAAAAGGAATAAGCGACTGGTTTGCGCAAAAGTTATAGCGCTTACAAAATAGGGGAGAGAATTATTATTTTTTATTATTATTTTTTTACTAGAAGTGGCGACGATCTGCGATTTTTATTGGTACTGTGATGTTATGGCGGACACATCGAAAACTTTTGACACATTTTTGGCGCCATTCACATTTATACTGTGATGAGTGCTATAAATATGCACTAATTACTATATAAATGTGACTGGCATTAAAGGGGTTAACACTAGGGGGTGAGGAAGGGGTTAAATGTGTATCCTAGGTGTGTTCTAACTGTGGGGGGGGGGTGACCGATCTGTGTCCCTATGTACAAGGAACACAGATCGGTCTCCTCCTCTCCAGAGACAGGACGCTGTCTCTGTGTAAAACGGCAATGAGAGATGATCTATGAGATCATCTCTCATTCGCCGCACAGATCGCATCGCAAACGGGCACTCTGACTGGCCGTTCGCCGCGATCTGTGATTGGCCGTGTCCAATGGACACGGACAACACAGGGCTTCACCGCAGCGAGCTCTACAGCGCACGCTTGGAACGCCCAAAGGGGCGGCCGTCAAAAGACGGCATGTTGGATATTCAGACCCGCGCTGTTGCCGTCATTAGACGATAGCGTGGGTCTGAAGTAGTTAAACTATATTATCCCAAGTCCAAGAAAAGAATTACCAAATTGTGTCTAGGTAGTATCGCTGCCACACTATGATGAATAAAATTGATCCTGCCATACCAAATACAGGCTGGAGATGTTTACAGGCGCCCCAGCAATATGACACACATATGGGGTACATGCTCACGCATTATCCCCTTTTGGGATAAAATACTGCATTTATATGATAAACTGGTTGGGGACAAAATCCCAAACAAACTTCATGTAACTGTACTCTCCACATTGCCGGGCTTCTATAAACAAACCAAAAAAAAGCCTAATTTGCCATTTTCTCATGGCTGCCTGATCTATTATCGCTAAATTAGGCACCAAACAGATTCCTTCTTTAACTGAATGGGCTTGTGAAATAGACAAGATTGAACACATAGAGCGAATGATAGCCTGGGACGTGGATAAGACTAAATCACATACCATTATGCTGATTGTGTGGTTACATTTCCGGTTTTCCTCCAATTTTGACATCTTCGTAACAATCTTTGACAATGCTTCCCCTGGGGCCTCCCATACATAGATGACCTTCCCCTCCCCCTTTTTTTCTCTCTCTCTACTATGCTTTCCGCTATTCTTTATTTCTTTCCTGAGATATATTATTTGTGGTGCTTTGAAATACATACATATAGCACCACTATATATTCATGATAATGTATTATGTTCTTTAAAAATCACATTACCAACTGTTTACAGAAATATTTATACAGAACATGTGCTCAAATTATTGTGTCTTAGAGTTCTTCCTTTTATCATAACCCTGTGAAAGTTTTGGGGTTCTTATTAATTGATGGATATTTATACATTTATTAGAAATGGTCTAATACGCTCATGTTTTTACTACAGTATGTACTGTTTATAAACTTAAAAAAGATTCAATATAACATTCTGGAATATATGCAAATTGGCATCATAGAAACTAAGGCAGTAGACTTTGTGAAACTGAAATATTTGTGTCATTCTCAAAACTTTTGGCCACGGCTTTAGAGTTAAGGAAAAGGCTGGTTTGTAAACATTTCAAAAGGAAACTCATCAGGGCAGAGTTTGGGATCAGCCATTGTCAACTTATTTATCCAAAAGGTAAAGATATTTTACCTTCGGACCGGTCAGGACACCATATACAGGGAGTGCAGAATTATTAGGCAAATGAATATTTTGACCACATCATCCTCTTTATGCATGTTGTCTTACTCGAAAGCCTACTACCAATTAAGCATATTAGGTGATGTGCATCTCCGTAATGAGAAGGGGTGTGGTCTGACATCAACACCCTATATCAGGTGTGCATAATTATTGGTCAACTTCCTTTCCTTTGGCAAAATGGGTCAAAAGAAGGACTGGACAGGCTCAGAAAAGTCAAAAATAGTGAGATATCTTGCAGAGGGATGCAGCACTCTTAAAATTGCAAAGCTTCTGAAGCGTGATCATCGAACAATCAAGCGTTTCATTCAAAATAGTCAACAGGGTCGCAAGAAGTGTGTGGAAAAACCAAGGCGCAAAATAACTGCCAATGAACTGAGAAAAGTCAAGCGTGCAGCTGCCAAGATGCCACTTGCCACCAGTTTGGCCATATTTCAGAGCTGCAACATCACTGGAGTGCCCAAAAGCACAAGGTGTGCAATACTCAGAGACATGGCCAAGGTAACAAAAAGGCTGAAAGACGACCACCACTGAACAAGACACACAAGCTGAAACGTCAAGACTGGGCCAAGAAATATCTCAAGACTGATTTTTCTAAGGTTTTATGGACTGATGAAATGAGAGTGAGTCTTGATGGGCCAGATGGATGGGCCCGTGGCTGGATTGGTAAAGGGCAGAGAGCTCCAGTCCGACTCAGACGCCAGCAAGGTGGAGGTGGAGTACTGGTTTGGGCTGGTATCATCAAAGATGAGCTTGTGGGGCCTTTTCGGGTTGAGGATGGAGTCAAGCTCAACTCCCAGTCCTACTGCCAGTTTCTGGAAGACACCTTCTTCAAGCAGTGGTACAGGAAGAAGTCTGCATCCTTCAAGAAAAACATGATTTTCATGCAGGACAATGCTCCATCACACGCGTCCAAGTACTCCACAGCGTGGCTGGCAAGAAAGGGTATAAAAGAAGAAAAACTAATGACATGGCCTCCTTGTTCACCTGATCTGAACCCCATTGAGAACCTGTGGTCCATCATCAAATGTGAGATTTACAAGGAGGGAAAACAGTACACCTCTCTGAACAGTGTCTGGGAGGCTGTGGTTGCTGCTGCACGCAATGTTGATGGTGAACAGATCAAAACACTGACAGAATCCATGGAAGGCAGGCTGCATGAGTGTCCTTGCAAAGAAAGGTGGCTATATTGGTCACTGATTTGTTTTTGTTTTGTTTTTGAATGTCAGAAATGTATATTTGTGAATGTTGAGATGTTATATTGGTTTCACTGGTAAAAATAAATAATTGAAATGGGTATATATTTGTTTTTTGTTAAGTTGCTTAATAATTATGCACAGTAATAGTCACCTGCACACACAGATATCCCCCTAAAATAGCTAAAACTAAAAACAAACTAAAAACTACTTCCAAAAATATTCAGCTTTGATATTAATGAGTTTTTTGGGTTCATTGAGAACATGGTTGTTCAATAATAAAATTAATCCTCAAAAATACAACTTGCCTAATAATTCTGCACTCCCTGTATATAGAAACATGAACTAATGGCTAGCCCTGGGACTTGTAACATCAAAAACAAACAACATTTTTTTCTAAACTGACATTTTCTTTAAATAACCAATATTGCATTTGCCAGATTAGCACATCATTTACTATTCGATAGAAAAGAACGATTAGCATATCAAATATGAATAGTTGACTTTAGATGTTATAGCCTACAGCATTGAATGTTATTAGATAAAGTTCTTTGTACTCTTCCTCCTGAATTATGTGTGCACTGCAGCCAGCATCTTGTATAGGAGTTGAATTACAATGCAGATGCTCTAGCCTATTTTTTCAGAAAGCTAACTTGCCTACCCTTCCACCTTGTGATAGACTATAGCTTGCATAGTCTTTTATCCAGGTACTGTACACGTGACAAGTCACTCTAGATTTTCTAACTGTAATCAAAGTTGTACATCTGCCACAAGCCGCAGAGGCAAGTGCTCCAATATTGGATCTAAAGATACCATAAAAGCGAATGTTCTGTGACTCTTATGCCGCATACACATGATCAGTCCATCCGATGAGAACGGTCTGATCGACCGTTTTCATCAGTTAACCGTTGAAGCTGACTGATGGTCCGTCGCGCCTACACACCATTGGTTAAAAAAAACGATAGTTTCAGAAGCGGTGAAGTAAAACACTACGATGTGCCGAGAAAAATGAAGTTCAATGCTTCCAAGCATGCGTCGACATGATTCTGAGCATGCATGGATTTTTAACCGATGGTTGTGCCTACTAACGATCGGTTTTGACCTTTTTTTTAACCGATGAATAACTAACCGATGGGTCCCACACAGGATCGGTTTGGTCCGATGAAAACGGTCCATCAGACTGTTCTCATCGGTTTAACCTATCGCGGCCTTAGGCTTAAAGTACACAGGACGTTTTGAACGATTTAACTCGGCAGACAGTAATCAACGTTTAAAAACTTTTGTTTTGCTGTGTTTACATGCCACGTTCAGCCACGTTTGGGTTTAGAATTTTTTTTTCCAAATATTCAAAAATTTATCTCCATTAAAAAGCACCTATAAACGAAACGTGGCTAAACGCGAGTTCCCGTGTTTACAGGCATTTGGCATTTCAAATGCCTCTGAACATTTGTCCTGAACGTATTTCTTTGCTTTCCAAAAAATGCTACTAAACTCAACTGACTATAAATGACCCTGTGTACATGTACTGATAAGATAACGTAGCGGAGAGTTCAGGGGCTGCTGAAACAAAAACGCCCAACTGCTCCTAAACGTCTGTTTACCAGTAGCCGTGTACATGAAGCCTTACCGTTTTGCTTTGGACACTATACTCAGTCAATAAACTGGTTCAAGTGACGTCTGCTGTGATTAAATTCCAATTGAAAACTCTACATGCATCATTGTAATGCAGTTAGGCATGATATACAGTAATAATCACCCCGCTCTTTTGGACGTTGCCAAGTGCTGCAGCACCTTCAAGAGTCAGATCAATGCAACCCCCCCTCCACCACACACTGCTCCAATGTACAACACTGCCTAGAGAGCTTGGGCATTGTAACCCTTGCTGCAGCACTTAGGAAAACACTAAAAGCGGCACAATTATTACTGTACAAGCAGCCTGACAAAAGATTCAACAGGGCATTATTATAAAACAGATTTGTTATGTTTGTCAATGAAGTTCAATAGTTAATATTTTAACAACTAGAGGCCGATACCATCTTTTTAAGGGGTGTTGGTGATTTACACATACATTGTCTATGAAAATTAGACCAATATGAAGCGAATACCTACACCTTTTCACTGGGGCATGTACTGTACCGTGGGCTTTGCTGGGAGTTCAACTTATGATTTTCTCCTCTGTATAGTGCTTTGTACATACAGTGCATCCAGAAAGTATTCACAGCACTTCACTTTTTCCAAATTCTTTGTTACAGCCTTATTCCAAAATTGATTAAATGAATTATTTTCCTCAAAAGTCTACAAACAATACCCCAAAATGACAAAGTGAAAGAAGTTTGTTCGAAATCTTAGCAAATTTACATGTACATAAGTATTCACAGCCTTTGCACAATACTTTGTTGAAGCCCCTTTACAGCCTCAAGTCATTTTAAGTATGCTGCTACAAGCTTGGCACAGCTATTTTTTGGGCTGTTTCCCCCATTCTTCTTTGGAGGACCCCTCAAGCGTCATCGCTCTGGAGCAAGTTCCCATCAAGGATGTCTTTGTACATTGCTGCAATTATCTTTCCCTTGACCCCGACTAGTCTCCCAGTTCCTGTCACTGAAAAACATCCCCACAGCGTGATACTGCCACCACCATGCTTCACTGTACGGTTGGCATTGCCCAGGTGATGAGCAGTGCCTGGTTTCCACCAGACATGATGCTTGCTATTCAGGCCAAAATAATTCAATCTTTGTTTCGCCAGACCAGAGAATTTGTTTTTTCGTGGTCTGAGAGTCCTTCAGGTGCCTTTTGGCAAACCGCAGACAGGCTGTCATGTGCCTTTTACTGAGGAGTAGCTTCCATCTGGCCACTCTACCATACAGGCATGATTGGTGGAGTGCTGCAGAGATGGTTGTTCTTTTGAGAGGTTCTCTTCTCTCCACAGAAATGCTGGAGCTCTGCCAGAGTGACCATCGAGTTGTCCCCTCCCTGACTAAGGACCTTCTCGCCCGAATCGCTTAGTTTAGCCAGGCGGCCCGCTCTAGGAAGTGTCCTGGTGGTTTCAAACTTCTTCCATTTACGAATGATGGCGGCCACTGTGCTCATTGGGACCTCATTGCCGCATTTTTTTTAGGAGCCTGTAAAGCACTGCACCTGTAATCAGCAGATCAAAGACGCTATGCAAGGCTCCTGCAGACTGTCAGTGTAGCTATCTGCCCATACGTTGTACAGGCAAGCAGTTACTAAATGACAGAAAGAATCAATAAACTACCTAGAGCACGCATCAGTGCCCTGGCAGTTCATTGAGAACTACAAGTCATCAGCTGAAATGGCTGATAGCAGCTGTAGTTCTCCTATTCTCAGAACTCTGAGAGAATGTAACATTTTTGACAGTGGGTGCAGGGAAAAGAACCCCCAGCCCACTGTCACAACTGGGGCGCTCAGGAGAGGGGGGGTGGGTGCGTGGGGGCTGTTCATTTAGTAACATGCTACACCCAGGATATGGTGCAACATGTAATATTATGAAAAATGAACTTGGCCTTTAAAATGAACTTGGCCTTTAAAATAACATCTTTTAGCACTGTCAACCAGAGGCCAAATTATAAACGGAGAAGACATACAAGAACTTAAAGAGGTGGCTCACCCTAAATATAAGCCCTCCCATGTAATCCAGCATACTGGCGTCAGCGCCAGTATGCTGTTTTTTTTTTTTTTTTTAATCCATTACTTACTGTTTTATGGTCTATTTTAATCTCTTACCCCCGTGGTGGACGGCGCCAGTATAGCGCGTCACATCTTCCGAAAATAGCCGATAAGGACTCGGGTAATCTCGGCGAAAATGCGGCGCCTGCGCACAGACCTAGGAGCTGTGAATGAGCCCTAAAGCTAAACTACAACACTAACCACAATGGTAACACTAAAGCTAAACTAAAGCCAACTTTAACTTAAAAGCCAGGTACACACAAAACACCCAGGGGGTTGAACAACAGAAAAAATAAAGCTCTCTGTTGGAGCCACTGTACTAGCAACCCGATATTCGACCCGCTGAAGCCAATGGCTCCCGCTGTTGCCAAAAGCAAATCAAATGTGCAAGTTCCCAGAGAGGCAAGGCTCTCCTGGGCATTGCTGGATCGAGATGACCAGCTTAAAGTAGAACTAAAGGAAAAAATTGGCATCAAATTAAGGTCATTTCTGGGGACCCCCCAGGTCACCAAAACTAGTGTCCCCATTGGAAGATTTCCCCTCTATTATCATTTTTACTTTCAACCACTTAAGGACCCCTTCACACCGATATATATGTCGGCAGAAGGGCACAAGCATGTACAGGTGCGTCGCCTTTAAGAGCCCAGCCGTGGGTCGCAGGCGAACTCGTGACTTAGTCCTAAGCTCCGTGACCCGATTGCCGCCTGTGTCCTGCGATTGGGTCACAGAGCTGAAGAACGGGGAGAGGCAAGTGTAAACAAACCTTTCCCCGTTCTTCCTAGTGTGAATGTCACTGAACGTCTGTTCCCTGTCATAGGGAACGACGATCAGTGACGTCACATGCCAAGCCACGCCCCCACACAGTAGTAATCACTCCCTAGGAAGCAGGTTAACCCCTTCACTGCCAGTGTCATTTTCACAGTAATCAGTGCATTTTATAGCACTGATCACTATAAAAATGACAGTGGCCCCAAAAGTGTCCGCCATAATGTCGCAGTCACGATAAAAACCGCTGATTGCCACCATTACTAATAAAAAATATATATTAACCACTTGCCCACCGGGCCTGTTTTTCAGATTCGGTGTTTACGAGAATAAAACAGTTTTTTTTTTATAGAAAATTACTTAAACCCCTCAAACATTATATATTTTTTTTTCCTAACACCCTAGAGCAGGGATCCTCAAACTACGGCCCTCCAGCTGTGTCGGAACTACAAGTCCCATGAGGCATTGTAAAACTCTGACATTCACAGACATGACTAGGGCATGATGGGAATTGTAGTTCCTGAACAGCTGGAGGGCCGTAGTTTGAGGACCCATGCCCTAGAGAATAAAATGGCAGTCATTGCAATACTTTTTGTGACACCGTATTTGCGCAGCGGTCTTACAAGCGCACTTTTTTTGAAAAAAATGCACTTTTTTGAATAAAAAAATAAGACAACAATAAATTTGGCCCAATTTTTTTATATATTGTGATAGATAATGTTACGCCGAGTAAAATGATACCCAACATGTCACGCTTAAAAGTTGCGCCCGCTCGTGGCATGGCGTCAAACTTTTACCCTTAAAAATCTCGATAGGCGATGTTTAAAAAATTCTATAGGTTGCATTTTTTGAGATACAGAGGAGGTCTAGGGCTAGAATTATTGCTCTCGCTCTAATGATCGCGGCGATACCTCACTTGTGTGGTTTGAACACCGTTTTCATATGCGGGCGCTACTCGCGTATGCGTTCGCTTCTGTGCGCGAGCTCGTCGGGATGGGGCGTTTAAATATTTTTTTTTTTCTTATTTATTTTAAATTAGTTTATAATTTTATACACCGAAATAAATAAAAAAAAAAAATTATCACTTGTATTCCTATTACAAGGAATGTAAACATCCCTTGTAATAGAAAAAAGCATGACAGATCCTCTTAAATATGAGATCTGGGGTCAAAAAGACCTCAGATCTCATATTTAGGCTTAAATGCAAAAAAAAAATAAAAAAAAGTAATTTTTCAAATCTCAGAAAAAAAAAAAAAAAAGTTTCTTTAACCACTTAAGGACCCCCGCACGCACATATACGGCCACAGAATGGCACGTACAGGCACAAAGGCGTAAATTTACGTCCCCGCCTAAGTGCGGTTCGGGGGTCCCATCGGGACCCCCTCCGCGGCGTGCGGGGGTCCCCCTGGCTCCGGGAGCGATCCGGGACGAGCGGGCGGATGTCGGCGTTTACCCGCCCCCCCGCGATCGCTCCCAGCCAATGCGCGCGTCTCCTGTCACTTCCTCCTCCTGTGTAAACACAGGAAGGGGGAGGTGATGTAATCTCCCATCGCAGCGGTATTTCCAACCGCTGCGATGGGAGAAACACCTCACAGTTAGGCTCCTTTCACATTGAGGCGTTTTTCATGCGGTACAGCGCTAAAAATAGCGCTGCTATACCGCATGAAAAATCATGCCCTGTAGTGTTCAATGTGAAAGCCCGAAGGCTTTCACACTGAAGCGGTGCGCTAGCAGGAACGCTCCAAAAGTCCTGCTAGCCGCATCTTTACCGCGGTATAGGAGCGGTGTGTTCACCGCTCCTATAGCGCGCCTTCCCATTGGAATCAATGGGAAACCGCGGTAATAGCGCGGTAATACCGCCCGCAACGCGGGCGGTATTAACCCTTTTTCGGCCGCTAGCGGGGGTTAAAACCTCACCGCTAGCGCCCGAATATCGCGGTAAACACGACGGTATAGCGGCGCTACAAATAGCGCGGCTATACCGTCACCGCGGCTCCACGCCTCAATGTGAAAGGGGCCTAAGTGTGCACCAACACAACACTGACACACACTCACATAGGCATACTTAACCCCTTGCGATCTGCCCCCCCACACCCCCTGTCACAGTGTCACTGAATGCAGTGATCTAATCACTGCATTTAGTGTCAGTGTGACAGGCAGTGTAAAATCAGTGAGTGTTAGGTTCAGGATAGCCCCCCCACCCCCCCTAATAAAGTTTTAACCCCCTGATCACCGCCCTAGTTAAACCTTTCACTCCCTATTGCCAGCGTCACTAAGCGATCATTTTTCTGATCGCTGTATTAGTGTCGCTGTTCCCGCTAGGTAGCTATTTTTTTTTATCGCAATTTTTTTTTTTTACTAAAGACATGTGGCTAAATACATTTTGGCCTAAATGTTTGACTAAAAACAAAAAGTAAAAAATATATTGTTTTTTTTTCAAAAATGTCGCTCTATTTTTGTATATAGCGCAAAAAATAAAAATCGCAGAGGTGATCAAATACCACCAAAAGAAAGCTCTATTTGTGGGAAGAAAAGGACGCAAATTTTGTTTGGGAGCCACGTCGCACGACTGCGCAATTGTCAGTTAAAGCGACGCAGTGCCGAATCGCAAAAACACCTTGGGTCATTTACCAGCGTATTGGTCCGGGTCTTAAGTGGTTAAGACGCTGGACGGGACTGACGTTTTGACGTCACTTCCGCCCAGCAGAGCTATGGGGAACGTGTGGGGGCGATTTTTCCCTCACTCGTATCCCAACACAGCTGCCGACAGGACCCGATCCCCTCCGCCGCTACCGACGGCTCCGGTAAGTGGCGGAGGGCGCGGGAGAGCGGCGGGAGGGGGGGGCCCTCTCCTGCCACCGATAACGGCGATCTCGCGGCGAATCCGCCGCGGAGACCACCATTATCGTGTACAGGACTGCCCACGGAAAAGATGGATGTCTCGGTTGTGGCAGCAGCTGCTGTCGTTACCGAGATATCCATCTTTAAAGTCATGACGTCTTTTTAACATGACGCCGTGGGCAAGTGGTTAATAAAAATGCCATAAAACTATACCCTATTTTGTAGACACTATAACCTTTGCGCAAACCAATCAAACGCTTATTGCGATTTTTTTTACCAAAAATATGTAGAATAATACGTATCGGCCTAAACTGAGGAAAAAACTTTTTTATATATATTTTTGGGGGATATTTATTATAGCAAAAAGTAAAAAATATTGTTTGTTTTTTTAAATTGTCACTCTATTTTTGTTTATAGCGCAAAAAATAAAAACTGCAGAGGTGATCAAATACCACCAAAAGAAAGCTCTATTTGTGAGAAAAAAAGGACGGCAATTTTGTTTGGGAGCCACATCGCACAACCACGCAATTGTCAGTTAAAGCGATGCCGACGCAGTGCCGAATCGCAAAAAGGGGCCTGGTCCTTTAGCTGCATAGAGGTCCGGGGCTTAAGTGGTTAATGATAACAGTAAACAGGACAACAAGAGAATGTTAATCTCACTAATGGCGGCACAGAAAGCAATAAAAACCTGATAGTGTTCCAATACATTGTCCGAAGTTTTGCTGTATCAAAAGGTGCCACATTGTATTCCAGAGTAGAAAGTGTTACAAGTATGCAGAGGCCATTACAGACTAGAAAACATTATCACACTGTTTGCACTACATCAAACTTCATTAAACCACTTTAGTCCATTTGCAAATCCTGACCCAGATGTACCATGTAATATCAATCTGAGATTAAAGAGAAGAGAAAAAAAAACGAGAGGATGGAAAGTCAATAAGCAGCAGGATGCCTATTAGCCATAATTATTTTGTACTCATGTGCTGTACTTGAAGAATATTTTTAATGACTAATAAAGATAGATACTTTAAATATTTATGTGTGTACAGAATTGGATTGCTGGGAAGAGCAATCACAGGAAGTCTTTCAGACAAAATGAATACCAGAAAAAGACTACACAGCTCAATAACACATACAAAAACAAATTGATCAGTATTGATAAAAATAAAATGTTCACAAACTGACTGGGCAGTGCTTCGCTACACCATTTACTGGTAAACATAAGTATACACTGAAGGTAGATACATAATGATGTTGATACAAATGGTTGCTTAAAAATGAACCCATCGGATGACTGCTATCAAGGTAACCTCGTCATTGGCTGAAATAATTTGTATGAATGCACTTAATTCACTAGGGGCTACTTGTAAAAGGCTTAAAATATACTGGTTTAAACTCATTTGACTACTTCTCCTGTTGATTACAGGAGTGCAATTAGTTTTGCAGCCCTGTGATCTGTTTTCAGCCAGTCCAGGCTCAGGAAAGATCGTGACCATATGGTCAGGATATTCCCACATGTCTGGACCAGCACCCAGCTCAGCCTCTCAGCGAGCTGCCGAAAGCCTGAACTGGCTGTTCCCACCCCCTCCACAGCCCAACACTCCAGTGAGCGTGGGGGGGGGGGGGGGTCAGAGCAAATATGAATGCCATATTTCTCCACTTCTTATGGGACAGAAACCCTTAAGACTTAGGTCTCATGCACAATGGAAGTTTTTACAGCTGCTGTTTTTGGCTTAAGGCATTTTTTTCTGAAGCCAGTAAATTCCCCAGCATGTTATCCTATGTGTCCATGCACACATATGCTGTTATGAGCATTTTATGTCAGGGCACAAAAATAAATCCAAAACTAACCTACTAAGAATTTTTTTTATGGTCCAGTTTATTAAGGCCCCAACTAGGAATGATGCTATGTTGGACCTGGCAATCTCAAACCATGCAGAGCTTATTATCAATATTCATGTAAAAAAACATCTGGGTAGCAGTGACCAGAACATGATTTAATTTCATGTTAGCTGTAAGCAACACACACATACAGGAACGATAAAAAAACCTTAAAGCGGT